>CM076582.1:549832150-550251171 GCA_034641835.2 Pinus albicaulis | reverse complement strand
AAGTGTTTGAAGATGACAAACAAGTCAAAAATTTCATAGAATTGAAAGAGGAATTTGAAAGCGCACAAGTAGATCAACAAAACATTCTTGCTGAAACTAAGGGTAATTATGAAGTTTTGCAGTTGAAGAATAATTGTATACCCAAGGGTCTTATTCCACTTGAAAATATTTTTGACCAAAATGTTTTCTTAAATCTCCTAGAATGCAGGATGATGATGAAGAGGTAGAGACTTGTAATCTTGGTACAGTAGTAATGCCTAAAATGATAAAGCTTTCTAAGTTTCTTTCTTTGAAAATGAAACAGAAATATATTGAGATGATGAAGAAGTTCATTGATGTTTTTGCATGGAGTTATGCTGATTTGAAGAAATATGATCCTACTATTATTCAACATACTATTCCTCTTAAAGAGAATGAGAAACCTTTCAAACAGAAAATGAGAAGGATTAATCCATTGCTCATGCCTCTGATTGAGAAGGAAATTAAGAAGCTTTTTGATGCAAAATTATTGTTCATACTAGATTCTCAAAATGTCTTGCTAACTTGGTACCAGTCAGAAAAAAAAGTGGAGAGCTTAGAATATGCATTGATTTCAGAAACTTGAACAAGGCTTCTTTGAAAGACAACTACCCTCTCCCTAAGATGGATCAAATTCTGCAGAATATTGTTGGCTCTCAAAGGATGTCTATGCTGGATGGTTTTTCAGGATACAATCAGATATTAGTACACCCAGAAAACCAGGAGAAAAATGCTTTTACTACACCATGGGGGACATTCATGTATGCCAAGATGCCCTTTGGTTTGATGAATGCAGGAGCGACTTTTCAAAGAGCAATGGACATTGCCTTTACTGAGGAGAAAGAAAAGCTAGTGGTGGTCTATCTGGATGACATAAATATATTTTCAAGAAGATGGGAAGACCATTTCAAGCATTTGGGGAAAGTTCTGTTGAAGTGTAAAAGATTTGATATTTCTCTTAATCCCACTAAAATTATTTATTCTCTAACCTCTGTAAAGTTGCTTGGGCATATTATATCAAAATATGGGATAAAGATTGATCCAAATAGAGTCAATGCCATTCAAAAGATAGATTTGCCAAGGAACATGAAGGAAATTCAGTCCTTTCTTGGAAGAGTAAAATTTTTTAGAAGGTTCATCCCGAACTTTGCTGAGATTGTCAAAGATATTACCGAGATGTTGAAGAAAGGAGATGATATTAAATGGACAGTTGAAGCCAAGCAGTCATTTAAAGAAATAAATAAATCACTCACTCAGGCCCCAGTATTGATTAGCCCATATTTTTCAAAAGAATTTCTGGTTTTTACATTTTCATCTGAAAATACCATAACTGGAGTTTTACTGCAGAAAGGGCAGCAAGGTATAGAACAACCTATTTCATTCTTTAGCAGAACCCTTGCTAACTCAGATTTGAAATACAATATTTTAGAAAAACAAGCATATGATTTGATCAAAGCCATTAAAGATTTCAGAATCTATATTCTGCACTCTCATGTCATTGCATTTGTGCCTAACATTGTGGTTAAGGACATATCGACACAAGCTGATCCTGATGGCAAGAGAGGGAAGTGGATAGCTAATTTGCTGGATTATGACATAGAAATCAGACATACAAAATTTCTGAAAGGACAGGGGCTAGAAAAGCTAATGGCACAATCCAATTTTGACTGTCTTGACATGAATTTTATTGCAGAAATTTCAGAGTTATCAGAAGAAGATGAAGATATGATTCCTATTGAAGAGAAGTACATTTTATCTGACTGGTACAGAGGCATTGTCTTTGTCTTGCATCATCATAGAGTTCTTGCAGAATTAACTAAATCAAAAGCAAGGTTATTGAAGTTGAAATCTCTAAGATACTGCATTATAGATAAGAATATATACTGGAAAGATATTGGTGGCATTGTTTTGAATTGTTTGCTGGAAGAGGAAGCTGAAAAGGTGATTGAAGAATTTCATAAGGGAGATTGTGGAGGACACCACTATTGGAAGGCCACAACAAACAAAATTCTCAGAGCAGGGTACTATTGGCCCACCATGTTCAAGGATGTCTACAAGAAGATAACTTACTGCCATGAATGTCAGGTTTTTTATGGTAAGAAAAAGTTGATTCCTCTACCTTTGATGCCAATTTATGTTGAGGCGCCTTTCCAACAGTGGGAGCTAGATTTTTTTGGTGAAATACACCCATCATCTTCAGGGCAACATCGCTGGATCCTGACAACAACAAATTATTTCACCAAGTGGATTGAAGCAATCCCAACAAGGCAAGCAATTGATTCAGTCATCATCCAGTTCATAGAGAATAACATATTGTACAGGTTTGGCTGTCCTATGAATATTATTACTGATAATGCACAATATCTTAAATCCAAAAGGTTGATTAGATTTTGTTATCAATATCACATAACACTTGGACATTCTACTGCTTATTACCCACAAGGTAATGGTCTTGTTGAATCTTCTAATAAAAGAATTGTGAGAATTATCAAGAAGGTACTGCAGGAAAACAAAATATCATGGCATCTAAAGTCGAAGTATGCTGTGTGGGCTGATAGAGTATGTACAAAAAGATCGATTGGTACTTCACCTTATGAGTTAGTGTATAGAGTTGAAGCTATTTTTCCCACTTCCTTGGTAGTGCCTGTAATGAAAGTGCTGCAAGGACTAGAAGAGGAGCCAAATGCTATTCAGAGGAGGATAAACCAGCTTATAGCTCTGCAGGAAAAAATGGAGGTATACAACATTCATCAGCAGTCACAAAACAGAGTAAAGAAGACATTTGACAGGAAGGTCAAAGAGGAAAATTTCCAGATTCAAGATGTGGTGTTGAAGTGGGAATCCAGAATTGAAGAAAAGGGGAAACATGGAAAGTTTGAGAACATCTGGAAAGGACCATTCATATTAGCTGCATTCAATGGCAACAACACTTATCTACTTCAGGAGATGGGTGGACAACCTTGTGCTGGAGGGCCTGTCAATGGCAGGTTTCTAAAGCACTATTCCTCTTAAATTTTACTGAATTTTCACTCCATTGTATATATTCCATTTTATTATGCTTTTCTGCTAATAAAGACAGGTTGATCATCAAGCTTGAGCCCGAGGTGAAGGCCATAAGGGTTTGAAGAAGGCTTGGAAAATTTCAGAGTTTTATTTCCAAAAAAGATGGATGGCACTGGAATTACAGGTTCTTTGGTGTACCACAGGGGCACACCATCCCAAGTGGAGCCACTGTTATCACTCATTAAGTTGTGAAACATTTCTTGATAGGGTCATATAGGTCACTCACCAAATGGATAAGGTCTCCTAAGCCATTTCAGTGTGGTATAGGAATTTTTTATTTTTATTTTTAGCCTACCCTAAGTTTCATGATCACCTTCATTTATGCCATTTCAGTCAAATCAGTCCCATATCATGTCAGTTTTCATTCCCCATGCATTCAAACTCAAAAGGGCGCATCTGTTAGTTTTTAAAATTTTCGTAGCGTTTTACACAGGAAAACAACAGATTTTGCTATGAAACTGCATAATAGTTTCGTATAGAATATGTCAAAAGCTTAACTAATTTCGCTGCGAAAATTTGTTTTTAAACCTATCTTGTCAGAGTTGTATGAGGTGTCATTTTATGATTAGAGGAGTTAAGGTGGAGGTCATTCAAGGTTGTTATGGTAAATGTAAATGTACATAGTCATGCCTGCTGTCATCATTACCTTTTTTACCGGCATGTGTTATGATTGAAGCTTGAGTTGTCACTTAAACCATTAAGCCTCACCTCAATTAGCCTTTGGTCATATTGTGATTTATCCTTGCATGTGAGTCGATTTCTAGAGATTTGCTTCATCAAGCCAAGAAGGTGGATGGCAAGTTCGAATTCTGTAGGTGTCATCATCAAGCGAGGCAGTGAAGACTATAAAGCATCCATGGCTGCAAGAAGGAAAACAAATAAGTGTGGCCATTGTCACAGGTATGAGCCCATGTATATGAATTTACTCAATGAAGACCCTACTGCCATGGAGGTTTTCAGAAGAAATGGTTTCTTGCAATTATGTTAGAGGTTGTAGGGCTTTCATTTAAAACTTTCAAAGGATTTTGTCACCATTTTCACAGGAACAACTTCAAAGGTTGGAATTATGAACCTTATAGTGACACTAGAGAGCATATCATCAGCTACAGGAATTCCTAGAGGTGGTGAACAATGGTTTAAAGGTATCAAGTTCACAATGCAGGATTGCAAAGAGTTTATCAAACAAGAACACAATGGAGTTGATTTGACAAATGCTATCCCTAGGAGTTTCATGAAGGAGAATTATGCAAAGTTGTTGATGGCCATTCAAAAGTATTTTACCTGTGAAGGAAGGTTTCACATGGTCTACTCCTATCATCTCAGACTTCTTCTGCATTTTGTAGGTAAGAGGTCACTTGACCTGCCTTTCTATTTATACAAATTCTAGGGAAAATGTCAGATAAGGTTCAAATCAAAACAGAGGGCAATGAAACTTCTCTTTTTCATCATGGTCTAATTAAGTTTTTAGTGTTAGAGGAATTGGGGAGGTTAAACAGATATTGGAATTCCTTTTTGTTCATGAGTGGTTATGAAATTGATGTGGTTACTCCAAAGAAAGCCTCCAAACCTAGAACTACTTCATCACTATATATGGCAGAAGAAGTTGAAGAAGAAGATAGATCACCTCATGTAGAGCCAGTAGACATGAGAATAGAGCCTTTGCAAGAGAGTGACATCCCTCAACCAGCATCTGCAAAAAAGAAGCATATAGTCAGCAAACAAGGTAGCAAGAGAGTCACTAGAAGCCATACATTGGCTAAAGGAAATTTGGCGGATATCCTGCATGCAATTGACATTGAAGAGACACCCATTATGCAAACTAAAGACATTGAAGATGGAGGAAGAAAGCTAAAGAAAGGTAAGACTACTAAAAAACTAGATTTTGCAGGTGATGATGCCGGTTTCATTTTTCAACCTAGGAAGCCAATGACCAGACATGCAAGGAAGGTCATGGAAAGCAAAGAGACTAAGAAAATCAATGAAGCTGCCCAACGAACAAGCATCATATATTTGTCTTTGTTGTTATGACATCCCTCACCGAGCTGGGATGTCTAATGATAAGGATCCTTATACTGCAAAGCAAATACAACAAGGACTGCATGGACTGTCAAAGCCCCTTTTCACCTATTGGAACCTTTGAAAAGGCTAAAAATCCACCTTTTAGCTTTAAAAGCACTCATTTTAACATATCAGGCCTCTAAGTGCCTTTCGGCTTAAGCCCTTAGCCCCCATTTCTCGTATGACCCTGCTCTGTGACCGACGGCTAAAAGTCCTTAAGCCCTCTTCGGTCATCGGAATTCGCTGGTTCCCAACTCCACTCATTTTCTCTTTTGTTTTACCGGCGAGGTTCATCTTTGCCGAAGAGATCCTAACCATTGATCTCCGCATATCCAACGACCATCACGCGTTCCATTTCCGCCTGTCGGCTATCGCACATTGCTCATCGCCACCCTAACATTCCTTGTTCATTGAACTCCTTTTCCACCGATGTGCGAAACTCCGACACAATCCCGACTGTTGATCTCCGTAGATCCAACGGTCATCGCTCGTTGCACTTCGCCCATCCATTGCACATTGCACTTCGCTGTACTCCATTTACACTCTATATTTTGCTGCCAATATGCCGATCCGCTGATATAATCTGAGCCGTTGATCGCAATCGATTCAACGGATATCGGGCCTCCCTCAGCTCCATTTGTCGCCCCGCGATGGAATCCCGACCGTGGATCCTCCTAATCCAACGGTCAGCGATGTCTCGCTGTTTCGTTGTCCCCCGCCTCATTCATTCATTTATGCGAAGCCGCAATATGATCTGGACCGTCGATCCTCCAGATCTGACCGTCATAACACCTTTGCGCTATCTCCATCCTCCCGTTCAAACCCCTTTTGCCTACCATTCCCCGATGAGATTTTAACCATTGATCATCCTGATCCAACGGCCAGCGCACCTTTACCTTTCACCACGCTCAAGTTTCTCCAATTTATCTCCATTTTTTATGTCCTCATGATCCAACGGTCCTCGCTCCATCGCTCCTTCGCCATTTTCCCGACCACTCATCCACTATTGCATTCCTCGCTCTGATCTGGACCGTTAATCTTCTCCATCCAACGGTGATCGCTCCTCTTCGCCTTATAACCCTGAATTTTATCACCCTGCTATGCGACATCTTTGCTGACTTCATCGCCGGTCCCACCCGACTGCACAAGTACATCCGTCGCGTTCATTTTGCAGCCGTTGATCTGGATTGCCCAGATCGGATGGCTCCCTCTCATTTTCGCATCCATTTCACAGCAGCTCCCTAACGCGCAAATCCGACACGAAATGGGTGGTTTTATTAGGACATGCATCGCTTTCGAATACGTATCGCGTGCCCCCAGCCCGATACCGCTTACCGCTCATCTCCCACGTGAAAACCACCCCGGCTTTCCGCAAAGCCGCCTTTCGCACAGTTTCACGCCAGATTGGATTCAAACCATGTTTTGCCATGGAAACGCCTTCGCTACATTCCTTGCCTCCGCACAGCTCCTCCGCCTTCACCTGAGCCTTCTGAAGCAGTCTACCCCTCATCGCAGGATTTATTTAACAGGTTTGCTGTCTGTGTAGGTTTACATGGCATTTTTAAGTATGCGGGCCATCTCATAGCCAATCACAATTGCTCGAGGCCGAGGTTGACGATCCTCCATGCCTAGGAAGCAGAGAAAAAAGGTGAAGAGGGTCAATTCCATGTCCAAGTCAATGGATCATGACCATTGGCCATTCTACAAGAACTTCCAACATAGAAGGCCATCTCTTCTATTACTAGCAATACCGCATTCTCCAGCACAGAAGGCCAACTCTTCCACTACTAACTGTATCACCTTCGTTAGCAGTAGCAGGGTCTCCACCTCATCAAACAACAATGATCATTCATGACTGGGCCTGCGTGGCCTTTTACCTTATGTTCTTTTCACTTTGTCATTCCGGGTGAAATCTTTAGTTCACTCCTGTAGTTTTTACTTTCAAATTAGTAAATTGTTTACATTTCAGTTAGAAACGGCTTTAGGCCTGCGTTGTAAGATCGTGAGAGGCAGTTTTACCTCATCATCATTTATGTTTTTTGATTTAGACCTGAAAAAACATACAAGCACATGGGGAAGATATTTTCCCAAAATATCTTCTCGCGCATAGGAATAAGAGGTTATAAAAACAGGAAGAAAACACTAACAAAAGGTTCCATATTTTCCAAAGGACTCACTAGCTCAAGTATTCTGTATGTATTTTGTATGAACTTTGATAGTGGATGTTTGAAGTTCCCGTAGGGATTTAGTAATAAGAAGTTTTGCTGGAATTCGGGATTCCGCTTGGGATGATTCATAGTTTGTAACTCTCTCTCTCTCTCTGTCTTTTAATATAAGTGTTCATTTTGTATTTCTCCATACTTCTCGTATCTATAGGTTTTTGGAATGCGAGTGCTCCCATGTTTGGATGTGAATTTATCATTGCAGATACTCATGTTTTATACATCCATAGAACTTTAAATATGGCCCAGGCCTGATACATTGTTCATTTTCTATCTCTTCCGTCGTTCTTCCGATACTAACTACAATTGATTCTTATCTTTGAACGAGCCTAGATATATGGATTCTTATCTTTGAATAAGCCCAGTATATATGGATTCTTATCCTTGAATAAGCTCGATTATAGTTGATATATTACTCCATCTTCTGCCATAGTCATCGCTCAAATATAACTTGATAGCTGTGTATTCATTTTAGAAGTCGGCCCCTTTTACAGAATTCTGTTTTAGAGCTGTCTGATGCATTTACTTATTGCAGTTTGTACTAAGTTTCTACAGTTTTCCTAATTGTTGTGTTTAACTTTGGGGTCTTGGTTCCACCCTTATTAAAACCATTCATCTGAGTGATAGTTGCATGAGAGCCAAACATTTCCAATTGCATTCAAATGAGTCATATGATCCTTGCATTTAAGATGTCTTAGGCACTGGTCTTTATACAACTCAAGGCTATCTCTAGGAGCTACAACAGTCTCCATCAGCAAAGAAGGAACTGATTATTAGGAAAAGAAAGGGCAAAGAGAAAATGATTGAAAAAGCAGAAATAGAAACCCTCAAAGAGCAGTTGAAATAAGCAGGTAAAGAAATATCAATTTTAAAGCTAGAGGCAAAGAAGCATAGTTCTGAGAAGGTTCAATTTGAACAGACGAGGAAAATATGGGAAGAGCAAGTCACAAGTGTTTCAAAAACTTTGGACAATACATAAAAGTTGTTGAAATGGACTCAACAATTAAGAAAGGAGGTTAAACAAGTTAGAAGGATGAACTTGCACTTACAATCCAAAAACAGAGCATTAAAATACCAATTGGAAGATCTTAAGGACAAACTGGATTTGATTCAAATGGAGTTAGAAAAGAAGGGGCTGAAAATGAAAGTGGTAGAAGAGCCCATCAACCAATTGATTGTAAATGAAGATGAAACACCACAGGAGTAAAAAATTGAGATGGAATATGTTTGATGAGGTTCATGACTTACAAAGAACTCAAATTTTACCTCTGGAGATCAATTTTTGAAGACAATATTGAATTCAACAAATTCTGGTATTTTGGACAGTTTCATAGCGTACCTCAGCCTTGAGGGTAGAAAAATGCTACAAAAATTTATGTAGGTGCATTTTTGCCTTTAAATTCAGTTTTTTCAAGTATTATGGAGGGATATTGATTTTTTGCAAGGTGTCATAGCATAGTAAAGGTGTTGGAACAACAAGGGTGTCAAAGAGATAGTTGGAAAAGCAAGTTTTCATACGCTACTAAAACTCGCTATGAAACTGCCTAAACTGCCATGTTTCGTAGTGAGAAGCTTTTTGAAGAGTTTGGAGCATTCCAATGGCATAATAGCCAGATAGAGACCTCCAACATGTCAGTGGACCATATCAACAGAGACTCATTGGTCAAAGGGAGTGTCACACAGCCAGTTCATCAGTCAAAACAATGTTTAAAGTGAAGGTTATCCATCCCTAAAAAGTAGGATTATGTTCCATAGATCTAGGGATGTTTTGAAGATGTAAAGTGGTGGTGGATTATCCCTTGATCATGTGATATCCATTATGTAACTGTTTCACTGTTAGGAGAACCGAATGTAATAAATAGGAGATAAAGTCTTATGAGGAGTTTGTTTTCTTTAAGGATAGCTATCCTTTTTCTGTTTCAAGTTAGTGGTTTCATTTATGATAGGTGTCAGAGTAGAATTCGAAGATCTAGCCAGCTGGGTAGATCATCTACATTGTAAAGAATGTCTATTTATAGACTAAACATAGAAGAGCAAGGGGTTGGAGAATATTGCACCAAATTGTTGCTTGTATGTTTTATCCATTATCAGTAATATACAGTGATATTCTACTTCTAGACTTGAGATTCTCATGAGGTTTTTGATGTGTTATTGCTTTGTATCTTTATGTCTAATCACTTACAGTGGATTTTATCTCTAATTAATCAGAATTAATAATATTGTGCTCTGACTTCCTTTAGGGGTGAAATTACTGTGTTTTACTTATGTGTATGAATTATCTTTGTTAAAAACCTCTATCTGCCTCAGCTTCCATGTGAAAAATCACTATCACTAAGTGTACTGATGTTGACCCCATAGGCCAATTGTATCAAGCCTTCATTTTTCAACCTGCAATCATACAAAACCAAGTCACAATTCATAGAGTTATCCATCTAGTATTATCTTTATTCAAAATCATAAACCCCCTTTTTGAGAGAGCCCTCTCAAACTAAAGAGGTTAATCTTCAGTTAGAAGTGGTTTGAAAGAGTTACATTGAGTTGATTGATGAACAGCCAATCAAGATCAATTTGGTGATAACACTTCATTCCGGTGGTTCAACGTGGATGCAGAGGAGACCGTCTCTGAATTCTGCATCCAAGTCTCAGAGGAAAACATAATGTACAGTTTCAAGACTGAGCAGGGTACCCCATGGTAAATCCTACACAAAAATTTCTATCCGCAGTAAAGAAAGGAAAACAGTGTGTAAAACAGAAGAATCACAAATTACATGGGAGAAGCACTTCACCAGAGAACATGACACAAGAATTTGGAAAACAACATACTCATTCCTTCATCTAAAAGAGAGTGCTTACAACCAGCAGAGTCTATTACAATGGTTTTTTCCCCTTCTGGCCTCCTTTTATACTGCTAATGCATGCATTATTTATACAAAACTTAAGTCGTTTAACCTGTCTACTGCAATGATTACAGTCAAACAGAAACTGGACAAATGAAAACATGCAGGCAGTGATAAGACAAGCTCGGCCTCCAATAGTGGCTTTAGCAGTTCGTTTTATTAATTGTTCTGGCTGGTGTGATACCGAAGAGGCGAGGAAGGCTCTGACACCTTGGATCTTCATCTTTAGAAAACTGTTGTTGGATTATTAAATTTATGAGGTGCTTGGATCAATAACTGTGTTGATGTGTTCGTTGCCCTTTCGGTTTCCGTTGTTATATCACATAATGTCTAACTCGACCTTTTCTGTCTGTTTACTTGTGACGTTCAGCCTTACTCTACCCTTTTTCTCTTTGTCGGGTTCTACCCGAGTCCTCCTGTCTTGTGAAAAAATAGCGCACAAACCCATAAGTCTGAACTTGGAGTGATAGTGGTTGGTAGACATGGACGGATGATGGAGGATGTGTCATGACGGCATTGGCAACGACAGTGGTTTGGAGGATAGCGTAAACAGATTTTCGGAGGGGGTCTCAAGTGGTGAGTGGTAACGGAGAGGGGGTTGTGAAATGACGAGGGAAATACACATGGAGGAGTGGGCGGTATCCAATTTCGGACCCCCCCCCCCCCCCCCCCCCCCCAATGATAAAGTTCGAATGCTGTGGGGAGGCCGAAACTAGATAAGGGTCGTCGGATGTGGGGAAGAGGAGTGGAGAGGGAGGAAAGGTGGAGGGCGATTAGAGGTGGAATGACGTAGCAGATAGGTGGGACCCGACTCGCATCACAAATCGCAAGTCGAAAGCTTTAGCTTAGAAATGAAGGAGGTAAACTATAAATCTTGTGAAGTACAAAGTGCGGGGAGGAGGAGGTGATGTGGCAGGTAAGGTGGGACCCGACCCGCATCGCAATCGCAAGTCGAAAGGTTTTGTTATGAGCGCGGGGAGGGGGGGGGGGGGGGGGTTAAATGCTAAAACTTGCGAAGTGCGACATGTGATTGGGGCCCACCCACATCGCATGTCGCAATATTTATATTTTATTGCACATTGTAGAGTTTAGAGTTTGGGGAAATGCAGTAAGCGCTAAAACCCGCGAAGTGCGATTTACGCTGACGGAGGATGATGTGGCAGGATGGAGATGGAGCCCACTTCATCAACAGATGTATAAAGTGGTGAATGGAATGGGAATGGTATCGAAGGAACGACATATAGCAGCGAGCGGAGTATTATGGTGGGGCCAGTCACATCGCAGATCACAATCGGGACTGGATAGGTTTCGGGAATATGTTAAACTTTAAATTTTGTGAAATGCGATGAGAAAAAAGTTCTAATATGTGCGATGTGATATATATCGCAAAGTGGTGAACGCAAGATTTAACTTTTGGCGAAATGCAATAAGTTATCTTTTCCTATATGCGATGAGGTATTTTTTCCAAGCTGCGAAATATTATTTGCAACATGAAAAAGGTAAGGTAGAAAGATAAAGTGGAAAGGTGGAAAAGGGTAAGGTTTATGGTGTAATGTTGTATGCCACGAGTGTTTGATGGGGGGGCGAAGCTGCTAATGATTCCCGAAAGGTTATGTATGTGGGTCTTGGGAGTTTAAATGGGATTTAAAGCGTTGGAGTCCATAATTTGGAAAAAGTGAAGGGTAAGAGAGGGTGAATGATAATGAATGGGGGCAATATGGAGTTTTCTCACCATCACACTTAGTCAACAACCTCTTGCAACTGAGTTGAAAGGCAGATATATGAATTTAATGCTCTTGATATCCAGGAACTTGCTTTCTTTTTCTAAAAATAAATGATCTCCATAGAATATTATCGGTAATGACAAATCTAAGCCATAACCAGTCACCTTGTGATACTGTGAAATACAGGAGTCTAACAAAGCTTTATAAACATAAATCAATACAATATTTAGAATAATAAACACATATATACATATGAACATTTCCTCTAACCAACAAATAAAAAGGATATGATGCCTACATCAGCGACAAGGGAATTCATAGGTTCACACCTCCACCCTCAAAGTAGTACCATGATTCACCTCCTTCCAAAGAAGTCTAGAATCCACTGCCATAATCAAAGTATGCAACCATTGTCCAGAGCTACAATCCTCTTAATGGAAAATTATCGGCTCATTATTCCACGGTGCACTCCCAATGTGTGTCTGATTCCATCTAGCAATGTTAATGACTAAAATCAATGCATTCCTCGGCCATCCTTTCTCTGCTACATAGTCCCTCAGGAAACCCGATCACCCTATTTTGTGGAGTCACACACCTTTCAAGTTCCATTGGCATCCCCTTCTCAGGCGATCCATCCCTTGGCAAGGTTTCCTTGCATCAAAAGGTCCAAAAACTGATGCATATCCCTACCTCAAAACCATCATACTACTCATAACATGCTCATGGAAATACATGGACACTATTGGGTACCAATTTCCTACAATGGCCTTGCTCCTGAATACTTTACCAGCACATTCTTGCGTGTTCCAATTATTTTTATTGTTGCTGCTAAGTCTCTTACATTCAATTCCAACCACCCAAACTAGCCATTTTTCATGCTTTCCTGTACTAAGCACATAATTTCCATTAGAATTAAAAATAATTGAAATAAATTCAAATCATACCTCATTGGTAGCTCATCAATAAGGTACACCTGCAATTTTTTTTACTTCATATCACCGTAAGTCAAACTAGCTCTTTGATCATCATCATCATCATATATATATATAATCCAATTAGCTCAAAAATCAACCTTCATAAATCAAAATTATAGAATATGTCCATAATTAAAAACTGAAATGAAATATTGATTCTTATCTTTCAAATGAGTCTTTACTTCTGTATTTTTTCTTTGTACTCTCCATAGACACACTAAATCAATTTACAAACCCAAAAATCACCCATTGCCTTCTCTTCTCTTCAACCACATACACATTGAATCATTTTCCAAACTCAACAAGAACCTAGTGCCTTCTCTTCCAAATCAGCAACAAAGGGCATCTAGAGACTATACCGTCTCCACCCTTAATATCAACAATTCAATATTGGTCTCATCCCAAGTTGTCCAGGGCTTCAGAGAATTTGTCCCAACCCTAAGGCTCCAGGGACTTCTATCTCACCCATAACCTCCAGGGACTAGTATCTCACCCACAACATCTTGGGAACCCGAGCTATTACAGGGCTTTAGAGTGTTTTTCCTAACTCACAGGCTCTAGGTACTAGTAACTCAACCCATAACCTTCAGGGAACCCAAGTTGTTAGAGGGCTTCAACCCATATCCTTCGGTGATCCATAGAACTAATCCACAACACGTACACATACACATAGTGTACTCACAACACATACACACACACCTGGTGTATAACGCAACACATGAACCTACACCTCATGTACAACACAACCCATACATCTACACCTAGCGCACAACACAACACACATACATATACATAGTACAACACAATGAATGCACATGTCACGATACACGACTACAAATGACACAATACCACATATACACCACAAAACATGTATGACATGTACACAACACAACATGTATAGAGCAACAATATTGAACATCCAGATACCACTATGTCTCTACCAAGCAATATTTCCTATAATGTCATTCCCACACCTTACTACGTGCATCCACAATCCAAATCCCAAGTTTGTGGCTCTTTTCCATATCCATGCTTGTCCTAGCATGTCGCAGATCACACTACTTTATTTATGCTAATGTATCCTTCAACATTGCCTATCCATAACATAAACATAGGCATAGTTATAAGCAGATAATATCAAATCATATTCACATGATACTAACCTCATGGTCTTTTGGGGCTACTCAACCCACTTGATTCCTCATAAAACTAGGAACCTTTTCATGTCATTCACCTGCACAAAACAACCATCCTTCCACAAGAATGATCACTGAAAACTCTGTCACACACATTCACACACACACACACACACATATATCAACATAACCATGATCACAATATAATTACCAATGTTCATAAGGTTAAGGTTAAGAGAACTTCCTTTACCCATGCACAACATGCACATCATTAAAAACAACATTTCCCAACTTAGCCAATGCATATGATGCCTCAAATCCATTTACTTTACCTTTCACATTATCTTTCTCTTTACTGTCCTACCATTTTCCATTTACCATAATGGACCCAACCAACCCAACTGGCTATCATATTCTTTCCTTCAGCTACCCTTTATTCATGCATTGGGCTTCATTTGGGTCTCATATTACCTGTTGGGTTTCATTCAGCTCTCCTCGAGCTCAATTGAATTTTATTTCCCAACCAATTCCCAATACCCTCAAGACATAAAAGGAAAAAATAAGAAGCAAACAAGAAGAAAACCATGGAAACCAATAAAAATACAACACCATAAACAAAGTGGCATGGCCATGCACCAGACACAATCAAAACCGCAAATCGAGCACAAAAAAAATCATAAAATACTGAAAGCACTTGAGACTCTCAACAAACATCATGACTCAACCCCCATGGTTCCTAGTGTTTCCAGAGGAAAGCTCAACCTTATCCTTCTTCAAGATATATGGCAGTCTCTTTTTCCATGCAATTCTCTGCATCATACTGCCATAAACACACAAATTTCATTGCATAAATAAATATCACAATATACTAGCTACCTTACCTTGTGATATCAAGCACCCTGCCTTGTAACTTAACACATTCATACCATCTCTCAAGTAACTCCAATTCCCTTGGCGAATCCATCCATAACTTAAAACCAGTCATTATAACTTAATTTGATCAATAGTCTACCGTGTAGCTTCCTCAACCCCAAAGTGCTTCCACACACTTTAACTTGCTCTATTACTCGACTTTGTAGTATGATCTTATTTCGCTACAAAATGCATTCAGGCTCTGCCAGGAACTCTACCCTTGCCAGTTCCACTTCCACCTCAATGATGGATTTTTGGTGATTTTCTTGCCTGTTATCCAGTGCTGCATCGATCCGGGGAATGCTCTGACCTACAACCCAACTATCTGTGCCTCATGCACACTGTATATCTGAGGCCTGCCATTCATCCATTGTGCCACTCTGATACAAAGGGAAATCATTCCCGCGATGATCTCCAAAACAAGTTCTACACCGTAATGGTCCTTTGTCATTTCTTTTAACTCTACTGCTCCACAAAATGAGACCCATGTCCCCTCTTAGTTGTAATGAACTTCTTATGAGGTGTCATGTTTTCCTTGTTACCTACAACCTTCCAATCACGCTTGAACTCAGGATCGCACACTAACTGCTCATAACAATGCTTCAAAATTTTGATGGATTTCTCCAATGACTAGGACTCATCAAACTCAATAAGATCTTTGAATTATAATGGAAGTCCACTAATGAAACTTTTGGATCATCTCTTTCTCGGTGCATACTTCAACAAATTTAGGAATCTGCTAGTGAACTCATCATCTGTCATAGAACCCATATTCAACTCATAGAACTCCTCTAGAAAATATTGCCTCTTACTCCTCCTATAAGGATGCTGGAAGTAATGATGATGATGTCTCTCAAAATAAAAACTAGAGTAAAATCCATGAGTTCTAGCCTGCCTGTCGGGTGTATCCAAATTTCTTCCACCTATGATGGTATCATCTAAGTCCAACCTATATATTGATCGAGACTTGCTACCATTTTCCCCATTAGTGTTTTCCTCGTATCCATGATTGATCCTCAGTTGTCCCTACTTTTTCAAATCTGATAGGCTATGAAGGATGGTTTCATTAATTTCTACTTGTTTTTCTTGAGTTTTGGCAAGTCTTTCCTGCAACATACCATGTTAGATAAACCACATAGAGACATACTCAAAATCATACCTTATTGTATTTCAAGGGAGGCTATATCGTTTACATAATCAATCCAAATTAGCACGATATAAATTCACAAGCACATCAACTCATACATAAATAAGGTCATGATATCCATAACAGTAACTAGCTAACATGCTTACATGATAAACTCATAAACAACTGACATGCATGCATAACAATAACATATGCACAATTCAATCCATATTAGTATGAAACAACATCGCAAGTATATCGACTCATACATGAATATCATAACCATAGACATTTGCATATACCAATATAGGTTAGCACGACACATAATAATATCAATAGCTTAACCATAATAACAATAATTATCATGCATATGACCACACTGCTTATAAAAACAAGTTAAATGACACGCATGAATAACTGATGCACATGAATATGACCACAATAATCAACTAACACCTCTCATGCATGTAACCACAACACCAATAGAATGATAGGCATGTACATAACTACAATGCATATAACAACCATCAACCATCATACCTGCATGGAAAACATACAAACCTATATGAAAATTTTCTTTTTCCCTGAGGTCCAGTGTTGTAACCTTTCTCTGATACTAGTTTGTAAACAACCCCTCCCACATTTACCCAAATTCATAAGCTCTCTAGGGTAAAAATGAGAAGAGTGTCACTATGACATGACCCAACCTAGTAGTTCCATTAAGGAAGTGGAGCCTACAAAATGAACACTTACTGACATCCAACAGAGACTAAGGATCACTCAGGAGTTGGAAAACCACCCTAGGTGATCAAGCCTTGAGATAGAACCCTTTTTCTCTGACCTAGCTCCATAACCACACCCTTGACATTGCATCCATGTGGTTGGAAGCCTATAACTACACTCATAGGCTTGTCTCCACGCGCTTATGACCCAAATCCTCGAGTTCTGAGCATGTGATTTTGTGACATGTTCCACCTTTTCAGACTAGCCTCCAGAACACTACCCAAAATTGCTTGTAACTTTCCAAAATGAAATTAAAGGTACTAAAAATGCTAATCAATAAAAAATAAAGCAATAAATTGACCCAAAGATGCCTAATCCATAACAGACATTTCATCAAAAATATGGTAAACATATAAGCTACAGGTCATGAATGCATATCCAATCATAGGGATCTTAACTTCCTTTGAGAATCACCAAGAAGGCTCTATGCCCACTATAGCTATCTGTAATAACACTTTTTATGCCATGCATTCATCAACCATTCAATAACTTATCAAAGCATGTCAAGAGCCATAAATATAATACATCATATAATCAACATATAACCAAAAAATATCCAAAATAGAAACCATGACAAATCATCCATAACGTCAACATGATAACCAATACAAGTGCTCGTAAATCATAATAGGAAAATAACTCTTATTAACATATGAAAATTCCAACCAAGTCAGGGACTTCCAGTACCACTCGACCATAGATTGGGTTGAATGAAATCTCTCTTTCATCCAATCACCCCCACACAATATTCCAAGAATGAATGTGGGATCTCATGGGTTAAGCCAAAACAAACCAAACCATTGCTTCTAGAGGCCAAACCACCTCAACCATATTGATTCCACCTCTACGACACGAAAATCACTAACATCAACCAGATCGGTCTCTACTCAAGTTGTCCAGGGCTCCAAGAACTAGTAACCCAACCCACAACCTTTCAAGGCTCTAGAGTGTTTGTTCCAACCGTAACTCCAGGAACTAGTAACTCAACCCACCAAGGGCTCAAGAGAATTTGTTCCAAACTACGACTCTAGGAACTAGTAACTCAACCTAGGTTGTTCCAAGGCTTCCAGAGCATTTGTTCCAACCCACAAACATAGGGAACCTGAGCACCAATCAAAAAAACAAGTGGGAAACCCACAACACCGTGGTTATCTGGGAAATGACAAGGCAAGGTTGAAACCACTGTCAATCCATGAAAGTATCCATTCCAATGACAACACATAACCAAGGAATCACATGCATATACCATGCATCCAAAAATTAGCAAGGAAATCACACATGCAACCCGTTACCTACAAATTATCCCTGTTGTATCTGCTAATCCAACATTTCCCTTGCGCTCCCTTCCTTTCCCTTGATTTATTTCTCCAATCCAAGTGAATACTAGAGTGCTCCAAGCATGCTCCAAAAATTCTCTAAGTGTGCAAGAGTATGAGAGAATGAGAGATTGAGTGAAGAGAGCCCAAAACTAAACTGACAAAAGCTATGAACTATTTCTCTGAAGCCTTTTTATCATTGAGGCTTCTATTTTCTTCATTTTTCTTCTAAATTCCCTTGCATGCAAATTTGTGTCTCTTCACCTTCCATTTCTCATATTTTCCTTTATTTTAATAAATAAATGCCAATTATTTCCTCTTTGCATTTGCCAATGCATTTTCCAATTTCCATAGCCATTAATTAATCACAAGTGATAACCACTATAACATTTTTCCCAACATTCAACTTGGAATATGTGTCCCATGACCTTGGTCTTATTTTATTTACATGGAAAATAAACTAGGGGATGTTACAAAGATGGCTGGTAGTGTGACAAATATTTTGAAAGTTAGATTGAAATTGAATATAACATGGACAATCTAAGAGAAAAGTCTTTTCATATTTAACCTTCTTAGGATCGCACAGTTGACAAACTCTTTCATCCCATAGCATTTTGGGAATTGACCAATGCCCAGTTTCTCTATGAAGCTCATGAGAATTAGTTCTAATCTTGGAAATATTCATTTTCTTCTTAACACTAGTCAAGACAAAGAGATACTTTTAGTTTTCGAGATTAGAGTTGATCACCTCCTTATAATATCGTAGTTTCCTTTCCCCCTCTAGCTCTTTATTGTCCCACAATTTCTCCTTAATTTTGGAAGTAATAATATTTTTAATATTATCTAGATTCTTCAAGATGATCTCTTGCTTTATTCCCTAATGGTCAAGACAATACTGTGCATCCTTATGTCATCCTTACTTAAGTCGAAGGTGGGGGCTTTGGCTAGAGTTAGAAGCAATTTTATGAAACCTATTGGCATCCATGTTGTATAACTTCTTATACATAATATACCTAGTGGAAGCATAATTGCCCATCTCTTTAAAAGATATAATGCTATTAAAGATATTTAAATTTTAATTAAAGTAATAACATATTATTTTTATATTTTTTCACCTCCCAAGACTATGTTCACTTGATTTAAAATCTTGTCATTTTGTTAAAATAATGTTTCTTCAATTGTCATTTATAGTAAGTGTAACCTTTTTATATATAACAAAAACTAGTAAATATTTATACTATGTGATTTAAAAAGGTAGAGACTGGCATCAATCAACAATGATGGGGATTGAAGCCTACAATTAGTTAATATTACACATCCAAATTGTTGATTAAGGGAGGCAAAAGCTAGCTAGTAGATGTTCAAAACACAAATATATATATATATATATATATATATATATATATATATATATATATATATATATATATATATATATATATATATATATATATATAGCCTACAAAATACCCTGAAAATGTAAAACTTTAAACTACATTAGCTTGGAGGAGGACGAGAAACACCAAAATTCTCTATTGTCCCTCTAAGTTCCAGTGAAGAGGAGCCCTTTCCTAGAACATTGAGGCATGGAAGGTTGGATTGCTCTACATTATCTTCTACCTTGATGTCAAGATTGATTGGATGACTAGGGGACCAACTATATAATATTGGGATAGTGAGGTGATGGTGGAGAAAAGGGTGGCACAATCAACTTCCATCTTGCTAACTTTCCTCTTGAGTTTGACCAACATATCCTTGATGATGCTACATTTTTTTGAGGCTAAGAAACCTTGATGTTCTAACAACTGAGAGAGTGACAAAGAAGACGTGCAAATGTCCTCGATTTTGGAGTCCTAATGTTGCATAAGGGTCCACAACCAATTATAGATGTCCATGAGGGCCCACAATTTATTCTAGATCTCCACGAGGGTCCAGTAAGAAGGATTGCAACATATATCAAGAGGTTTGAGAGAAGAATGGGGTGAGATGCTAAAAAATGAGAAAAACTAGGGGGGAGGTTGAGGTGGGCCATCTATTCCAAACATAGAGTCAATAGTTCTCTAGGATAAGGGGGCCTTGGTGAAAGACCAACTAAATTGTGGATAAATAAGGGAGGGTCAATGATGAACCACAAAAAAACCATGCCGCCAAGACACCTTCAAGAAAATCCATGAAATTGGTGACCCACCATCGTGACCCATTGAAAAGCCACCACTGAGGAAGTCACAAAATGTACGAGCCTCCATTGCAAGAGCCACCAAACCAAAAAATCACCACCAAGTTACCTACACACAAAGTTTAATAAGATCACATGATATATCATAAAAATAAAACCATGAGGGAAGAGAACCTGAAATTGTTGGGGTAGTGGAGTAGACTGATGGTCAAGGAGTGGGGCTCTCCCTCAATTAAAACCTTTTTGAACCTGCTTAGATCCCATCACAAACAAGACAAGTTGATTCTTTACACTGAGCAAATATGTTGTCATGCATCCCCAAAATAACTATCCCACTTGCATCATGTGAGCCAGGGACATCAAATTCATAATTAAGTCGATGGATTTGCATGAGGTCAAAGGCATCAGAACTTTGGATCGCTCCTAAGCTTATGAAGTGTCATTCATGGCATTGTATGGGTGCCATTTGGTTCTTAATTGTGATGTGATATCTTTTATGATACCATTCATGCTTAGGGGGTTGGATGATAATTATGCTTATCATTGAGACTAATTAAAACCTATTTTCCCTAATGTCTAAATTAACCTATAGATCTTATTTTTTGTTAATTTATCAATAAGTGTGAAAAAATTTACTTCATGGATGCTCTGCAATACTTGCTAGTCCGGGCAAGAATTATTGTTTCCCTATAGTCAATTAGATTAGTTTCAAGGACCATGTGTCAAATTTAGCCAAGTTCCCACTATGATCAACTTGAGGATATGGAGAGAGGATGCAATCCAGACTCCTTGAAGGAGGGTGCAGGGTTATGCAAGATTGTTTGAGGGGTTCCTAGCCTCCAAGTGTACGTGCTCTTGATTGTACCTAACAAGTCTAAGAGAACCCCACTAACACATATTACCCTAGATAATCAGTTGTAACTTGTCCATAATACTTTTGTTGATTCTTTGTACCAAAGAGTTATATCGTCATGCATCCCCAAAATAATCATGCCACCTACATCGTGTGAGCCAAGGACATCAAATTCATAATTAAGGATTGGCATAAGATTAAAGGCATGAGAACTTTGCATCACTCCTAAGCTTATGAAGTGTCATTCATGGCATTGTATGAGTGGCATTTGGTTCTTAAATTGTGATGTGATATTGTTTATGAGACCATTCATGCTTAGGGGATTGGATGATAATTATGCCTATCATTGAGACTGATTAGAACCTATTTTCCCTAGTGACTAAATTAACCTATATATCTAATTTTTTGTTACTTTCTCAAGAAGTGTGATTTTTTTTACCTCAACGATGTTTTGCAATACTTTCTATTCCAGACAAGAATTATTGCTGCCCTATAGTCAATTGGATTAGTTTCAAGGACCATGTGTCAAATTTATCCAATTTCCCAATATGATCAACTTGAGGATTTGGAGAAAGAATGCAATTCCGACTCCTTGAAGGAGGGTGAAAGCTTTTGCTAAATTGTTTGAGGGGGTTCTGAGACTCCAAGTGTAGGCACACTTGATTTTACATCTCAAGTCTAAAAAAACCCCACTTGCACCTAGCACCCCATATAGCCAAATATAACTTATTCAAAATACTTTTGTACCTTTCTAATTAAACATACACCCTCTCCCATAACCACTCAATACACACATTTATATAAACCTAACTAAATATTAATGTAGATATTTTTAAAATTTTATACCTTTTAAATAAACAAAAAATATATAATAATAAAAATAACAATAATAATATAATTTTAATAACACAATTAAGTTATACACCAAATTATTATATGAAATTCCTTTATTTATGAAAAAAAAACCTATTTTCATAAATATTTCATTGATAAAATTTATAAATATACTTTCATAAATTTGAAAAGAAAATTTCTTAAAATAGAACCACCATTAAGCCACTCAATTTATAAACCTCACATTCATATTATACATTTAAAAAAAGAATAACAACTCTTGTGAAGGACAGTTTAATTTGGATATAAATTCTTAGCTAAAACAATAAACTCTCTAAGTTATTTATCTTAGTAACACTTTATCTTTGTTATGAAAAAATTATAATACTTCAACTTATTATTTTAATCTCATAACTATAAATGTTGAAAAGAAACAAACTTTTATAATATATATTTTCTTATTCTTAAAGATTAACGATTAAAAAAGTGTAATTCAAAAGAATTTGATACTTTTCGATAGTTAATATATAAAAAATATAAATTCATGAAAATTGATTCATAATAACATGTCACGGAATTCAAGTATTTATACTAACTGGTTATTCATAATAATTTTGCCTCCTCCAATAACATCCGGACATTCCTTATTTAAATCAGATATTTTTTTTATTTAGGAGATAAAGTAATTCATGTACCTGCACTAACTTGTTAATCAAATGATGTTTACCCACTTGGAAATATATTTCCTTATTAAAATGACAAAAAAATATAGTGGCCATCTGTTTTATAATAAATATTGTGGTCAATTATTTTATAAATGTAATAGACCAATTGATGTAACCGTTGTAAACCTAATTATTACACCATGGATTACAACCCTAATCTCCCCTCACTCCACCGTATTCACAACCATTTCTACGCTGTATATACGTCACGAAACCCTTGCGTGCTAGTGCATGTTGCGGTATCTACTCTGTCTGTTGCCTAATGCAACGGTTACATGAAGCATATCCCAGACCAGACATTAATTACAGTAGGGCGGAGAGCCTTTATAACTGATTAGAGAATTGTTGTGCGAAGTATAAGCAGGGAGCTTGCATTGACCAGAGCTTTGTGGGTGAAAGGATTTACACAGAGATTGTGATAAAGTACATTCAGTGAGAGTTACCAGGGCTCTGCAAAAATGTGTTGTGGCACTATCTGTAAGGTGTGTTCATGCCTTATTTTTCTGGCTGTTCTGATAGGTCTCTTGTTTGGTTTCGGTGTCTTCAAACGAGCGTTCCACCATGCAGAGCAATGCCTTCATGACTGCAGTGGCAAATACGAGGTAGCACTGGCTCCTAATGGAAGACCCTTTATGAGACATCCATGATGCATTGCTAGCCTCAGGGCTCAGAAATTTGCTCTGTATTTCAGTTTACAGTGTTGGATGCTTTGGTGTATATATGTGTTAATAAAGTAAGAAGAGCTCGTCAGCTGAGACATCCCCATGATGGTAGTAAAGAGATTTAGCTTGCATAGGGTTTGTTGATGGCCTGATGCATCTTCTCCTCCACAAGCTATGTGGGTATTGCTAAATCATTCTTTTTAGTCATTTTTTGGGTATTCATAGGTCCATAAGAGCAGATCCATGGCTATATATCTGGTTCACTTCCATGGATCAATATATGAATTTTTTCTGTCATGTAACATGCTATTTAGTATTTGGTTTGTTTACTGACTGTATGATTTTTTAAGAAGTATGATAAATTTCATGAATATGTCCATCAGTATGTCTTATTTTCATATTCTAGTACTTTCATGGCAAATGCAATGGTTGATTTCGAGCATATACGTTGTAAACATGTGCAATATTAGGAGCAAATAGCATATATCAAAGTCAAGATTCAAGACAGACATTCTTCTTCATCATTTGACGCCATCAATGCCCAAAGAATATAGTTGTTGCTTAGGTCTTTTTTCTTATATCTACGGTTTCTGTTGTTTCATTGACTCATGGCATGTTCTTTTATATATGTCTCTGTTGGAACTTGCAATCTGCAACTTGATTTACGCCTGTTATAGAATGGATGATGTAGCTCAGTGGTGAAGCAACCTGCCTCACCACTATTTGATTCTTATTTTGTTCAGTTTTCAAAGTCTCCCCTAGGCTATACAGATCAAAAGCCCTGACTACAGAAATTGTTCCTCTACTCCACCCTTACTTTAAAACTTTCTTCCTGTACATTGGCATGATTATGCTAATGGAAATAACTTTTCTATTAATTTACATGAACTGTGTATAGTAATAAGTGTTTGGCATACCACCAGAAATCAAACAAAAGGAATCATTATATAACAGCTTTCTAACTAGCACAATGAACACGGAACTTGGATTTTCTGTTATTGTTATATAGGATTCTGTCCGGTTAGAGCAGCAAAAGTGATTCATGTTCTCCGTTCTCCATCTTAAAGGTAACAAATCAGACACAAAGTTACTACAGGGATTTCAGGTGATGAGTTGAAAGCTTGGGGGTTGAACGCCAGAGAGCGTGTGTGCTCTCATTACCTGTCTCATCTGCAAAATCTGGCAGATTCTGTTAATTCTAGAGCTCACAAATTCCAACAGTGTGAGATGGTAGAGAAATGTTACAAATCCGCATTCCAAGAACTAAGTTGACCGGTATGAATTAATATGCTGAGAAAGTATCGACCATGAATGGTTTTGATTGTTTGATGTGTAGAGTTGTCATTGTTGTTATTGGTGACAACTGCGAGTTCTAGAGATATTTTCATTTTATATAATGATATCTTCATTTAGTTAAAAAAAGAATCTGCTGAATTTCTAAATATAATTGCCCCCCACTCCTTTGAAATGGGAACCTGCCTGCCAGAACTCCTGAAACAACCTTTTATATAGAGAATATAACCAAAATAAGGCTGACAACAAGCATTAAGCAGAGAATATTAAATGAATGGTTTTGATTGTTTGATGTGTAGAGTTGTGATTATTATTTATTGGTGACAACTGCGAGTTGTAGAGATATTTTCATTTTATATAATGATATCTTCATTTAGTTAAAAAAAAGAATCAGCCGAATTTCTAAATATAATTGCCCCCACTCCTTTGAAATGGGAACCTGCCTGCTGAACTCCTGAAACAACCTTTTATATAGAGAATCTAACCAAAATAAGGCTGACAACAAGCATTAAGCAGAGAATATTAATTGTGACGAGTTAGGTGCCTCAAAGTTTGAAGTTAGTGCTTTTATTGTTAAGTTAACATCCCTTGAGCAGCAGTCAAATGCTAATAAACCACTCTGTGACTCTAACAGATTTGTGGCTATACTTGCGAAGTTCACTATTTTCAGTACATGCTCATTGTGGTAATTCTCAGAAGTCTGAGCATCTAAATATATGCATATCACTCTGATTCATGGCATTCTGCATGTACATGAATCTCAAGTAACATAGAGTACAGTGGATTCTACCAATTGCATCCAGTCATTTTACCTACCAGATTCCATCCATGCAATCATTCTTAGCACTATAAAGTGCCCTGCTGTGTAAAGATACAGAAGGGAGATGACTACATCTTTAACCCTGGCTATTCATACCCACAATCCACCCACAATCCAAAATAGGTGGCATCATAGACACGAATTGTATAAGAAGAACAGGCCTACAACTAAAAACATTTCATGTTTTCCGTGTTGGCCTAATATAACCAAAGACTTCATATCAAAATAAAAACACTTCTAGGAAATTGAAATTTTGGCTTTAAATGCTATCACTGTTGAAAGTCTTGTAATTTGTATTCTATGTAAACACACAGAGAGACAGTCATCCTTACTACATAAGAGCAGGTCTCGGGAGCTCTGATTCCAGAATTCAAAGACCAACCAACAGAGTGTGACAAGCATTGACTGAGCATTAACCATAAAGACATAACAAAAGAGGGACTACTGATCAATTCCAGGTTTATGTAGTGCCAACACAACAATAAGTATTTTGGAGGCCAGAAATCTAAAAGTACTAGTTGAACTGACATGAAAGCTTTGTTTAAGGGTGCTGATTGTAATCCTTATTTGGATTGTCTTCTATACAAATGTGAATAAGTAAACTTCAGAGTGCAGTAAATGGTAAGTTGCTTTTCCATTACTCAAATGTTAAAGTAAAGCTTATCTCGATATATCTTGAGCATACGAAAACCTGAGCTTAATGCTACCTGTCCTAAATTTAGTCAGCTTGGCAGAATGAAGCTCCAAGCATTAGGAACATATACAATTATGCAAATATAATCAACAGAAGGAAGCCACCTTGAATGGCAAAGAAACTTTAAAAGAGTACCTATGCTTGCATGTGGAGTCAATGTGGGGCAATTCAAATTACTCCTAATGCTCATTTTGATCTTCAAAAGAAGAAGAGTACTGGTGCCCTTGAACAAAGGAAATGGGTCAGCTGAAAATAATTCTGATTATGCTTTCAACCATGACTGGTGTTGGGTAATATATTAGCCTAGTGCATATCAAGTTTCTCATGCAAGCTTGTTAATTCAAGATAGCTCCACCCCATACCTACTGAAAATGTGGCTAATCCTTTGCTTACAGGAAGCCCTGCATGTGATAAGTTGAATCACTCATTCACATGATTCCTCCCTTTGGCATTTCAAAAAGCATGCACGAGGGATCAATATTTAGTCAATTTTACTTAATTTCAGTCTGGCAGTTGGAGCATCTTTGATAGTATGAACAAGATATAACACACTTTGTTCAGATGCATGCAACAGAGAAGATATGATGCAGCTGAGTCATTGAGGTTGTTTTCCTTTTTTATATATTGGATGAAGGAATGCAGATCCAACGGACTAATCTATCTTGCTCCAATCCAAGAAGGGGTGCATGGATTAGTTCATGGCGTTTTAGTTGGATATAAATTGCAATGTGCATCCTTTTATACAATGTACAAATAGATAAAGCAACCTCAACAAATCCGCTGCACCATAGCTTCTTGTGTTGCATGTATCTAAACAAAGTGAGTGTGCTGTGCAGCCCTTTTGGATTGGAGCAGATAGATTCGTATTTGTGGTTGGGATATAGAGGGCCATGTGCAAGATGTAGCAAGGGATAATATGAACAAGAGGTTCAGCGGACTCATGGATGTTGGTTTTTCTATTTGCGGACTCATGGATGTTGGTTTTTCTATTTGTACATTGTACAAAATGGTGTACAACTACTTCATGGACTAATCTAATAGAGTATTTCTATAAGATGTAACAACTTCCTCCCCTCAAGGTGGCATATCTGGCATTATTTGTCCATTTTTTTAAATTCAAGAACTTAAATCAACACCTTCCACAGCAGATGGGAATGTTCTGGCTACAAACAGCATATGGAGAACAATCTCTGAAGCTCAGATGACAGCATGCCTCTTGTTTTCTTTCTTCGCGTTCTTGTTTAGTCAATTGGTTTGCGCTGTTATTGTAATGGCGTAGTACTGCAGTGCAGTTAAGAGTACTAATTGGTAATTTTGCACTCCGGTGCAGTTAAGAGTGGTAATTTTGTAACTTCTTTAACAGTTGACAAATTTTTAGTTGCACAGAGAATTAGTATTTGGGAGGTGCACCAAGAGTAAGCCATATTGTGGGGAAGGATCAGTAGGTGTGTACCCATTTATTTCTGTACAAAAACCACATAAGACGCAAGGTTAGGCCTGTTCTAAACATCAAGGAATAGCCACTCTGGTACGTCGATGTGGTGCATTTTGTATGGCCACATCTATGCTTTAAAAGAGCGTATTGCCATTAAATACTGTTGAACAATTGTCTTGACTATGACCCCTTTTAATAGTATTTTCAGATGCCATTAATAATTGCCACGTGATGGCCTTAATGGTATTCTTGAAAGTATGCCAATATTCGTGGGCACCATTCATTGAACAGGCCTGATCTTGACTCAGTTTAGTCTACTTTTCTGTTCATGCAGTTTGAGAGCCCTTACATGTGCATGAACTCATAGTTATTTCTTTGCCAAAGAACGAGTCTTCAAGAGCCTGGACAGGTCTTTTGCCTTATGGACTTTTTGCCTGCGAAACAGTTCAGCTTCAGCTTCAGGGTAAAATGTTATAGGTATAAGACTTTGCTTTTTGTATTGGTAACTCTTAATGGGGGATCCATAGTTCATCCAGCCAACCCTTTTCCCTGTGATCCTAGTAGCATGGACATCTAACTCTGCAGGAGAAGGTGCATCAGCAGATCATTGAGGCCAGCCTCATACCTAGACGCAGGATTCCTAAGAACGAATGTTGGTCTGAGTGACATGTCTAATGTAAGTCCCGGAACCTTCTTTGGAGGCCCTGTTCCTGGGGCTACGAGTTTTCCTCAAGTGAGACTCACTACTACTTCCTTCAATACTTCTCTGTGGAAGGCCATTGATCAGGTTCACATCAGGTTCACATTAAATGCATAAATTTATATGGTTTGCAAGGCTTCCAGTTTGAATAATCGTGGATGATTCTTATCCTTAACATAAGCTCAAAACTTCTGCACGGAACCCTGGAATCATATATCGATAACAATCAATGTATTGTTATGTGTGGCGTGCAGTTATAACTTATGTGCAATGCAACTTTGAACAAGCATTCATTGTTGAAGATCGACTTTG
This sequence comes from Pinus albicaulis, assembly GCA_034641835.2. Classification (NCBI taxonomy): domain Eukaryota; kingdom Viridiplantae; phylum Streptophyta; class Pinopsida; order Pinales; family Pinaceae; genus Pinus; species Pinus albicaulis. The sequence continues at coordinate 550,222,438 of CM076582.1, read as the reverse complement.
TTTGCAGCTTGCCAAGAGTTTTTGCTTGTGGCCCCAGAAATAGCATAGAGAGGCTAGAAGCCTATTTGTGTCCATGGCACTTACATACCTTCCCAAAATCTGTCTGCAGTGGTACAGTCTTTAGTCTTTCTCCTGAGTTTGGCTCTTTACTTCTGCAAGTTAGTTTACCGAACCCTTCAAAGGCAGATCTCTCCATCCATCGTATTTATGGTAAACCAATTTACATCAACCCCTTGCCCGTTCTAGTCACTGTAATCTTTCCAAATACCACAATAAGCCTGGACAAGCCCAAGAGAATACAAGCACTATACTTCCAAGGTGTTCTTAAATTTTCCAGTCATTCTCTCGTTAGACTACAATAGATCACCTTGGAGGGATTGTCAATGTGAAAAATGGTCATATCAGGTTTATGTTATACTGGCACATGGAAGAATTTGGAGGTTATTGGTCTTGTATAATGTTTTAATCCATTTGTCTTTTTGGTTACAGATCCCGGAAGCCCAAACACGTGCGGAAGCCAAATGTATGAATTCTAGCTGTAATCGAAACCTAAATTCTGTTTTTCAACACTTCATTCTTGTGGAAATTGACCGTTAAAATAAATCTTGAATGCAGATCCTAATCCCCAGTCATGTAGTTCTGGTATGCTTTTATTACACTTCAATTCATTCATCATACGATTGACAAACAAACATGTGAATATGAAGCTGTGGACCTTGGTGTTAGTGGTTCAGTAGTTGAAATATGTTAGCCTTTTATAATTGTTTGATCTGGTCATCAAAGTGGAAAGTCTTGTAGTTTTGGTATAATAACAAACAAACACGTGAAAATGAAGATGTAAATTTCAGTGTTAGTGTCAGTAATTCAAATAGATGTAAATTTCAGTGTTAGTGTCAGTAATTCAAATAGGTTAGCTTTTCACAATTAAGATTGGTATGGTCATATAGTGGAGACCCCGGGAGGATCTCAATATAAAATATAAATTGTAAATCGTGAAATGCTTGGAAAAGAAAACTGTTAATGTACCTTTCTGTCTTAAGGTTTATGGCCTACGAGTACCCCGGGAGGATCCTAATATAAAATGTAAATAGTAAATCGTGAAATGAAAACTGTTAATGTACCTTTCTGTCTTGAGGTTTATGGCGTACAAGTAATGAAGGTCATACCTGTAGACAATTTTTCCTCTAGATTTACCTGTTAGAGCAGGGTTGAGCCTATATTGAGGAAAGTTGTAGAGGGTTTTCCATCTTATCTAAAACATAACTGGCATGATACGAGTAATGAAGGTTATACCTGTAGACAATTTTTCCTCCAGATTTACCTGTTAGAGCAGGGTTGAGCCTATATTGAGGAGAGTTGTAGAGGGTTTTCCATCTTATCTAAAACACAACTGGCATGATACAAAATTGTCCAATATGTGATGGACCTGTGATGGATGGCATGATAACAATGGCCAATACCATGTTATGTCATGCCCTGAATCTATTGTTATAGAACCGTAGCACTTTGAATTAAATTCATCCAAAACTAGACATCTGATAGTCTTTTCTTCTTATCTTAGAGGGACCCTCTGATTTGCCTAGAGTTGTCTGCTGAACAGTCGGCAAAATTTGTCTATCTGAGAATCTCTCAGCGTACAATATGCTTGGGGTTGCAGTTACCTGGAAAACTATATGTCCATCTCTCTTAATGAACACAAGGAAGAACCTAAATGAATGAGAGGTAAGCCACATATTTGAGAGTCTGCCACCGTCCAACTGTTGGAGCTAGAAATTAACGATATAAATATTGCGCCTGTGTCTTATTGTCAGCGTATTCTAGATACAGTAACGGTGAACTTGGATGGAAGAGAGGAAGTCTTCTTCCGATGTAGCATGAGTGACAGTTGTACTGCGTATATTTCTTTGCATTCGAAATTCTAGTTAAAAAATTACAGTGGGCCTATTGGTCAAACAATTCATGTTCATTAAGACATGTTTATCATATCAATAAAAACAATCAGTATTGTTGAGTGTTTGAAGATTTCTGTGGTGAGAATTTTGAGAGTTTTGAGATTTTGGAAGATTCACAGTAGCCATTTTTGTGTCAATGTGTTATAGAAATCTCAAAACTCTCAAAAATCGGTGTTGTTTTTTTGTTTTTGGTTTTTTTAATAAAGATTTAGAGGAATCAATAACTTATCAAGATTCTTTGGGTGACTTATCAAGATTCTTTGGGTGAGGTTCAGATTCAAAGCTGATTGAATGTTGCTATAAACTTTAGGCTATTGTCAACAGTCCACAAGCCAGGAAACTTATGACTAAGCAAGGGTCAAGGTGTCCAGAGACACACAGGGAGTATGAACCTCTATTTAGGGCCATCTACCCTTCAAGCTTTATAACAACAAGACAATATTTCGCTTGTAAGAATTGAAGCCATGTTACAAACGACCTAAACAACAACAATTAGGCAATGTTACACAGAGATGCACTCCCCAAGTGGGGCATGCCCCATGTTTCTGACATTGCTGGGATGGGGATGTTCCCGCATCCCCTTTTGGGAAAGCTTGGTGAAATGTTGGGGACGTTTCCCTTTTGTGAGAAACTCTTGGGCAATACCTCTTGAAAAGAGGATCCCTGGATATCTCCCTACAGTTTTTGCCCATGGCTTTAGAAAATATATATTTATTAATTAAAAACTGAAAAACCTTAAATCAGACATGATTCCCTATTTCCATCTCCTCCATTTACCTTAGAAACTTGATGGAACATCGTGATTAAGTTGAATTAACACATGTTTTGTTTCACAAATTGTCAAAGTGAATTAAATGATGGTTATCAATGGCATGCAAAAAGGTCCAGTTCCATGGGGAAGATAAGATATGTTGCAAAAAGGTCCAGTTCCATGGGGAAGATAAGATATGTTGCCCATATAAATTATTGGTCATTAAATGTACACATTCCTATCATTGCAATTTGTATGACAAGTCATTGATGTATAAATAGTGATGCCTCTGAAAGTGAGCATGGGGTTTATCCTGATAGCAAGGTAGGTCCTTGACACCTTATGATGATCACAATCAATATTTGATTTCTTCATTATTCGTTCATGGCATGTGAATAGGCTGAACAAATGGAAAGACAAACTCATTTTGTTTGGTGAAAAATCAAACATTTTAGATATTTGTCCACTAAACCATTCAATTTTTGTTTGTTTTTGGGTGGCTTATTTGAATTACTTCTTAACATGTGAACAAACCATTTTAAATCCTTTTCCCTTTATAAGCATTGTATGTTGGAAAGTATAAGATAGATATCATTATTGTAAGCCCTTGAGATTATGGTTGACATCGTCACCTTAATTGCTATTCGTAGTTTATTTCTATCCATAGTTAGCTTTGTATAACAAAGCAAATAAATATGAAGTTAGGTATTCTTGTTCTTATTTTTTGCCAAGAATAGAGTATCTCAATGTTCCTTATGGAAAATGATATGTTATGCTAAAATTTAGACTGATTTAGTGATGTTTTCAAAAACTAAGTATTCTAGCTAAATATATAAAGGTTAATTTGCAAGTACTATAACTATTTCTTAGAATTTATTGATACATCATCATTTCTTCATTGATGCGATTTCAATGCTTGTTATTTCAAGCTGGTGCATAGGAAGTAGAAATGGTGCTAGAAGTGGGAGCATCGCATAGCTATTAATTATGCATAGGAAAAGACATTTGTTACTCTTTAAGACAATGATCACATATGATGCATAGAAACAAAGTCTATATCCATCTATGCCATGTTTGTTTGGGTTCTGCAGCATGGTGTATATCATGCATGTTTAGATTTTGTGGATTATTTGTGTGAATTATGTGGCTCATATGTCATAACATTCTTATTCGTATAGATTGAGATCTCCATTCTTTGTTTCAAACAAAAAAAGGTTGTATTTTGAACTTGTTGATTTGTACTTACAATTATAATGGCTTTTTTTTTTGCTTATAAATAAAATAATCGCTTCCATTGGCCTTCTTTACTTGCGATCTTTGCACCATAAGCATGTTATAATTTAGGCTTTCTTTGCCTATAATTATATTGGAATTTATTTATTTATCCAATGTATTACAATACTTATTCTTTTTGGGTTTCGTGATTATCTTCACTTACCAATGTCAATTTCTCTTTGAAATGATTGTCATGCACATTGCATTGCAAATTAAATTAATGGTCAAAAGACTTGAGGTCTATGTAAAGTTATATTAGACCTTTTCTTTTTAGTATAAAATTTCCATGATATGCAATTGGTCTCACATTGAAGTAATATGCATGATTTAAAGACAACAATCACAGAGAGAGTTTGAAATGGATCACTTTATGTTCACTGAATGATTATGTCATACATAGACAACAGTAAAACCCTTTTGATATCTCGGACTAATACTAGTACAATATCAATTACATCGATTATAAGATATTTCACTAGTTTCCCATTTCAAATTTATTACACATCTTGATTGGCTTTAAGGTGCACTATTTTTGGCTTAGTGTTTAGAATACAGAAGTTGTATGTAAAACCAAATGTCCATGTGCAAAGAGGATCACACTACAGACCAAGTTTGTTGAACTATATAGAGCTCAATAAATGATCATATGATATACACAAGTTGATAGTAAGTCATTGTAATCTTCAATTTAATTCTAGAGAGTAGACAATCATACACTACAATGATGGTTCCTTGAACTTGAATTCAACAAACCAAGCATGTCATCAATAACAAGTCATTTTATTGTGACTCGAGAGTAACAATCTAATGTTTAATAACTTATAGACATGTTCCCTCTATTTTCCTTGATGGTCCTTGCTTTGAAAATAGGGAAGATGACTAAATTTCAAGAAACTCTCAACAAGAGGAGTCATTAGGGGAATTTTGAGGTCTAATAGGGGCCTCTTGAGAAAAATGTACAACAAAAATAAACTTTATAAGAACAAATGGGATTCAAGATGATGATGTCAACCATGGGGGATGATTCACCATTTTTGGAATATAAAAGTAAAAATAATAAAATAATAAAACTATTTTTTCAACTCGTATTTTCAACTTATCTCCCTAAGGTTTTACTCAAATTTCGAGTGGGAGTACTCATTGGATGCAAAATTTAATTCCTAATCCAAGGAGTACCCATGTTGCATACTTTCGATGGACCTTGCTACATGAAAAATGAGAAATACATGAAAAAACGTGTTTGCAATCACGCTTTTCATGTATTTCTCATTTTTTGTATAGCAGGTCTATCAAAAGTATGCAACATGGGTACTCCTTGAATGAGAAATCAAATTCTGCATCCAACGAGTGTGTCCACTCGAAATTTGAGTAAACCCATAGGGAGATAAGTTGAAAATACGGGTTCAAAAAATAGTTTTGTTGTTGTTGTTGTTGTTGTTGTTCTTGTTTTTCCCTCTAAAATTTGATGATGCAATCAAATCTTATTTTATTATTTCCTCTATTATTTTATAATTTCCTTAGGAGGTCCATTTTAGACCTCAAAATTCCCCTAATGTGACCCCTACACTCACAAGTTAAGCCATGTTCTCTCTTTTGCCTTGATGATCCCTACATCCAAAGAAGGATGATGAATAAATTTCAAGATTGGCACTCGAATCTATAATAATGGAGGGGAAGCTCATCCCTATGCTTAGAGGTCGAAATCATGTTCCCTCCATTGGCCTTGATTATCCTTACATATAAAGAGGAGAAATGACTATACTTTCAAAAGGTCATACCTGTAAACAATTTTGCCTCTAGATTTACCTGTTAGAGCAGGGTTGAGCCTATATTGAGGAGAGTTGTAGAGGGTTTTCCATCTTATCTAAAACATAACTGGCATGATACGAGTAACTGTTAGAGCAGGGTTGAGCCTATATTGAGGAGAGTTGTAGAGGGTTTTCCATCCTATCTAAAACACAACTGGCATGATACAAAATTGTCCAATATGTGATGGACCTGTGATGGATGGCACGATAACAATGGCCAATACCATGTTATGTCATGCCCTGAATCTATTGTTATAGAACTGTAGCACTTTGAATTAAATTCATCCAAAACTAGACATCTGATAGTCTTTTCTTCTAATCTTAGAGGGACCCTCCAATTTGCCTATAGTTATCTGTTGAACAGTCGACAAAATTTGTCTATCTGAGAATCTCTCATCTTACATTATGCTTGGGGTTGCAGTTACCTGGAAAACTATATGTCCATCTCTCTTAATGAACATAAGGAAGGACCTAAATGAATGAGAGGTAAGCCATGTATTTGAGAGTCTGCCACCATCCAACTGTTGGAGCTAGAAATTAACGATATAAATATTGCGCTCATGTCTTATTGTTAGCGTATCCTAGATACAGTAACGGTGAACTTGGATGGAAGAGAGGAAGTCTTCTTTCGATGTAGCATGAGTGACAGTTGTACTGCGTATATTTCTTTGCATTCGAAATTCTAGTTAAAAAATTACAGTGGGCCTATTGGTCAAACACTTCATGTTCATTAATGGAGGGGAAGCTCATCCCTATGCTTAGAGGTCGAAATCATGTTCCCTCCATTGGCCTTGATTGTCCTTACATATAAAGAGGAGAAATGACTATACTTTCAAAACTTACACTTGCAGATATTCTAATAGGTTGAAGCCATGTCCCTTCCATTAGCCTTGATGATCCTTACATCCAAAGAAGAAACATTACTAAACTTTCAAGACTAACAAGACATAGTATATTAGCCACCTTCCTAATAAGACAAATGGTCGTTAGGAAAGCAATTCGAGCATGTTTTCATATTGTTAGTGCCTTTGTCAAATCTCTTTGAGCTCTTTCATTTTCCCAGTACCTTTCCTTGTCCACCCCCTAAATCCTTTCTTGCTCCCTTCTATGCTCTATGTCTCGACTTTCTGGACACTTGTGTTACTCTCTTGCATGTATCTTCCATTTACATTGAACATTTCTTGTCACCTATGCTACCTTCTGCGTCTCTTCTAATATCTTTCTCCTTTCATCTAACCCAATTAGTAGTTGCATATAGCCTTTGCTTATGAGGATCTATAGTTGACAATTATAACTAAGATGAATTGAATTGTCCATGTTTGTTTGTGAAATATCATTAACTTGATCTTTTGGTAGTTTAAGAAATTTAGATAATGAGATTCCCCATCAACATTAAGTTCCTCTATTATTTAAAAGTCTTCATGCTCTCCATTGTCAAGGCACTGAACCAATAGTGAGGGATAAGGATCGGGTGGCATACAAGGCATGGTAAGACTAATATTTTGTTTTTTTTTGGGGGTAGTTTTCTACAATGAGTAAACATGCTTTGAGAATCAAGATGGACCCACCTCTTACTGGGTTTGCTTCATTTTTGTTGGAATGAGACTAATGTTATTTTCCCTGAATTTAGTCAATTAGATAGATAGATATATGCTCCAAGCATTATAAATGAATATAATTACACAAATATATCACCAAAAAGAAGACAATTTCAAAGGCTAAGAAACCATAAAATTAATTGAGCTTGCATGAAAAGTCTACAGGGAAATTCAAGCTTACCGTAATTGTTCATTTGATCTTCATCAAGGAGAATAAGTGCCCTTTGGCCAAGGGAAATGGGTGAGCTGAAAATGCTTTCACTTATGCTTTTAATCATGACTATGGTTGGATAAGTTATTGGATCAATGTGTATCACCTTGCTCATGAAATCACATTAAGTAAACTCTATCCATTACTATTGATTAGGTGTCTAATCCTTTATTTGTGGAAAGCCTTACATAAATTCTTCTTTTTGCATTTCAAAAAGCTTTTCTAGGGAGCAATAGTGAGTTCATTTAGTTTCAATTTGACAATTAAACCAACTTTGATGGTACTAACAAAAATGATATAGTAGTCATTTTGTTGGGATGCATGCAACACAATAAGATATAGTAGCAACCTCAACGAGGTTTTTTCATGTTGAAAATACCTTTTATATTCCATATGAGGAATATACGTATTCCCATCCTCTAGGGACTATTCATTCTCAACAACAAGGCTTGAAGTCATGACAACAAAACTCATCATGTCACTTGTGGGAATTGAACCTAGGTAGGGAGGATCCCAATCATTACTCTCAACCACTTGAAATAAATCCAATTGATAGCAACCTCAATGAGGTTGTTTTCTCTATTTATAAATTATCCAAAGAGATGCACCCACCCTCTTGAAGTGGAACAAGGTAGACCATTCCACCAAGTTTGTAATGATCGATCATGTAAAATTGGTCAAAACCTATGTTAATTTTGCATTTACTATTTACTAATTATTTATTTGGTATAACCAATGATAGAACTATGGTTGAAACCTATCTTAATTTTTGTATTACTATTTTATAATTATTTATTTTTGAGATATATGAAAGGAAATAAGAATCCATGGTTGCATCTAACTATAGGTATTACCTACATCAATTCCATGTAATCATCTGCAAATTAATAATTAAAATAGAGGTTATGCAAGTAAATTCATCATTCAATTAGTATTAAGAATCAACAATTTATATACTATTTGCGAGAACTAAAATTCAACAATCTAATTATAAAAGAGTTTAAATATACTTCTAAATAGATAAAATAAATCATAATGGGTTCCCTTTCCAACAAAAGAAATGCCTTAAACCAAATTCTTCAACTCAATTAACCAATCAACTTAAGCAAGTTTATCAACAATTGGGGGGCATGCGATTATGCTCCTAGGCAAACCCTTCAATCAAAATATTGAGGCCACTACATCCACAGTCACAAAGGCTATACCAGGCTTCCCTCTTTCACGCATAGTTTTCACATTCCTTTGATCACATGGATTCCATAGAAATTTTCATCCTAATCTTCTCCAATTTTCTTATATTTTTCTTTTAATTTTGATAATTGAAATCATAATATTAATTTTGGTTAAAAGTTAGTGTAAAAAAGTATGTGAAGTAAATAATATTAAAATAAAAGGATACCAATTATGTTGAGATGTTGTCATTGAAGTCATGCCAAGTTAGCAACGAGCCAAAGTGTTGAAAAATTAAGCAAGAAAATCCCTAAGGAAGAGAAGCTCTTTGGGATATTCACCAAATAGTGGCATTGTCATGAACAAGTGGAATTAAGCTTAGGACAATTAGAACCATAAATAAAAGCAACATTGGTGTCTTATCATCAAGCCCGAGAAAAAGGTATTTACCATTGGTAGTGCTCCATTCCATTGCATCAAGTGGGACATGTTTCAAAATGAAGCACAAGGAATAACAATCTCAAACTGATTAGAAAAATCTAAATTCTCTTTATAATGCATGCCTACAAGAAGGATTATTGTAGTGCAAGTTGGGAATGAGGTGCATATTTCAATATGGTTTATGGATTGTATGGTTCTTGTCTTGGAATGTTAAATCTGAGATGCTTAGCAATTGTGTTTGACACTTGTTGTTGCTAATGCGATGTGTTCTTTTGAAAAACACAATGAAATTCTTAGACATAAGATGCTAAAAAAGGTTGATCCCCAAAGAGTTTTTGAATTTCCAACGAAGATAAAAAGATATCAACATGTTTTCATAGGTCGGCTAAAAAACTATATAAACGTGTTTTTACAATTAAATGCATAGGTCGGCCTCCCTCTTGGCTGGTATAAATATGAGACCCATTCTATTAATTTGAGATATAATTTATAGAGTAGAGAAGACAAAATTCACAGAATAGAGAAAACTAATTCACTAAATAGAAGAGACATAATTCACATAACAGAGGAGATATAACTTGTTAAAATAGAGGAAAGATATCTGTGGTGGCCTCAGGGTTCTCAGGTGAAAAGGACTAGTGCTTTTTTCATGACATTGTAATAATAAATTTAATCCGTGGAGAACAAAGTCGTTATGAGTATGATTTACTAGGATAGTTGGCATATGGTGATGTCCCTCATAAATTTGAATTAAGCTATTCATCGAGAGAGTTTGTGACATGCCAATCTATAGAACTGCAATTTATAGATTGGATCAATGTTAACTATGTGAAAATTCTATTGCAGTTAATCTATTAATCATTCTCTTGTTTTTTTAACCATTATTTGTCCCAACAAATTAATTTATTGAAAATACTGAATAAAAACACAATTGCAAATTATACCAATTAAATAAACCACGAGAATTGAGAAAACACACACTTAAAATAGGCACCAATTTTTTAGGCAAAATTGTCGCTGGAAAAACCCTAATGTGGGGAAAACCAATTCTGCATATGAGGGTTTTATTATGCAGAATTCTGGAGATCATTGTGAATAAATATCTTTGACAAATATCTTCTCAATCACTAATGAAACCCTCTATTTATGTCCCACGCTATCACTGTGCTATTGCCCAATAAAATTGTGTCTTGATCAGGTGCTCAAAATTATGCTAAAAAGTGCAAGTTGTTGGAATAGTGTAGAACCTAAACGACCACGTAGATCTCATCGTTCTGAATCTGACACAACTCGTTTCGCAGAAAATCAATACCGTATGCTCCCAGAAACGCATTCTGTCCGCTTTTCCAAACAAGGGAATTTTGGAGAAAAAAAATGCAGGTTTCCCAGTCAGTAGTCCGTACATCTCGTTGGTCATGATTGACTGGTCAAAAGGGTGATTGTACATGTTACACAATTTTCTAGTCATCTAACCTGTTACTATTAGATGGACCTAAGTACACCATGTAAGACCAATTTTACCCTAAACAAAATTGCTTTCACTATGAAAAATAACTTAGTAAACCACTTTTATTAAGTTGTTTATGGTCTAAACAGGAAACCCCATGAGGAAATATTAAATAAATATACATTTGTTTGATTTTCCTCAATGAATAATTAATTAAACAACAGTTTAATTAATATTCCTGGTCATATTTAATCCAAAACATGAAAACTAATTAGATAAATCACTATTTATCTTATTATTTTCTAGGAATAATTATTTAAACCTTATTTAAATAATATTCTTTGTTAAATGTGACTAAATTACTTATAAATAATTAAATAAATCATTATTTATTTGATTATTACTCAACCACATCCTTAAAATAATAAATAAATCATTTATTTATTTATTATTTACAAATAAAGAGATTTGACCCAAGTCAAATTCTTTTTCCCTCCAACAAATATAATAAAATATTTCATAAAAGTTGGATCTTGATTTGGTTAATAATATTTTAATTATGCACCAATATCTAGACTAACTCAATATTTTGTTATAAATAGAAGGGTTTTTTCCATTCATTCACTACCTTTTGTTGCCTAAAGATCACTCTGGATCTATACCAATGGTCTGACTTTGATCCACCATCATTGTCATATTTTGCTACCATTTTTCTTGTGAGCTCCCTTTGAGTTCCATTTTTTGTCTGGGTTTTCTACACCATCAAGAGAGGGATTTTAGATCTGAAGTGCTGAGGACTTACAAGAACCCATCCCATTGAGGAGGACTGGTAACATCCTTCTATGTTCTCCTCCCAAGTGCCATTAATATAAAATTCTTTAAACATATTCTTGTCTTGTCTAGTGGATGCATGGAGCAACTCATGTTCTTATTTATTGCTTAATGTCTTTTAATGCATAGATCTAGATTTTTTCAGCATTTATCTTGATCACCTAATTGCAGATCTAAAGATATTGGCAGCCATCTTTGCTGATTCGCCAGTTGTTAGTATGAATCTTAATCGCCTGGTGCTCCAACTCCTCCAGCATTAGCATCTTCGCCTCCCTTGCCTTCTCAACCCTCGCAATAGCAGCCACCGCCCCCTCAGGGGCAGGTGTATGCACAACAGGGTGCGACTAATCCTCCTCACTCCAAAAAGAAGAGGAAAGGCACTCAAAATCAATCTTCTCCCAGTAATCCTAGACCTAATCCTCAAAATAATGCACCTAACACTGCTAACCAAAAACAGGGCACTCAGCCCAAGCAAGACAAATCTGTTTGCACGAATAATCCTTGTCCTTGTTGTGGTGTTTATGGTCATTACATGCATGATTGTCCTCTTTTACCACAGATGAGGCAGATGTGGGAGTCTCAAGCAACATTGCGAGGACAACAAACCTCCCCTTCCGTCCCACCCAGTGCTACGCCTAGTCAGCCGGTTATGTTTACTAATCATTTCCCTCAGTAAGGATTTGTGGTTACTCAACCACCTGAAGGTCAGGCGGCCACTCAACCTCCTCCATCTGGTACCTCCGATTACCAGATTCTCATGATGAACTCTGACCAACCTATAACCGTTGACTTCAACCTTCAGACTCGGTCCCGTCAGTACAACAAGCCTCCCGCTACGTTTGTCCCAGAGTCCCCTTCTTCAGGTTCTACAGAGCCTCTTTCGACAACTAATGGTCTTTTGCAGATCCCCCAACCTAAGGCAGAGGTTCATACCTAGATCCCTAAGGGACCACTACGCTGAAATGCTGCTTCTGGCAAAACTGCCCATTCGTATAGTATAGTAGATGATTTGGCGCAATCTCCTGCTGCCATCTCAACACTGGAACTCCTCCAGTCGTGAAGCTCTACTATTTTCCATGGGTGTTGTAGATCCTTCAGATGATCGCTTGATCGCCTTTGATGTTGACCGGTTAGAACATTCTCCTCTTCTTGCTTTCGTCGCCTTCCAAATCCCAGTCAAGATTTGGAACGCCAACGTTTCCCGTTGTATCATTGATGAGGGGGCATCCACCTGTGTGATGTCCGCTTCAGTCTGGAAGCAACTCAGATCACCTGAGTTGGCTCTTTCCACGATCACTCTTCGAGCGTGGGATGGCCACGCCTGCCAGCGCATTGGCCTATTCCACAATTGTCCTATTACTCTTGCGGGCAAGATTGTTTGCGTTGACGTAGAAGTCATTGATGCCCCCTTAGATTACAACATTATATTGGGTCGTAGCTACATCTATGCAATGTCTACTGTCCCATCTGCGGTTCACTACAAGATGTCCTTCCCTCATAATGGAAAGATAGTCACCATTGACCAGTTGACATATTACAAATCGAAGTCTCAGACCTCCCCTGAGTCCATCATCTCTTCGGTGGCCAATAAGCAAACCGTCGATCCATTGACTAGTGTCTTACACGGAGTCTACAAAGACTCCTATTTTCTTAGTACATTCCCTGGTCTTCCTCCTTCTGTCTCTGATCCTAACTCATCTAATGTTTGCATGATGCAATCATCTCAGGCTTCCCTCAAGCAGAACGCTTCGGCTAGTTAGCAACCTCGCCCTCTGCAACCTACTCCTAGCCCTTCGATTCAGCCTTCTGGACCCCCTCCTCCTGGCTCTTCACTTATAACTAGTATCCATGAGCCTCTCTACCCTCTTGGAACAGTTACTCCAAGCCTTAACCATCTTGGAGCCATCCCGCCTGGCCATTACCCCTCTAGTTAGATACAATTCCTAGCTCCCTCTCTTGGAGTGTTCTCGGTACTTGTCATGGCTACCCTATCTCTTCCTAACCTGACCCTGGGGATTCCCGTCTGGTACCTTGATCCTCCAGCCGCTACCCTGCTTGGTCAGCCCAAACCTTATCTTGCTTTGACCCCGGTCCAACTGGTCCCCATGACCCCTCCCTCTGCTACCGTGCCTCAGCCACCTCAACATGAACCTTCTTATGTTGCGACAACTTCGGGTAAAAAGGGAAAAGCTCGCAAGAGAGTATCAAAATAAAAGGCAGCCCCGACTGACCTTGCTCCTCCTCCACCTCCAAAGCCTTGTGCTTTGTGTAATGTCATCGGTCATGCCACCCATACCTGTCCTGAGTTGCCTCATCTCAAGCCCATGGTTAATGTCGTGTTCCCTGAGTCGATGGTCCCATAAACCTCTATTCTTTCCTCGACTACAACCAATAACCCCAAGACGATTCATACCAACCACCCCTGTGCTTTGTGTGATCTCCATGGCCATTAGACCCACCTATGTCTCTGCCTCGAGGACTTCCGCACCTCTCTAGCGGCAGTTTGCCAATTCGAGGCAAAGCGCAACGAGTCCACCGCTCCCTTATTTGCGTGTTTTTCTTGAGCAGAACCAGAGGACACATTCACTCCCATAGACATTCCCCCTCCGGATGTCGAAATGACAGAGTCTTCGGCCACTGTCCACTACTTGTCATCATCTATGAGATCCTCGGTGGAAGACCCCCTTGGCCCTTCCCCTTCTGTTTTGCCTGACCTCCCTTCAACGATCACCTTGGGCTCAACATCGATGGATCCTTAATCTACTTGTTTTTCTGTCACCCCTTGTGATGATGCACATGTGAACATCTCTTCTCATGATGATGAGTTAGGTAGCTTCGCTGTGTCAGGTGGTATTTCTTCCACCAGTCACCCCATCTTCTATTATGATGACGACATTGTGGAAGTAGTCACCACCCCTGACTTTATCTATCCCCCCTTACATCGAACCCATGCATTCGAACCACATACACTTTATGGCCATTACATTGACACCTAATGTTTGGGTAAGGGGGCACCCATATTTAAGAGACCAGGAGAAGCAATTATCCACAACTCTCATAGTGTATCTGGTTGTGATGACTCTAGTACCGTTATTCTTCCCCATTTAGAAGAACCTCTAGAGTCCCATATCACTTTAGATCACTCTAGGGATGATACCCCTCATCATTCCTTCCTCTTACATCAACAACCCAGTCCCCTAGACATTGTTGTTGACCAACCTGTGGGTTTTCTAAGAGAGCACCAGTTCATTATCTCCAAATCTTCTCTTTGGGATAGTGACACCATGTATGCCAACCTAGAAACTTAATTCCATTTACTTCATATATGCAGTACCAAAAGAGATTGGTAATCCTCCATTCCCTTTCTCGAACTGCATAACCATAATGAAAAACAATGGCGCACATCATAAAAATGTGTTTATATTCCCCGTTTCTAAATACATTTTGGCATGAACATAACATGCTTGGGGGCACCTATGCCCCTCAACCATAAAAATCCCAGCTCTCAGCCAAAAACAACACTGAAACCCCTTTTCTTTGACAAGTCGCACTTTTCAGGTAATTTCCTGGGACAGGTCGCAGTTTTGTGCCTAGTACCTACTACCCAAGGCGCAGAACAGACCCCAAAAAGTGTGTCCTGGTATGTTCATGAGCTCTGGGTACCTAAATTGAAATTTTGATCCCCTTAATTGAAAGAGTATGGTTAGGCCTCTTACCTGCAACTAACAGATCTCGATTCCAATGGTTGGTTTGTCCACTATGTTCGCCGCAAGATTTAGGGCCTTCTCTCCTCTCTACATTCACCACAGCTACACTTGCAAATGAGTGAATTTGGAGGGGAAATGCCTTATTAAAAGAGAAACCCCAAAATTTTCTTTCGTCTGCTGTGGAAAATCGTATCTCAGTTTGACAAACTGTCTATACCGTTGGAAAGCTCTCACTGAGCTCTCAAATGGGTATTTGTTATTTTTTGGGGATTTGATACTTCACTAGGACACATCTTGTCCAAGAAGGGTCACTTCAAAGCTCCCCAAATTTGAATTTCTTCACTTGCAACACTTGTACTTGGGGCACCACTTTGCCTCCATACTTGTCCATGCTCATGTCGATTTTTGTCGTGAGTAACCATCGTATACTCGTGTCTTTATGGTCCCCATTGGACCTATTATGTGTGGCAGCATCATTGAGTTGCCCTTGTTTAGAGCATTCGAGTTGAGTCATGATCACATTCATAGAGTCTATCCCAAGTCCCTTTGTATCCCGCTATAGTCCTCCATCCTTCATTGCTTGGTTCCTCTCTCGTGTCGCACATCATGGCCTCCATTCTTACTGTCGCCTATCCCTTATGATATTGTGTCAGTCGCTGCTAGGTCATCCATGCCCTTTATGCTCTAACAAGGGAAGTCATCCTACCCCTTATTTCATCATCATCCCTGGTGTTAGTCTGTCAGTCACTCTACTATTTTCTCTCGTGCCTTAGTTGAGGATCATTTATTGCCTCACCTATGGCGGACCTCCTTCTATCGACATTAGATTATTCATTCCAGAAGACAGTTCTAGAGGGAGGTGTGCCTTGGTTCTAGCTTCCACTCTTGTTCAGTGCCTCAGATTAGGCAAAGGGACTCCTTATTTCCCTTTGACTTGATTGTTTCTCAGCTCCAGCTCCTTACAGCATGATCGAGATCCGTATACTTGATGGTTCAGTGATACAGCAGATGATACCAGTGATTCCTGGGTGTGTGTGAGATGTTTTCAGACCTCATGAGGGGGTGGCTCGTCAGGTAGCCCCCCACATGCCCGGATGACCTCTCCATCACAGCCTTTGATGCAGCTCCATAGATTTGATGATGTCGGCCTCAGCCGCTTGCAACGCCTTTTAGTTTGCATGTATCAGTCAGATTTTCAGAGCCCTTCCCTGTTTACAGGGGTACTTTGGTTGTATTTATATCTCATGTACTCAGATATTATTGTATAAGTCCTGGCTGTTATCCCAGGCACAATATGTATGTGGGATTCATTATCATGTTTTTATCTGGCTCATTTTTATGCCAGCATGTACTATATATTTCAGTCCCTTGTTTACTGGACACATTATTCTTTGTACTTTGTCTTGGCAGGCATAGGTATGCCGCCGCTGCCGCCTATAGCATAGGTAATCACTCATAAAAGATAATTGTCGCACCTGTAAGTCTCACCTCCTCAGGGTCTAGTCCTCTAGCGCTTTGGTCTACCTTATATTTCTCTCTCTCTGATTTCCCCTTCGGTGTCTAGTGATTGAGTTCTTACAACATACTTCCGTCATACGATTAGCTCCTAACGCTCGCATGCTGGGGGGTAATATGTTACACCATTTTTTGGTCATCTAACCTGTTACTATTAGATGGACCTAAGTACACCATGTAAGACCAATTTTACTCTAAGTAAAATTGCTTTCACTATGAAAAATAACTTAGTAAACCACCTTTATTAAGTTGTTTATGGTCTAAATAGGAAACCCCATGAGGAGATATTAAATAAATCTACATTTGTTTGATTTTCCTCAAGGCATAATTAGTTAAACAACAATTTAATTAATATTCTTGGTCATATTTAACCCAAAACAAGAAAATTAATTAGATAAATCACTATTTATCTTAGTATTTTCTAGGAATAATTATTTAAACCTTATTTAAATAATATTCTTTGTTAAATGTGACTAAATCACTTATAAATAATTAAATAAATCATTATTTATTTGATTATTACTCAACCACATCCTTAAAATAATAAATAAATCATTTATTTATTTATTATTTACAAATAAAGGGATTTGACCCAACTCAAATTCTTTTTCCTTCCAACAAATATAATAAAATATTCCAGTTGGATCTTGATTTGGTTAATAATATTTTAACTATGCACCAATATCTAGACTAACTCAATATTTTGTTATAAATAGAAGGATTTTTCCATTCATTCACTACCTTTTGTTGCCTAAAGATCACTCTGGATCTATACTTTTGGTCTGACTTTGATCCACCATCATTATCATATTTTGCTACCATTTTTCTTGTGAGCTCCCTTTGAGTTCCATTTTTTGTCTAAGGTTTCTACACCATCAAGAGAGAGGGATTTTAGATCTGAAGTGCTGAAGACTTACAAGAACCCATCCCATTGAGGAGCACTGATAACATCATTCTATGCTCTCCTCCCAGGTGCCATTAATACAAAATTCTTTAAACATATCCTTGTCTTTTCTATTGGATGCATGGAGAAACTCTTGTTCTTATTTACTACTTAATGTCTTTTAATGCATAGATCTAGATTTTTTCAGCATTTATCTTGATCACCTAATTGCAGATCTAAAGATATTGGCAACCATCTTTGCTATTAGGGCTGTTTGTTATGCACTGCTAAAGTGACCCTTTTTCATACACTTGCGATTAAGATTCATACTAACAATACAATGGGACAATTTTAGCTCGCCACTTGTCCTCTGTTGATTGGTTGCTGGTTCGCATGTTTTTATTGGTTAGAAATGTGGCCAACCACATGCTGCCACGTGGCTCAACTGGAGGCAACCATGTGGCAGCACGGGAGACCACTAAAATTTGTTTGAGGTCAAACTGCAGTCTACCGGGGTCAAACACCAAATCTCACCACCAACAACACGAAGCCTTTACCAATAGACCACATGTATTACTTGTTAAGCTATGGTATAAATATTTATGTTATAGCATGTGGTAGAGGTATGGGGATATGGGCTAGGGCTTAACCCCGACCCCCCAAAACATATACGATGTGACCACTCGTTGGAACCAGGGGCGTGACGCAGAGGTTAACCGTTGCCCCAAACCACCATTGTCACCACGAGATGTGACCGCCACCGAAGCCGTTGCTATGACAATCGAAGGGAAAGCCATCATCGTGACTGTAGCCACCTAACCGACCCATGTGAACACTAAAGCTCTAACCGCCGACGGTTGGTTAACCGCTCGATGAATTTATATTATTAAAAAATTGTAATTCAGCGCAAACTTTTTAATTCAAAATTTGAATTATAAGTGTTATTGGAAAAACTATTGTTCTGATAATTTCGCCCATATTTTTGGAAAATTTTCGCCCAGTTAGCTGAATTAAGGGCGAAATTGTAGGACTGGTCCAGATTTTGGAGAAACTCTGGAGCGATTAGTAGGAAAAGTAGGGAGGCTCATAAATTCTCTGGTTTTTTACCAATTTCAGATTAGAAAGAGGCTAGATAGGAATTTTTTGGCATTCTCACGCTGATGGAACATGTTTTGAAGCCATTTGAGCATTGTAAATGTATGTAATCATTATTTTGAGCATAATGAAAGAGGGTCAAGCCATTGAAAGCTGGACCAAAAAGACGTAGCCCAAGAGGGGTGAACTCCTTCATAATCTGTTTTTTATTTGTTATTATTATGATGCATTTGACTACAGTTTCTGTATATTTTAGAGTTTATTTACACGTTTTATTTGTTTAAAATTTAACACAAAATCTCTGAAAAACTCAATTTAAACACTTTTAATTTGAAAAATCTCAAGCAAAATTTGATTAAAATAACATACATATAAAGTTTGGTATCAGAGCTTAGGTTTTCTTTTCTATTGTGAGGATTTAATTGTTTGCAAGTGTATGTGATGCTTACAAGGTTGAAGCTCAAGAGAGGAGAAGGAACGATTGTGGTTGCAAGTCCTCAAGTTAGGTCAAGGATAAGGAGAGAAAGTTTGCCTCAAGCTCCACCACAAATCCTTCCATAAATTGTAGTTGAAGCTTCAGTAATAATGTCTCATGAAGGAGGAACTGATAACATGTAAGATGATGATAATAATTTTAGAAAATATTTCTTTGACATGACTGAAATTGTCAAGGTTCTCTATGAAGAGAGGACTTCAAGATTGCAGGGTGCAAGTTCCAAGACTTCAAAAGGAGATGGTTCTTCTGGAGGAAACAGAGGAGATGATGACAAGCCTTCAAAGGGAAATGGTGACAAACCACCCTCGTCTCCACCATCATATTCACCTCCATCCTCACCCTCATATTCTTCTTCTTCCACAACCTTTGTTACTCAAACACCTCCACATACCCCAAGGGTGCATGGTAAAACTCCCTTATTAAAACTTGAGATAAAAATCGAACTACCTATGTATAATGGTGAAGTGAATGATGAAAGACTTGATAATTGGGCTTGTCAACTTGAAGTTTATTGCAGGATCCAAAACATCAAAGATGATGAAACAAAGATTATGTTGGCTTCATTGAGGTTGGAAAGTGTTACTTTGATTTGGTGGGAAACCAAAACACAAGAGGATATGAAAAAGTATGGTAAGGTCTCCACCTCTTGGATAAATTTTATTTTGCACTTGAAGATAATTTTATCCATTAGCTTATATGCAAAAGGCTATTATGGATTGGTAGAATTTTAGACAACTAAAGGATCAAAGTGTGAAAAGCTACACTCAAGAATTTAGAAGAAGATGCTTGATATTAGGTGTAGATTTGAATCCACAAGACCCTTTGTTGAAATATATTGGGGGTTTACACAACTATTTACATCATACTATCCTTATGTTTAATGCTACAAGTTTAGATGAATTTTGTGTCCAGGCAACACATCTTAAGGCAAGAGGGAAAAACATTCGACAAGAGGGTAGCAAGAAGCCATTCACAAGTGGAGACAAGGGTAAGAACAAGTTCAAAGGGAAGGGAAAGAAGAATGCATCTGTCAAAAAGGAAGGAGAAAAACTAACATGCAAATTTTTTTCCAAAGAGGGTCGTGATGAAGCTCATTGTTGGAAGCTTCATCCTGAGATGAAACCAAAGAAGTTTAACAAGAAAGGGAAGAAAAATATAGTTGCAACTACACAACATGACTTAGGCTCCGATTCAGGAGATGAAACAAAGATCACAAAAATGTGAATGAGAGGTAAGGAAATAGCAAGCATTATATCTTCAAGTTGTCCTAATGATACTCAAGATGAGAAAAATCGAATTGAACTTTTCCATATTCGAGTTATTTCAAGGCACACCAAAATTGTTACGCTTTTTGATAGTGGTTCACAAGAAAATTTGATTTCCGAAGACTTAGTCAAGGAACTAAATTTAGATAAAATTCCTCATCCAAGACCTTATCCTTTAGGTTGGATATGCAAGAATCAAAACTTACAAGTTACGAGGAAATGCATCTTTAAATTTGAAATTACAACAAACTTTCTTGATGAGGTTGAACTTGAGGTAGTACCACTTGATATTTCTGGAATTGTGTTGGGAAGCCCATATTTGTATGATAGAAAATATATTTTCCATCGCCATGAAAATAAGTATCACTTGTTCAAAGATAGCATAGAGTACATTGTTAGAGTACATCGACAAAAACTAAATATTTCACTTGTAAATGCCGGATAAATGAAGAGACTCATTAACTCTAGCAAGAATTTTGTGCTTCTAATGGTCAGGAAAAATAATGATGTTGAAAATGAAGCTTTTCAAGGTTTTGATTCAATATTAAAATCTGATTTGGTTGAGGTTGTTAACCAATATGATGAGATTTTTAAGGAGCCAAAAGGATTTCCTTCCAAGAGAGGATCCAACATGAAATACAATTGTAGCAAGATTGTCCTCTTCCTAACATTGGCATGTACATGATGTTAGTGATGGAAAGTGAAGAAATTAAAAAGAAAATTCAAGAGTTGTTGGACAAAGGGATAATTAGATCAAGTACTTCGCCATGTGAGTCACCTATTGTTTTGGTGCCAAAGAAGGATGGAACATGGAGCTTGTGTGTGGACTTCTATGAATTGAACAAAATTATGGTAAAGAATTGCTACCCACTTCCTATAATTGATGATTTACTTGATCAATTGAAAGATGCAAAGCATTTCACTAAGTTGGACTTAAGGAGTGGCTCTCATCAAATTAGAATTGCCGAAGGTGACATATGGAAGACAACATTCAAAACAAAGCAAGGTTTTTTTGAATTATGAATGATGTATTGAGGCCATTTCTAGATGAGTTTGTGATAGTCTACTTAAATGACATCTTGATTTTTAGTAAATATCGTGAATAACATGTCATTCATGTCAAAAAAGTACTTGATGTCTTAAATAAAGAACAATTTTTTAAAAAAATGTCAAAGTGCGAGTTTGGAAAAAATTCTTTAGTGTATTTGGGTCATATTGTTGGAGGAGGTGAATTGAAAATAGATCCCTCCAAGGTTGATGTCATTTTGAATTGGCCAAAGCCCAAAACAATTACGAAGGTAAGAAGCTTTTTGGGAGCAACCCAATATTGGAGGAAGTTTATTGCTAACTTCTCTTCTATCACAGCTCCATTGCATGCATTGACAAGTGTGAAGCAAGTCTTCCAGTGTTATGAAACCATCTCCAAAAATAGAAGAAAAGAGAGATCAACGCCTTATAATTCATCCACTTCGAGGGGGAAACCTCCTTAACATTACATAAATGAACAGTTCTTGGATGATACAAATGAAAAAACCTCCTTCTATATATAGGAGTCCACGGGGTCACAATATAATCCTAGCCGACCTAATAATAATAATGTAAGGGCACAATAATAACAATATGGGGGTTATAGGGGTACAAAAATAACAATAAGGGGGCTACACTAACAGTAATAAGGGAATACACTAGTAATATAGGGACCTAACATGCCCCTCTCCAAAATTCTCATCCTCCCATGTAGAATTTTCAGCGGGTAAGTTCTTCCACTTGATGAGATACTCTAAAATTGATCAATTTCGTAGTTGTCGAGTTCTTGTTTCCGTGACTGCTTCAGGTTCCAATATGATTTTTCCTTCCTCATCAAGTTCTGGAAATATTGTTTGAACTGGAAGTTTGTCACCTATAACCTTCTTTAAGCATGGAACATGGAAAACTGAATGCACTCGCAAAGAAGCAGGAAGTTCCAATTTGTATGCCATAGTACCAATATTTTGCAACACCTTCTAAGGACCATATTAATTTGGCGATAATTTATTATCCTTCTTAGCTTGCTTGAGGGACATTTATTTTTATGTTTGTAGTCATAAAAATACCCAGTCTCCTACTTCAAAACTTCTCTTGCTGCGATGTTGACCTGCCTGTTGTTTCATTCGATTTTGCACCAAATTTAGGTTATCCTTTAAAAGTTGGAGAACTTGTTGATGCTCGATGTGATATTCCACTACTTGAACCTTAGAATTTTCTCTTAAAGATGATGTGATGGACGGTGGATGATATCCATAAAGTGCCATAAATGGGGTCATTTTTGCTACAGTATGGAAGGAATTATACCACTATTCATCCATAGGTAACCACTTGACCCATTGTGTTTGTTTATCAAATACAAAACAACAAAGAGATCCTTCCAAACATTTTTTCACTGTCTCAGTTTGACTATCAGATTGAGGATGATAAGATGAATTATGAGCTAGTTGAGTACCCAAAAAAGAAAATAATTCCATCCAAAAATTTCCAGTAAAAATGGGATCTCTGTCACTTACAATAATCTTTGGGTTTCCATGTAGCTTTTGAATTGTTTCCATAAATGCAGTAGCAATTGAACTTGCTTTAAATGGATGAGATAATGCACAAAAGCGTGCATGCTTGGTAATTCTATCAACTACCACCATGATGAAACTTTTTCCTTCGGACTTAGGTAAACCTGTGATAAAATCCATTGAAATCTCCTCCCAACGTTGACTTGGAATGGATAAATACTGTAGAAGACCCGGGGTATTAATTGTCTCAACTTTATTTTGCTAGAAAACCAAACATTCCGCCACAAAATTTTGAATATCAAATTTAAGGCAATCCAAAAATAATTCTTTCTTCATCCTGTGGTAGGTTTTTAAAAATCCTAAGTGTCCTCCTAAAGGAGAAGTGTGAAATTCCAAAAGAATATTTTGTTTTAGTTTGGAATTCTTACAAAGATATAAGCGATATTTGTACCATAATGAAACATTTTTCCAACTAAATGTATCAGATGTACTACGATATTGCTGCAAATTTTGAATGAATGTCCACATTTCTTCGTCCTTCTTCCATTCATCCCTTGCTTTGGTTATCCAATCTGGTTGGATAATATAAATGGCACAAAGCAATGCTTCCACCTCTTCATCCTTTCTTGAAAGTGCATCTGCAACAAAATTTAGCTTCCCTTTTTTGTATATGATTTCAAATTCGTAACCCAACATATTTGTGACCCATTTTTGTTGCTCTTATGAAAATAGTCTTTGTTCCAAAAAGTGTTTAAGACTATCATGATCAGTTTTTACCTTGAAGTGTCTTCCCATTAGGTAAAGTCACCATTTCTTTAGTGCATGTAGTATTGCCAACATTTCCTTCTCATAAATATATTTCTATAAATACTTTCCTTTGATTGGACGAATTTCAAAAGAAATGGGTCTTCCTTATTTCATTAAAACAACACCAATTCCATTTCCAGAGGCATCACATTCCACAATAAAGGTTTTTGCGAAGTCTGGCGTAGCTAAGACTGGTGCTAGGCACATTTCCTCTTTAAGATGTTCAAAGGCCTTAGTGGCTTCAGGAGTCCATGAAAATGCATATTTATTCAATAATGTTGTTAAAGGTTCTGCTATTCTCCTATAATTCTTAACAAACTTGCGATAATACCCTGTTAACCCAAGAAATCTTCGCAATTGCTTTATGGTTGTGGGGAATTTCCATTCCTTAATGGCTTTAATTTTTTTAGGGCCTACCTTAACACCCTCGTGAGATACAATATGACCCAAATATTCCACCTTTTGTACTCCAAAGAAACATTTGGATGTTTTTGCATATAATTGTTTTTCCTCTAGTAGTTTGAGCACCCTGTTAACATGTTGAACATGATCCTTTCAAGACCTGCTGTAGATTAGTATATCACCAAAAAATACTAACATAGATTTTCTAAGGAAGGGTTTCAAAATGGAATTCATCTACCCTTGAAATGTAGAAGGTGCATTGGTAAGTCCAAAAGGCATGACCAAAAATTCATAATGACCCTCATGAGTTCAAAATGTTGTTTTCAGAATATCTTTAGTCTTCATTCTAATTTGATGATATTTTGGACGAAGATCCAACTTGGTAAAATAAATTGCTCCATGTAATTCATCCAATAATTCTTCATCACAAGAATGGAAAATTTATCTTCAATAGTGAGCTTATTTATCTCCCTATAATCAAGACACATGCGCCATGATCCTTCCTTCTTGTGCACCAATACTACTGGAGCAGAGAAAGAACTTTGACTAGGTTGAATTATACCAGCTTCTAACATTTCTACAATCATACGCTCAGTTTCGCTCTTTTGGACATAAGGATATATGTCAGGCCTAATGTTTGGAGGAACACTTCCTGGAATCAAATGAATAAAATGATTATGATCAAGAATAGGTGGGAGTCCTTTGAGAATTTCAAACACCTTGGAATGATTGTCCAAGAATTTTTGGAGATCTGGAGAAATAGATGATTTTGATGTTGGAACTTCTAGTGAGCACAATTGCGTAATTACGCCTCATTTTTATTTCTTGAGATGCTTTGTCATCACATTAGAGCTTATTGTATTTTCTGAATTCCCTGTGATACCTTGTAATTCAAATTCCTTTCCTTCCAAAAAAATTTCAAGAAAAGTTCTCGAAATTTAAAATCTATCGCCCCCAAAAGATTGTAACCATTGTACTCCTAGTACAACATCAGAACCTCCCATTGGAATGGAAAGCATTGGACTATTCAATACATATTCCCCCATGGTTAGCTTGATATTATGGCATTTTCCAGAGCAATTTATAGTTCCTCCATTTGCAACAATCACTTGACATTCTGGTGCTGGGTATAGGAAGCAATTCAATTCCTTGGCTACCTTACAATGAATAAAATTATGGGTACTACTCGAATCAATCAACACTATTACCTTTTTCTTCTTGATATGTCTTTCTATCTTGAGAGTTTGAGGAGTGGTAATTCCTGCCAATTCATTACATGATATGTTCGGGCTCATTTCTTCTTTCTCTAGGGTTGGTTCCTGGTGTATATCCTCTTCTTTTGAAGTTTCTTGTTCATTTTCTTCCTCCTCTTCACAATCTATGTAAAATAATTTCTTCTCAGCACGTTTATGACCTTTAGTGTATTTGCTATCACAACTGTAGCAAATCCCTTTTGCTCTTTTTTCTTCCAATTGTTGTGGTGTCAACCTTGTAGGTTGTGGAAGTCTAGGAGTAGAAACACTTCCATCTTTATAAATGTGAGTGGTAGGCTTCCTTGTCACCATAATTTTACATTCAATTTTTCTTGCCAACCTGAATGCCTTCTCCAATGAATCAGGTTCCCAAAGGTGAAATTCTTGTTGGATGTTAGCCTTTAAAGTCCCTGTTATGTCTCCGTAATTTGTTAAATTGGTGAGAACAAATGAATAGGGGTAACATCAGAACATTCTTTGGAGTCATAGGACCTAGCCTTCCTGGACTGAGAGAGGGCTCTCTCTATTTTGTGCAAAGGATATGGACTTGTTTGTTTTTTAGGTTTTGATTTTAGGCTAGTTGTTAAGTTTAGGGTTTGTTTGTTTGTTTGGTTGGTTGGGCAAGTTGTTAAGTAGGTTAATGGAGTGGGGAGAATCAATCCACTGGGCTATGGAATCTGAAAAAGTCTTGAAATGTGTGAAAATGAGTCAAGGATAGTTCAAAGGGAAAGTTGGAAAGATCAAATGGATCTAATTAGGTCAAGGGAGAGTGAAGTAACATCGAGTTGTGAATATAGTGAGTTAATGGGAAATCAAGGATCCTTTTGTAGAAATTTTGAATAACTGATATATTATTCACCGAGATTCTCCTGATCACACACTATTTTATCTTCATGCACAATACATAATCTCTTCTACCATGGATCATTACATGAGGAAATAAAATCAATTGCATGCGCACATTAAAACCATAAACATTCACACATATGAACACAATATTTCATGGGAAATCTTAAAGCTGAAAACCCCAACTATCTGTATATTATATGTCATAGAGATCATGTAACAATAATTGTACAAAGCTCCTCACAAGCTCTCAGCACAACCTCCAATTTCTACACACTAATCAAGCTAGATCTAGCAAAACACATGCTCCAATCTTTGCCACCTGATAGCTAGCCTCTATTGCGTAATCAATGCTATAGGATGGCTCATTAAATAACATAAACCACCTGGCTCTTACTGCGCAATCCTCATGAGCTCCTCCAATCACTGGTAGTTGCAAATATGCAACAGTATAGTCACAACTGATAGTTAACCTGCTCTTTCACCTATCTCTGCACTGGTCTCCACTGAAACTGTCCATGCACTGAAGCTAACTGATGTATTCTTTAGTTGATTAATGATTTTATAATTAGTGAATTAATTAATAATTAATTCACACCACTCTCACTAATTGTATCAATTAGTTTAACTAGATACAAATAGCTCAACTATGTTTAGATTAGTTAAACTAAACACAACTCCATTAACTTCCTCAATCAACTCCACCAAACTCTGTCACATGATTTCTAACTGAAGTATCCATGCAATAGCTCCACTTAACCCCTAGGAATAGCGTAATTCCTTCTGTCAGCTCCTGTGCCACATCTGTGCACTTAACTGAAGTGCTCCAAGATAATAAGATAATGTTTATAGTCCAAATATTATTAAGAGCTAATAATATTCAACATATCTATTTTTAGACTGGAAATCTAAAAATAGATTCCGCCCAGTATGTCTAAAAATAGAAGTCCATATATTTTTTCCAACTTGACCAACCATCCACAAATAACATCCTGCAACTCATAGAATATGATCCATATATCTAAAAATAGACATAGTCTAAAAATAAACTTTGCGCCAAAAATAGCCTGCGGGCCCACTTAGTGAAGGCGACTCTTTTCACTAAGCTCATCATCTTGTTGCAATCTCAACACTCCCTCTCAACAAGATAGGGATTATCTTCCACCCTGATCCTGCCTCTGTGGTATTCGAATTTTCTCCTGGTGAGCGCCTTTGTCAAGATATCAACATCCTGATCCTCCGTAGGAATGTATGAAAGTAACATGATCTTCCGCTGCACACAATATCTGATATGATGATATTGGTCAGTGAAGCCATGCCGCCTCAACTCATCCTCCTGTCTGTACCATGATCCATATCCTGATGTGCCTCTAAGATATCTCAATACATGCTTCCCCACCTTCCAAAAGAGCTTTGTAGGCTTAACCATAGCTTGTGAAAGTTGGTTAACTGCATAGCATATGTCGGGTCATGTATTGACCAGATACATAAGTGACCCCACCAACTATCGATAAACAGTGGCATCCACTACCTTCGCCGAAGTAGCATCCTCCTTCCTCCAACCACCAGGAAGAGGAGTATCAACAGGTTTGCAGCCATGCATGTTGAACTTCTCCAGTATCTCCCAGGCATACTTACCCTGAGAAACAAACAGTCCACCACTGCGCTGCCAAATTTCCAATCTTAGGAAATAATGAAGGAAGCCCAAATCCTTCATCTCAAAATCCTTTGCAAGATCAGCCTTGCATGAGTGTATCAACAGTTCATCACCTGTCAAAATCAAATCATCTACATAAAGTACAATGATCAGCAACTTACCCTCCACCACAATCTGGTATAGGTTCGGATCCGCCTCACTCTTGGAGAATCCATGTCCGGTGAAATAACTATCTATCCATGTGTACCAAGCATGAGGTGCTTGTTTCAACCCATACAACGCTCTTTTGAGCCTGCACACATGCGACTCACTGCTGAAGATCTCAAAACCGTCAAGATGCTCTATGTACACCTCCTCCTCAATCACTCCGTTGAGGAAAGCAGTCTTCACATCCATCTGATGAATGTGCCACCCCATCTGCGCTGAGAGAGCTAGGATGCTCCGTATGGAAGAATACCTTGCGACAAGTGCAAAGGTTTCCTCATAGTTGATCCCCTCAATATGTGAAAAGCCTCGGGCAACAAATCTTGCCTTGTACTTCTCCACACTCCCATTAGCTGCTTGCTTCACTTTGTGGATCCATCTCGAACCCACCACTGATTTCCCTTCCGGCCTTGGGACAATCTCCCATGCACTGTTTCTGACAATTGAATCATACTCTTCCACCATGGCATCTACCCATGCGGGATCCTCCATAGCTTCCTCGAAAGAGGATGGCTCTGTCATGATACACTTGCTCATAAGAGCCATGTATCCAGTATACTGATCAGGTGTCTGTCTCTGTCTGCGCTGTGATGTAGGTGCTCCTACAACCCTCTCTGCATCTTGAGCCAGTCGCTCAGTTTCTGCAGTGCGCCTCCGCCCTCTAATGGTTGGTGCTGCTTGAGTGGTCTCTTCCACTCCATGAACCTCCTCTTGTGGCTGATCCACATCCAGAGACTCATCCTTAGGAACTAAGAGCTCCTCATCTGCATGCAAGTGTGGCTCCCTCTCATGTGAACAATTCATGGCTTTCTCCTCATGAAATTTGATATCCCGTCGCACAACAGTCTTGCAACTGTCTGGAAAATACACACGATAGTTGTGGGGTGTATCAGTGTACCCCAAAAATATCCCAACCTCTGCAGTCGGCTCCAACTTCTTCCTGGAATCCTTTGTCACATGAATGTAAACATGTGAACCAAAAATCCTCAAATGGGAAATATCAGGCCTCTTACCAGAAAACACCTCCTTGGGTGTACTCATGCCAAGTAGCCTGTGAGGACAACGATTCTGCACATATACTACAATATTGCATGCCTCAGCCCACAAGTGTATGGGAAGGCCCTGATCATGCAACATCGCCCATGCAGCACCCACGATCATTCTGTTCTTCCGCTCAGCAACCCCATTCTGCTATGGGTTATGAGGTGCTATGAGCTCTCTTCGAATTCCTTCTGCGCTGCAAAAATCCTTGAATTTGCCAGAGATGAATTCACCACCATTGTCGATCCTAAGAGCCTTCACCTGCTTCCCCGATTCTTTCTCAACTAGTGCCTTGAACTCATAGAAATTTGAGTATGTCTCGCTCTTCTTCTGCATGAAGAAGATCCATCACTTCCGAGAAAAATCATCAACAAATATCACATAATACCTGTGCTTTGCTGTCGAAGCTACTGAGAAAGGTCCACACACGTCTGTGTGAATTCTCTCAAGGATTGTCGTGGCACGAATATCCTTCTCGTGAAAGGTGGCTTTCACAAATTTTCCTAAGGTACATCCCTTGCACTGATCTGACTGCGCAAGAGTACTCTTAGGAAGCCCAGTAGAAATCTGTTGCAGTATCTTCAAAGCTCCATGGTGAAGGTGGCCCAATCTCTGGTGCCACAACTCGCCATCATCCCGACTCACCACTCCTTATGCCTTGCCTGCCATTGCTGTGCAACCATCTACCTGCAATTGATAAAGGTTCTTAACTCTAACCCCTATCCTCCGGGTCTCACTAGTTGCCTTACTGCGCAGGAAAGCCTTTCCCTTGCTAAAGACAACATCATATCCCTTGTCTTCTAACATCGCCACAGAGATAAGATTCTTCTTCAATCCCGTGAACATGTATCACTTCCCTTCAATGCGAAGGGTTTACCGTAATCCTCTCAAAGGAAATGGTACCGATACCGGTCCCACCGTATCTACACCACCCATCTCGATGTGCACTCCAAGATCTTTCTCATCCGTACGCAAACAAATCTCGATCTCCCCGTCATGAAAAGACACACCATCGTCAAGACAACACACCGAACTCCATCACACAACACACTTGAAACCAAGCATGCGATCAGTGAAAAATCAAGCTCAAACTGCGAGGCTAAGGCCTCTCCGGCTGCAGATCCAACAACCTACTTATTTTTCTTCTTCTGTGGACAACTAGTGGCGTAATGTCTGTGTTGGTGACAGTGAAAGCACTTCACCTTGGACATGTCCTGCTTCTTGCCTTTCGCACTAGATTGAGAATATTTCTTGCTCTTCCCCTTCTTTGCTTTGGCAATTTTGGCACTAAAGTGAAATTTTCTTCATCGAGTTCTTTGATGAAGATTTGTCCCCGGGTACTCTCGCCTCTTATCTCCTCTTGCACAAGATCTGACCAAAGTCACTCCCATCCTGGAAATTTCTCTCGACCATTGACAGAGTCCTGATAGGAATTCCAACTCTTCGGAAGCCCAAGGAGAGCCAAGCTCACTAATTCCTCATCATCAACAGTAACCCCCACACTTCCCAGCTCATCCCTGCATTAGATGAACTTTGTGAGGTACTTGGGCATACTGTCGCCTTTCTCCATTTTTATTTTTCTAAGCTTGTCTTTAAGCGCCAGCTTCCTTTGGTCGCTTTTGCTTTGGAACAAGTCCGTTAAAGCTTTCCACATCAAGAATGGAGAAGCCTTACCATGAAGGCTAGACACTATGTGATCCTTCACACCTTCCAACAGAATTCTTAGACACTTTGCTGTCTTCTTTGCAATGCGTCAAGTACGGAAACATCACTAGAAGTAGGTTTTGGAATTTATGCATCTATGAACTCCTTCAACCCATGGTCATCCAACACCGCCTCCATCCTGTCCTTCCATGCAATATAATTCGAGCTTCCCTCAAGGGCATACTCCAATCGCAATCCGTTGAAAGACATCTCAACTTTGACACCAAGAAAACACTACTGCAAATTCGAATTCCACCAGCACAAAACTCAACCGCTTCAATGTTTTGAAATTGCTCCAATGATCA
This sequence comes from Pinus albicaulis, assembly GCA_034641835.2. Classification (NCBI taxonomy): domain Eukaryota; kingdom Viridiplantae; phylum Streptophyta; class Pinopsida; order Pinales; family Pinaceae; genus Pinus; species Pinus albicaulis. The sequence continues at coordinate 550,191,237 of CM076582.1, read as the reverse complement.
ATATCGCTCTGATACCATGTAGAAATTTGATTAAATGATATATTATTCACCGAGATTCTCCTGATCACACACTATTTTATCTGCATGCACAATAAAGAATCTCTTCTACCATTGATCATTACATGCGTAAATAAAATCAATTGCATGCACACATTAAAACCATAAACATTCACACATATGAACACAATATTTCATGGGAAAGCTTAAAGCTAAAAACCCCAACTATCTATATAGAATATGTCATAGAGATCATGTAACAATCATTGTACAAAGCTCCTCACAAGCTCTCAGCACAACCTCGAATTGCTACACACTAATCAAGCTAGATCTAGAAAAACACATGCTCTAATCTCTGCCACCTGATAGCCAGCCTCTATTGCATAATCAATTCTATAGGATGGCTCATTAAATAAATTGAACCACCTAGCTTGTATTGCGCAATTCTCATGGGCTCCTCCAATCACTGGTAGTTGCAAATATGCAACAGTATAGTCACAACTGATAGTTAACCTGCTCTTTCACCTATCTCTGCACTGGTCTCCACTGAAACTATCCATGCACTGAAGTTAAATGATGTATTATTTAGTTGATTAATGAGTTTATAATTAGTTAATTAATTAATAATTAATTCACACCACTCTTCACTAGTGTATTAATCAGTTAGAGTAAATACAACTAGTTCAACTATGTTTATATTAGTTAAACTAAACACTACTCCATTAACTCCTTAATCAACTCCACCAAACTCTGTCACATGAGTTCTAACCGAAGTCTCCCTGCAATAGCTCCACTTAACCCCTAGGAATAGCTTAATTCCTTCTGTCAGCTCATGTGCCACATCTGTGCACTTAACTGAAGTGCTCCAAGAGAATAAGATAATGTTTATAGTCTAAATATTATTAAGAGCTAATAATGTTCGACATATCTATTTTTAGGCTGGAAATATAAAAATAGATTCCGCCCCATATGTCTAAAAATAAAAGTCCATATATTTTTTCCAACTTGACCAACCATCCACAAATAACATCCTGCAACTCATAGAATATGATCCATATGTCTAAAAATAGACTTTGCGCCAAAAATAGCCTGCGGGCCCACTTAGTGAAGGCGAATCTTTTCACTAAGCTCATCATCTTGTTGCAATCTGAACACCTTTAACAAACCAATAAACAAGAAAAATCTTCTAAGATGATAGCATAATGAAAAATTGAAGAGAAATGAAGGATTCCTCAATATCAACTAGGCTAAGCAAGCCTTAAAAACAACATTTAAGTAAGCTAAGAGAGCAGTGAAGGATTCTCTAAAACTTACTTGAAAACATATAGCATTCTAACATAAAATATCAGTAACACTAAAGAGAATTTAAGGATTTCTTTAGCAAAACTTTGAGGAAGAAAACATAGAAGTCAAGAAAGCAGGCAGAATTAGGGTACAAAGAAGGCAAATCCTATTCTCTATTTTTGTTCTATAACTAAATGAACCATCAACAAAATGAATAACTGAAGAAAACAAAAATAAAGATGGAATACATCCCATTTAATAAAATCTTAATGAATCCTAAGAGTGAGCTTGATCCATGTAAGAATAGTCCAACACCATCACAAGGCACCAAAAACCAGTTTCACCAATAAACTACAAGTCTATTTCATAGCATGCTCAACAAATATCCAACATATACAATGAAACCTCCTTGCTCTATTTATCTTGCATTGGAGGAATAAACCCTAATTATGTCTTAATAAGTCTATTAGTTAATCATAAATTTCACTTTGTCATTTGAGACCTTGCAAGGCCCAAGGCACAAAATATCTAATACAAAATATATTCTCGACTATTTTTGGCAAAAAAATTGACACTTAGGCTTCCCCAAGCCTCCAAAATATTTCCAAGCGTACTTGTTGACTTTTTGACTGTCACGGCACAACATTGAGTTTTAAGGATGCATTTCTAGGCCAAGGGTGTAACACATGAGCAAGAAAACTGGGTCACCTTGTAGCCAAGTTTTGAAGGCCTTCCTGATGTTAGAATGGGCTCCGTGATGGCTCGTTGGAAATATTATTGTGTCTAATTTCTAGAACTACCCTGGGTTTTCTGATTGGACCCCTATAACCTGTTTAAAAAGAAAAACTCCCAAGGTTGGTAAAGGCGCAACACATGTCCTGAAAACTAGGCAGAAAGGTGAAAATTAGGGTGTTTTTGACCCTTTTGGAGGATCAAATCAACTCCAAATGACCTGAAATTTAGTGAGCATGTTGTACTGGAGCTAAGGATTCCAAAAATTTAGACTTTACCTCCTAAGGATTCCCTGAGAAAAAGCGTAGCACCAAGGGTGCTATGCCCTTGGCCCTCCAAATCAACAAAAAAAACCAAAATTTCCAAAAAGTTTCCAAAATTTGCAATTATCTTCCTTTTTATGTTTGGGATGCTTGCATGGAAGCATCAACAAGAAGGTTAAGCTTTTCTTGACCTTTTTCCTCCTTGAGGGCTTGAACTTTGGCAAGGTCTCTTTTGAGCGTGGCCCTTGCAATTTGATTTCTAAGTGCATAGTGTTTGGTCATCTTCCTTTAGAGGTCAAGGTATCTATTGGCCTTCTCCAATTTGGCCTCCAAATGTGTGTTTTATATTTCTAGCTAAGGCTCCCGATCATGTTCTATCTCCATAGCAAGCAACTCACTTAGAGGGAGCTGCTCTGCCAAGGCAGACTCTTGCTTTCTTTGCCTTGCCAAGGCCTTCTTTAAACCCGTGGTTCTTGGCCTTATTCTGGACTGTCATTCTTCATCTTCACTTTCCTCATAGGTGCCCATGAATTCCTATAGCTTTACCTGTTCTCTTAGAGCTTCTTTCCGAGCTCTAATTGCTCTAGCCTCATAAATGGAATTTAGTGCCCCTAGCTGTCTGTTCTCCATATCAAGGACATTATTCACACTCTTGGCCCTATCTAGATTTTCTTGGAGGTCTTAAATTTGGGCATTTTTGTTCTAGAGTAAGTTTGAGATCCTTGCTTCATTTTCCTCGTCACTGTCAATATGAATGGGCTCAAACTCTTTGTTGGCTAAAAGTCAGGTCTCGCGGACAAGACCCAGGTTCAAGAGTTGTGGCCAACAAAGGGGTCCGGTGTAGTCTAGGAACACGCCGGCATTTTCATTCTGCCCTGGAGAGCAGTGCGTCTCACCCGAGGCGTTCCGCAACCACATGCATAAGGGGATGAGATCAATGGTAAGGGACAAACCCGCAACTCATGAAGAACAGGGCATCGATTACACATTCAGAGTCATATATGCAAGATCACTTAATAAGCATTCAGCCATTAGCGAATAAAATTTTAAACCAGCATAAACACATTACAAGCACATGAACAACTTATCGAGACAACAATCTTTCATTGTATTAATCTCCTGGCCGAACACATGATTACATAGCATTCTCACTGATAGCTCACAAATCTGATACAGATGGATTTCAGAACAGAAAGGAAGAATAGAGAAGGTAAGAAACCATATGAAGAACATGCATGATTCCTTCGCAGCTGCTCTGCGCGTCCTTCCCTGTCTCTAGCCTCGCGACTTCTTCAGTATACATTCAACAACCTCCTCTTTTCAGCCGGGTGACTGTTATTTATTCACCCGCTCTTCGCGACTAGCAGTTCTTCTGTGTCTTCACTTCGGCTTCTCCCAACTTCTCTCCTGATGTCTGCGTGTTCCACTTCCTGTTTTCTGCTGTGTTTCCTTCATCTGCACTTGTCCCTGTTCTATCTCCAGCTATCGAGTGCTTCCGCGCCACCTTGGTAGCTCCGCGACTCCTGGTAGTTGCGGCGCGGTCGCGGTTGCCATGTGTCTTTATTCCGCAACTCCAAAAAGGGTTAAACTTCAAAATGTCTTAGCCAATATTTCAAAATTAAACAAAAACAAGGGCCCCAACAGGCCCCGACCACAATTCCTTGACTCGTCCGCGAGTTAATCACAAATAACAGTTTCTACTTCCATTGCCCCACTGGCACCCGTGCTCTGTTCTGCTATGCCTTCACCCTGCGCCCTTTCCTGCTGTGCTCCGCCAAGTGGTTGCTCAAACAAGGGCCCCAACTCCGGGACCCGGCGGAGCGCTGTATCTCTCAGCTCGGTGAAGTCCGCCACCGCTTGCTGCCATTCCTGCATAAGCAAGTCGGCTTCTTGAGAGATCCGGGTGGCGGCAGCTTCGTCTATGGGCATCGGGGCATCCCCGAACAGCGTGGCAAGCTGGGCTTCGGCCTTGGCATCCAGCTGGTGTATGGAGTCGGCACGGGCTCGGATGGGCGGACGAATTTCCCGGATGACGTGCTTGGCCGCTGCCGAGTCGGCCTCAGTCTGTTGCATGTGAAGTTCAAGCTCGTCCAACTGGGCGTAGAGCTGATCTAATCGTGCTGGGTTCGCGGTCGCCTGAATGTCACGGGAAATTTGTTGCAGCTGGGCAGCGATAGGCTGCGTCATGACAGTTAGCGCGAGTGAGCACGCCTGCAGACTGCGCAGAAGGGCAGAAGCCGCGGCTGCAGTGGAATGGAGAGTTGCTTGCATACTGACTGCCTAAGTCTTCTTGGCAGTCACCTGTTCTGAATGGTCACGCGGTGGATCTAGAAGGGTAGGCCGTGCGGCTAACGCCGCTTGGAGTTCCTAGTTCTCCCTGCAAACAAGAGTGAAAACTTCCCTGAAGTGGTGAACCTGGAGTGCTATGCTGTCCTCTGCTATATTGGCAGGAAGTGCGGCGTAATGAGCCCTGGCAGCGGGCCAGACGTTGGAGAGTGCCTGAGTAGCAATGTTGACCTGCTCCTGGAGGTAGGTCTTCTCCCTAGTCAGCTGATTGCACTGTTCAGTAAGCGCCGTGAGCTGATTCTGCTGCTCGGTAAACCGTTGCTCCAGCCCTGTGTGAATCTGCTCGGCCTTTAGGGCCACCCGCTGAATAAGTAGGTATAGCTGTGCTGTAGTCCATGGTTCTACATTAGTCGTGCTGGGTGCACCCTGCTCCGGCATCTGTTCCTGCGAAGGTTGGCCATTGACCCCTGATCGGTTGGAGGTCTCCGGAGGATGGACCGGCGTCTGCTGCTGCACCGAAGTGGCCATATCGGGCTTCGGCCGGTCTTGCTGCGTGGTCTGCTCTGGGGGAGGGGCGGCCGAATCAGCCCCAACTGTGGCTGGCTGGATAGATATAGTGGAGACAGGATCCCGGGATGTGGCCACGGGGTTAACCGGCGGTACCACGGCTGCAGTATTGGTGGTGACTTCCACCCCGTGGTCGCCTCCGAAAAGTTCCCGGATCAGAGAATCTGACACAGTGGCTGATGAGTTGGATGGATTGGGGGAGGTGGCAGGTGGTCGGCCGGTGGGGAGAGCGGTGGTGTGAGGGAGGCGAAGGTTGAGGAACTCTGACGGATCGATCAGAGGTTCCTCCGGAATCAAAGTCGTTGTGGGTGGAGTGGCTGGTGGATCATCGTCGGTAAGATCCACCACTGGATCTGTGACAGCGGTGCGTGGCCTCTTGGATGGAGGGGGGTCAGAGGAATCAGGATCTGGGCCCGGTTCGCCCATTGGTGTGATGATAGGGGTAGCAGAAGTGAATAGGTTATTGGGCATGGGAGAAATGAGGGGGGCGGTATTGGAGGGAACTCGAGACCGACTGATATGAAATTCAGCAAAGGATGGAAATATAGGGGCACCACTTGAAGCAACTTGGGTGGCCACGTTAAGTCGTCGTACCTGGTCATTGAGGTGCTCGACGATCGGGACCAGCGATTCGGGTAGGTCCGGTGCGGTCTCAGCTGCATCTTGTGGAGGTTCCGCCGCAACCTGTGAGGACCCCACTGCGCCGGTCGTGGCAGGCCGCTGTGCCGGCAACATCCGATCAAAGTTATAGCGGGTGATCTCGTCGCGGACATGCTTGACGACCCCCGGCCACGCAGAGACCTCACGGTGAAAGGTGTCGTCATTCAGCTGGAACCGGAGGGGCGCCATGTGAAAGGTGGTGTCCGGCACGCAAGTTGGCCGGAGGAAGGTGTGCTTGTGGCTGACCCCAAACCACACCTTCTCACTGTATTCATCCAAAAAGTGCCTGGGCACCCGTTGCTGGTTGGTCACCACATCTATCATCATCCCATACCACCCCCGAAACGCCTCCGCGTTCACCTGTTTGGTGCTGGGATCCATGGACACCTGCCAGGGGGTGTATTTCATCGCAAGAGGCTGGCTTGCAGTTGTCTCCGCTGGAAACCGGACAGAAGGAAGGTGCCATTTCCACATGGCGAAAGCTAAAATCAAGTAGCCGTAAATGAAACTGGTGGTACGCTTGTAGTTTTCTTCGCAAGCCGCGAAGAGTTCCTTCAGCACGAAAGAGCACCAATTCAACTTGGCGCCCCGGGTGCAGTGCTCTGCAATGGAAATTGTGTCCAGGGTGCATTCTCCCTTCCTGTAGTGGCGCATCGTCTTGCTAGCGATCAGGTAGCAAGTGAACTGGATTTCTGGTTTGTTGATCAAGTCAATTTTGGCACCTTTGCCACCCCGGCGAGTGCCATACTTGGTGTACAGGTCTGAGTCACCCGACTTTCGGGCGCGCTTGGAGGATGTCTGGCCAGCAGCGGAGACATCCGCACCGTTTAGAGATAGCCCTGTAAGCCGATGAATGTCTTCGGCATGAATTGGAATCTCTTCATTGAGCCACAGGGACCCGTTCTGTATCCGACTGAGAAGGAACCGGGTGCATTGCAGAGCCGGTCCCGTAGTTCCGAAAACTGGAAGAGTCCTCAAATGCATCAAGGACGACTGCTGTAGGCCCCTGAATTTTGGTCGCATCCGACTATTGGAGCTGCTTCCTGGCGTATAATGGTGCTCCATGTAAGTCTGCCAATGGAGGTGGGGGAATTCAGCAGGGTCGGACAGGTTGGCGTCCATACATGTTGCATTGTCATACTTGCCAACGAGCGATTCTACCCGATGAATTCGGCTATCTAACACTGGTTCGGGGACTGATAGGAGAGCTCTCGGCATCTTGGCGCGCCGCTGGTAGACTTGGAGGATTCTTCTGGAGTTTCCTTCGGGCTGCTGTGTGCTCTGATACTGCAAATGCTCCGGAGTCGCTGCAACTTCCAAATTGAACTGGTCCATCATTCTCGTGCTGATAGCCTTCATGCAAGTTAGGCCATTTGCTGGCACGCGCGGAGTTGATGAGACTCCATAACGGCAATTAATTCTTGCTATCTTTCTTTCCTGCGATAATCGTGCGATCAATTGCAGGCCTGTGTGTAGTCTGACAGTTGCTGACGGCGTCATGGGGAGATGGGCGGGCGCGACGGCTGAGGAAACTGCGGGTGATGGCAAATGATTACGGTACGATTACTGTCTACTAATGGTAATTTATGACACAGATCTGAGCGATCCTACGGACTGACAAGAGGACTGATGGAAATGACCTGGACTGACACTGGCACGGGGATGGATCCTACGCGAACGACACGCTGGACTGGCGCGGCGACATGCTGGACTGGCGCTGCGACACACTGGACTGACCCGCCCCGACCATAGTCGGTTGCGGTGAGGTTCCCGCAACTGACTAGTTATTTGACTGATTACCTATGAACGGAAAAGACTACCTACGCTCATCCCGGTTGTGGGAGAGTTATTCAACTAAGCTACTCTACGGGTTCTCTCGGTTGCGAGAGTTATTGATGAAAAGTGAGAAGGTACCTACTCCTGGTAGGGTTTCAGGCGTGCGCCATTCACCCATCCGAGAAGAACTGTACCGTCCAGCTGTGCCAACCGAACGGCTCCTGATTCGTGGATCTTGATGACAAAGTAGGGTCCCAACCAGTGCATTTGGAGGTTGCCTGGAAACTTCTGGAACCGGCTGTCATACAAGAGAACTTTGCCGCCAACTTGGAAGGCTTTGGTTTTGATGTGGCGGTCGTGCCACGCTTTCTGTCTGGCCTTCTGAACCTTCTGGTGGAATTCCGCGAGGAATCGGGCCTCATCCAGCTCCTGTAGCTCCTGGAGGTGTTCCCGAAGTGACTCCTCTTCTGAGAATTGGAGGGACGTTGCGATCAAAAGACTGGGTACAGTGAATTCGGCGGGAATCACAGCTTCCCGGACATACACCAACTGGAACGGTGTTTGGTTGGTCAAACGTTTCACTGTGGTCCGGTAGGCCCATAAGGCTGCTGGGAGCTGCTTGTCCCAGTCGTCCCGCTGAGCATTGCAAATTTTAGTCAAGCCCTTTTCGAGAATCTTATTGAATGCTTCTACAGTACCATTGGCCTGTGGGTGGTATGGGCTGCTTTTATGATGCTGAATCATAAATGTGTCCAGTAGTGACTTGACCGTGGCATTAATGAAATGCGTACCCTGATCGCTGGTCAAGCTCCGTGGGCAGCCAAAGCGGCTGATGATGTGTTCAAAAATGAACCGGGCAGTGGTCTCTGCCGAGCAGTCGCGTACCGCTGCTGCCTCAGCCCACCGGGTGAGGTAATCCGTGGCGGTAATGATGTACCGGGCCTTGGAGTGTCGAGCGACTGGTGCGATGGGACCTACGAAATCAACAGCCCACTTTTCAAATGGCCGCAACACATGCACTGGGTGTAGCGGAAGCTCATCCCGGTGCGAAGGCCTTCCCGTCCGCTGGCAAACATCGCAACGCTTCACATAGGCCTTACAGTCAGCATGTACCGTCGGCCACCACAGGCCAGCTTGGAGCACCTTCCTTGCGGTGGGTTTCGCACCCACATGCCCTCCCGCAACACCGCTGTGACATTCCCACATCACCGCTTCCCGTTCGTGATCAAGAACGCATCTGCGCAACACCTCATCAAGGCCCAGTTTGTATAGCTGCCCCGCGATCAATTGGTAGTCGGCCGCCCGGACAACCAGGTGGCGTTTCTGGAGCGGGGTGTAATCCTGGGGGCATTGTCCCGTGGTCAGATAAGTGGCAATGTTAGCCAGGTAATCTGGTACTGCTTCGACTCGGAAGAGGTCGGCATCCTGCAGCTGATCGTCCAACGAGCCTTCATTCTCTCCCGTCTCCAACCTGGATAAATGATCGGGACCAACATTCAACCTGCCAGGCTTGACAATCACCTCAAACGTAAATTCCTGGAAAAGTAGTAGCCAACGACAGATTCTTCCTTCCAACACAGGCTTATTCACCAGATATTTCAATGCAGAATGGTCCGTGAAGAATGTAAATTTTCTGCCCAGAATATAGTGGCGGAATTTCTGGAGGGAGTACACCATCGCCAACGCCTCCCGCTCGGTCGTGGTGTAATTCTTCTCCGCATTCGATAACCGACGGCTGGCGAAGTACACAGGGTGGTCAACTGTCGTCTCCCCGGGTTGCGCCAATACAGCTCCAAGTGCAATCCCGGACGCATCAATATGCACATGGAACTGCTTATCACAGTCGGGATGAACAAGTATGGGTGCCGTCACCAACTTCTCTTTCAATGTGTCAAGTGCCTTCCTGCACTCCGCCGTCCACTCAAACGCTTCTGACTTCCGCAACAGTTTCTCCAGAGGGGCCGTAATTTTGGCGTAGTTGCGAATAAACCGCCTGTAGTATCCTGTGTGCCCGAGCAGTGCCCGCAACTGCTTCACGGTCTTGGGGGCCTCCATGTGGACGATGACCGCAACCTTGGCAGGATCAACACAAACCCCTTGCTTGCACACCACGTGGCCCAACAGTGTGCCGAATGGAACTGCAAAAATACATTTCTTCAAGTTCAAGGAAATCTGCAGCTGGCAACACCGGTCAAACATAACGCGCAACAGAGAGGCATGTTTCTTCAACAGACTGTAGACAGTCCAGTCGTCCATGTAGACCTCCAGGAACTTGTGAATGTACTCCCGGAAAGCGGCGATGACAATCTGGGAAAACACAGCCGGTGCGTTCTTCAGACCAAACGGCATAACGTGGTATGCGAATGATCCCCACTCAGTGGTGAATGTCGTCTTTGCTTTGTCTTCCTTGGCGATGCGCACCTGATGGTAGCCCGAGAACCCATCAGTAAAGGAATAAGCTCCGTTCCTCGCGACATGATCTAGAAATTCATCGCTGAAAGGAGTGGGAAACGGATCGTGGATGCAAGCATTATTCAGGCTCCGGTAGTCTACACAGACCCCGATCTCCGCTTTGTCCTTCTTGTTCTGGATGACAATGGGACTCACCCATTCTGCTTCTTCTACTGGGAAGATAAGACCTGCAGCCAACATCTTGTCGATCTCTATCTTGACCTTCTCTTTGATACGTGGGTTCAATCGGTAGGGTCGGTGCTTCACCGGCCTTACCCCCGGTTTCAGCGTGATGCGCATTTCGCCCAGATCCCCCTTGATCCCCTTCAGGTCCGCAACTGAAGACGGAAACAAATCTTCGTATTCCCGGAGGAGGCTGAAAATTTCTTTTGTTGTCTCCTCGTCCCAGTAATCTCCCACCGTTGCGAGCTTAGGTTTCTCGTCCATTCCAATGTTCAGTTTTTTTGTCTTTAGCGGCTGTAAATGGACTCCTTCAGTCGTCGACTCTTCACTGATTCTCCGCTCACCTTCTTTTTCATCAAAATAGAGATGCCTGAGGTCCTCCAAACTATCATCCTCCGGATCCCCATCAATCCGGTGACAAACCAACTTGCGCCTGACCTCAGGTCGTGACACAGCCGGGCCTTCGTCGGGCTCGGGCTGGCGGAAAAGCAAGACCTCCTTGATTGCTTAAGGGCCTGAGACTCCTGCGCCGTCTCCCCTTCGAACAAGAAGCTCAAAATGAACTTGTCCGCAACTGCCTGCCAAGAGCGGGTTTCCCGTTTCTGCTCTTCCTCCAGGTACCAGGCTTGTGGAATGGTGCCCAGGGAGTGGATAAACCTGTGGACCCACAGCTCCTCAGGGTACTGGGTGCTACGCCACTGTTCCTCACAGGCCCGCAAATGGTGTCGCGGGTCGGAAGTTCCATGATACTTAAGCGTACTGCAGGGTCCTTCATCCTCTTTGAAGCGTGCCCGCAGAGAATCCGCCACGCACTCCCATCGCAACAGAGTGTTGCGGTGATTCTTCCACCACCGTGCTGACGTTGACTGCAAGGCCACATCCAAAAGTGGTATCCGGCTTTCAGCTGGGACCCGGTCTTCCACCTTGGCAATAAAAGTATTGACTGCTTGCATGTTTGACAATGTGGGATATCCGCGGATCTCAGTCCCTACCCACCGGAATTGGGAAATGGAGGCACATCTCCGCGTGGTGGTCTCATATCCCCCTTGCTGCCAGTCTTCCCAAGCGAGTTCGGATCCGAGCTCCGAGCTCTGCACACTCCGCCAGCTGACAGAGCCAGTTGCGGTCAGGTTAATATAATCGTCCTGCTTCCCTGCAGTCATCTGATAGAGATGGTCCATCATCTGAGCATCCTCCCGATTGTCCACAGTCTCCGTGTATCGCGGGCCTTGGTACGGGTCGAGAGGCTGGGTGACCCGTACCTCCCCATCCTCAAAGATCATCAGCTCCTTCTTAAGGTCGATGATGGCGTAATTCTCAAAAGCCCAATCAATGCCGAGTAAGGCTGGATAGGGATCCTTGTCGCCCATGATATCAATAACCTCAAAATCGGTGTATGTCTTCACCCCCGCAACGTCGACCTCGACTCCCTCGAGCCGGCCGATTGGCGAAATGCAGTACTGGTTCGCCATCCTGAGTTGGATTGGTGAGTAGGCTAGCCGTGGCCTTCCAAGAGCCTCCCATGTCTTTCGTGGTAGTATGTTGACGTCGGACCCCAAGTCCAACATGGTGTCGCTGATTTGGAACCCTGCGACCTGCATGTTAAGCCAGAATTATTTGCCTGTTCGCTGTCTGTTCCGCTTAACACGTTGCACGTATTGAGGGCCAGCGTTTGCTGGATCTCCAAGTTCTGCGCGCCCCTGCAGTGCTCCGTCCAAAGCATGCTTGAGCTGCTGCCGCAGCGCAGTGTTATCAACAATCCTGAGGAATAGCCGGAGCCAATCCTCGACCACAGTACCTGCGACGTTCTGTGCACCAGATTCTGGCAGCATGGGCTCCTCCAAACCTCCCTCGTTCCGCAACTGGGCGAATGCCTCAACTGCCTCCTGGAAATACTTCTTCTGGACTTCGGGCCTGATTAACTTCTTCGGGGATGCCGGCCGAACCACTCAAGCTGGCTCATTCCCATGGGCATCCTCTCCAGTCTTCTTTCCGCCTCTTGTCACGATTGCGACGTTCTGCATGCCTGGGGTTGTGGCCCCTCGCGGCTCTGAGTTTATCAGGTTTTCTCCCCTCTGCCTCGCCCGTTCTTCCCACTTCTTGATGAGTTTCGGACAGTCTTCTGTAGTGTGGGCGTTGACCCGGCACTGGGAACACCAGCGTCGTCGCGAAAGGGGACATTCTCGAGCCACATGACCCTCCTGGTCACAGTTGTAACATTTTACCGGACCGCGTCCGCCTGTTCGGCCTCCCCGCATGCCGCCACCTCTTCCCCTCGGAGCCTCGTTCACCCTGTACGAGGGACGATCCAGTCGATCCGCAAGTGCGTCCAGCGCCCTGCACTGCTTAGTGTTGTGAGTCATTGACACACAAAATTCACAGTATACATTATTCGGGACCGTGGAGTACTTCTGTAATATCGGGCACATCCGAGGAGGATGCCCCATCGTCCGGCAAATCTCGCAGTACTCTGTGGTGGAGGACCCCGGTTGCGGTGGGAACCCTGCATAATTCTGTTGCGGCTGGTAGACTCCCTACGGGTTCATCGCCACGCCACCCCCTGGTGGTGGACCCCCTTGGATTGCTGCGACCGAGGGTCCTGCTCCTGCGCCGCGCAACCGAGGACACTCGGTTGTGACGTGGCCCTCGACGAGGCAGTGAGTACACCAAACATTCGGTCGCGCTGGTCTCACTGGCTGAAGTTCCTTGAGCTTTTCAGTCAAGCTGGCGATCTGGTGTTGCAACCCTATCAAAGAAGGATCTTGCGGCCCCCCCCCCCGATATTCCTGGGGGTAGCCTGCCATAGCTTCAATCTTCATGGCCTGCTCCAAAGCGTCCTGCAGATTATCAATCTTCTGCTGAGTGAGAGGGGTTCGTGTCAAGGGGAGCAGAGCCTTGATGAACCAGTCCCTTTGGTGGTTTGGATCGATCGGGTAGCTAAGTTTCCCGATCGCGTCCTTGAATCGCCGCATCAACTCCCATGCGGTCTCTCCTTCCTTCTGCTTAATTTCCCACAGCTATGACAGGCCCTGCTGGTCTGTCTGGGGAAGCTTGAATTCGCAGAAAAAATCTCGCTTCACATCCGCAATTACAGGGTTGGGATGAGCCTCAGACCACTTGATAAACCATCGCAGAGCCCTCTCTCTGAGCGTGGTTTGGAATTATATTAACTTCCCTGCATCTGGCGTCTGGCAATCCCTCCAGATGGCTTCGCACAGATACCAGTGTTGTTCTACGTCGTCATTGCCCTGGTCAACTCTGGATACCGGGTAAAAGAGCCAGCCATGTGTACTTGCGGAGAATTGACCAGGATAAAGCCTCCTGGTCCTGGTTGCGCAACAGTTCCACTTGGAAAAATACCACTACTAGTAACGCTGCTGTTACCGGATGTTACTGACACTGATGCACTATTGTATGACCGACTCAATGCTTGTAACTGAATAAAAATATTGCTTAAAGGTTGATATAGTACCAGGGGAAGGTCGGGATCCTGGCCATGCAGAAGGTGAGAAGTAGGGCTGCCTGGAGGGGTGGGTTCCGTCTGATCTTGAAACATCCGTTGCATCACGCCGTGCCATTCATCATCGGAACTTTCTTCGGGCTGCATCTTTCCGTTATCTTCGCTAGTCACGATCTCTCTTTCTCGCGTCGCTGGGCTCCCATGCACCCACTGCACTTCCACTGCTGTCCCGTCTTCTTTCCGGGTATCCAAACCCATAACTCCCGTTCTCTGAGGCGCCTCCTTCTGATTTTTCCTCTCGATATCTCTTCTCTTCAAATCTCGCATTACCCTCCTTCACCACCTATCGGCGATCTGTGCCCGCCGATGTGCACGTAGCTCCCGCAACTTGCATGCGGCCTCAGCATCCATTCCCCGCTCCCCACTTTCACATTCTACACCGCATCGGTCCCCTCAACCCTTCCCCCAGTACAAGTGGTTTACGCTTCCATACCCGCTTTGTGGAATTCAATCAACCCTTCGTCCACCATCAGGGCTTTGATCCACAGCAGAATCTCCTTCAATAGCTTCCCTCTCAAGCCTGAGTGGAAAACAGCCTCGGCCTTCGAGAAGGACTGGTAGCACTCAGCCGCAAACTCCACAACGTATCCTTCCAAAGTGGTCCTTACCCAAAAATCCACTACGTGGGTTAGGTCAGTATCTACCCGATGCAGTGCCACCAGGTCTTCGTGCGTCCACCTGCGGTTTATCTTCCGCAAGCCTTCTTGGGGCAGCGTCGCTCGTAACCTCCGCAACCAATTGTAAAGGTCCGTAGGGAACCTTCCCCAGAAAATTTCATACGTATCACTGGCTGAGTCAGAGAAAAGAACAAGCTCCTTGATCGCCACCTCCTTTTTCTTGGTCAGCTCTGCTTGCTGAGCAATGAACTGGTCAAGATGATCATCCCACCATTGCCGTATTGCCCCTTCAAAGATCCTCGATACCATGATCTAGATCCCCTCAGAACATGCAGGTCCCGGCAACGGAACCATTTGTTGGCTAAAAGTCAGGTCTCGCGGAAAAGACCCAGGTTCAAGAGTTGTGGCCAACAAAGGGGTCCGGTGTAGTCTAGGAACACGCCGGCATTTTCACCCTGCCCTGGAGAGCAGTGCGTCTCACCCGAGGTGTGCCGCAACCACATGCATAAGGGGATGAGATCAATGGTAAGGGACAAACCCGCAACTCATGAAGAACAGGGCATCGATTACACATTCAGAGTCATATATGCAAGATCACTTAATAAGCATTCAGACATTAGCGAATAAAATTTTAAACCAGCATAAACACATTACAAGCACATGAACAACTTATCGAGACAACAATCTTTCATTGTATTAATCTCCTGGCCGAACACATGATTACATAGCATTCTCACTGATAGCTCACAAATCTGATACAGATGGATTTCAGAACAGAAAGGAAGAATAGAGAAGGTAAGAAACCATATGAAGAACATGCATGATTCCTCCGCAGCTGCTCTGCACGTCCTTCCCTGTCTCTAGCCTCGCGACTTCTTCAGTATACATTCAACAACCTCCTCTTTTCAGCCGGGTGACTGTTATTTATTCACCCGCTCTTCGCGACTAGCAGTTCTTCTGTGTCTTCACTTCGGCTTCTCCTAGCTTCTCTCCTGATGTCTGCATGTTCCACTTCCTGTTTTCTGCTGTGTTTCCTTCATCTGCACTTGTCCCTGTTCTATCTCCAGCTATCGAGTGCTTCCGCGCCACCTTGGTAGCTCCGCGACTCCTGGTAGTTGCGGCACGGTCGCGGTTGCCATGTGTCTTTATTCCGCAACTCCAAAAAGGGTCAAACTTCAAAATGTCTTAGCCAATATTTCAAAATTAAACAAAAACAAGGGCCCCAACACTCTTTCTCAACCTCATGTTTATCTTCTTCTTCTTCTTCTTTGATACTTTGTTTTCCTTTTTTAAGCTTCCTAGCTGAGGTGGATGGCATGGTCCCTTGCCTTTTAGAGGCAGCAAACACACGCCTCTTTCCTCTTTGATATGTGAGAGGGAAAAACTCAATTTTGTTTATCTGAATGCCCTCACCATGGCTGACCTCAGGACTGCTTTTATCTTCATCATTGATCTCTGCACTGATGTTTTCGGCATTGTGTTCTTGACTGCCTTCATCAACCTCACTTTCATTTTCTTCCACGCTAGCATCACTGCTGTGATCTTCATTTGTGTCATCATCCCTTTATCCTTCGCTGATATCAACTTCATTGTCATCTAGGTTCTGTGAGCTATTTCCACCCTCATCATTATCATTACCTTGGCCACTTTCTTCATTTCCTTCAATACTGCTAGGAGTCTCACTGTCTTTGGAACTACTCTTTGAACTATCATCATTACCACTGTCAGGCTCATTGTTTTCACTTCCTTCTTGGCCATAATGATTGTTGTCATGACTATCACTGCCTCCCTCATTACTGCTGTTAACATTGTTGCTGTGAATTTTAGTACTGTTATCAGCCTTTTCATTGTCATTTTGGTCTTTAGTGTCACTGTTGTTATCAACATCATTATTTATATCAGTTACCATGTTTTGTGTTTCATCACTATCCTCTTTGTTTCCAACATCATCACAACCCTTATCGTCACTTGTGTTCTCACTATCAGAGGTGTCATTACCATTTTCTTCATCACTGTTTTCCTCTTCACTGATTTCGGCATTTTCATTTTTTCTCATTGGCTTGTGGGCTGTTTCCAAAATCGTCATCATTTTCTTGGCTGCTTTCTTCATCATTTGTGTTTTCATCTTCATTGTCATCTACCTCCATGTATTTTTATTTATTGCTAACCTTTTCTTCTTCTTCATCATATTCCTCTTTACTTTCCACTTCTTCATCTTCCTCTTTTCTATCCTCTTCTTCATCATCTTCCTTGTTGTCCTCTTCTTCATCATCTTCCTCTTTATCATTGCCTTCTCCTTCATGGTCACTTGCTTGTTCACTGCCACTTCCCTCTTGATCTGATGCATTGGGAGAGGGTGAGGAAGGAGAGTTTTCTTGAGGTGAGGGTATATGGGCAGATGGTGAAGCATGATCAGTAGAAGATGATGGGGGAGTAGGGGGAGGAGGATGAGATGATGAGCAAAAATTTTGCTGAGGATGGGGCTATGGGTTTGTGAAAACTTCATGGGCGATGAAAACCTTCGATGGAATGCCCTTTTGCTCTAATTGATGCAACACAACTATCTTGATGAGAGGATGGTAAAAAAGGCTCTGCATTTGTTGTGAAGGGTGTCTCTTTTGCACAATATAAGACATATTATCAATACTCCTATACAGATAATAGGGAAAATGTAGAATCTTTACCCTAGTGAAGTGCATGAGCAATCTTATGTGGTCTGAATAAAGCCTAGAAAACCTCCCCTCACATGTAAAATATTTCATGATGACTCTCATCAAGGGCGCATATCTCTCCAGCAAATGTGAAAAGGGAAAAATGGATTTGCAGTCAGCTTTGTATCTAGGTTTTAGGAAAGGTTCATAATGGCTCAGGTCCAAATTAGCTTGCTTGAACCACCTTTCTCCCACACTAGGTATCCCAGTGGCCATGGAAATGGTATTTGAAGATAGCTCAAAGCTTACCCCAGGTAAATTTACTTGATGGTCATGAAGGTTAAGGATAAAAATCCTGGTCAGCTTAGGGTGAATTTGTACCTGTTGTACTCTTTCACAAAAGTCAAAAAAACCCACATTCTGGAAATAAGAAACTATCATAGGAGAGGCCATCAACTCCTTGGTGTTCAGTGGCTCAAACCTATTTACTCTTCCACCTCTACGCTGCTATCTTCTAGGCCCTTGGCCTCCCTCACCGCTGTCACTATTACCTTCCCTTGACCTTTTTTTTTCATTGTTGCCTTGAAAGCCAAAACCCTAACTCTTCTTGTGAGTTTATATGAAGAGGGTAAATGAGATGGTGATGAGAAAGGCAATTTTTGCAAATGGAGGAGTATATGAGTAAGAGTGGAGTGTATGAATATGAGTGAGAGGTAAAGGGAGACAAAATTGATGACCACTCTGCCTTAACTATAATTTTTTGGTTTTGCAGATGAGGGAAGTTTAAATGTTACTTAGTTCATCCTCTTAGGGTTTATTCCTTTAATCAAATGACTAGAACCTTGAAAAGGAGGTTGTGTTAGTACTTGCCCTTCACAGGTGTTGAGGAAAATCTTGGATGTGAGTTTGAGGAGGATTTTCAGTAGATTTAGGGCTTAGCATAATGTAGAGGCCCTCCTTTCTAATACGTAGGACCAAACGCGTAGCGCCGGGCCAGGCGGGTGAGTAGAAGGATGAACGTGTAGCGCGAACAAGGCTGCACGGGCCTGTCGGGTTGCTAAACAGCTAAATGTGTAGCACGTTCACTGCTAAACGCATCATTGGCACGTGTCTGTCAAATGAGCAGAAGGCTGAACGCGTAGCGCGGACAAGGCTGCACGGGCCTATCGGGTCGCTGAACAGAGCAAACGCGCAGCGCTCACTGCTGAACGCGTCATTGGCATGGGCCCCGTTGGAGTCCTATGATTTGGCAGATTGGCATACCAAATGACAAGGCAACATTTAACCAATATTTAGAGTTATAGGACCTAGCCTTCCTAGAATTAGAGAGGGATCTCTCAGGTTGTTTGCAAAGATGTGTGCTTGTTTGCTTTTAAAGGTTGATTTTAAGCTAGTTATTAAGTATGAGTTTTGTTGTTTGTTTGGTTGGGTATGATGATCAAAGAGCATAGGTAGCATGGGAAATCTCTAAGTCATTGGGCAATGGAGTCAAATGAAAGTCATGGTAAGTTCATCAATGGATTAGGGAGTATCATAGGGGAAATCTAACTTGGCCAATGGATCTTCAAAGTTCAGGATAATGAGGTGAACATCAAGAATAAGAATGACAAGTAGGACAAAGAGAAATTAAGAATTCTTTATCATATACTTTAAACAAGAAACATCTTTCAAGGCATCTTTTTTGAAGCAAGCCAAAGGACATGGCAAACCATAGACTTCTTTGGGCAGAATTTTAATAAGCAAACCTTTCAGATAAAAATCGAGCAATCAAAAGACCGCTTTCAGACAAGAAAAAATGTAAGATAAACAGTAAGAGTAGAATAAGATCAAACAGAAATAATCTAATATGCTTTTGACCAACTCTTTAGAAGTATTTAAAGCAACCTTTTGAGGTAGTCCAGAGGACAAGGCGCACCATAGACTTCCTTGGTTAGAATCTACTTAGCATACTTTGAAAAGATCTTTAGAAACAATGTCTCAAATTGTACTCAAAGGAGTATGGACTCACCACTTAATTTCCCTGGTTTCACTTTATTGAAATAATTCCTCAAAATAGCCTCTCAAGCCGTACTCAAAGGGATATGAACTTACCAAAAGGGAGACTCCTTGGTTATATTCTATTGAATCATTCCTAATATTTACAAGCATAGATGGAACTGACGGGAAATTAAGAATCCTTCAATCAGACCTTGCAGAAAAAACATTAAGACAGTGAAGAGTAAACAGAACTAAGGTGCTTTCAAAAGACATTTCTTAGCCTAAAAATTTTACTCTATTGTAACAAAGAAATATGGAACATAATGAAAACAGGAAATAACAATAACAGGTAGAAGTACTTCACCAACAGCCAAGCTCAGGGATCCAGTGATCTAGCCTCCTCCATCAACAAACAAATCAGAACATCTATGAGATCCAAAACATTAGTTTCCTTCAACTTCCAAGAGACTATGTATTACTCCAAAGAGTCATCAAATGCCAACAATACAATGAGTTCAAATGCAGTATTTATGCTGCAAATTAAGAGGTGAGGTTGAGATAGGGATTAGGTGTCAATAATTATAGAGTAAATGCATTCCTAACCTTGAAAACCATGCAAGGCTTAAGGCAAGAATATCTACAACTACGTCTCTGTTTCAATAACTCTGTCTTAATTTCTAAGAGAAAACAGGTGAAAAGTTTGACTTTAAGGCCTATTCTTAACTATTACAATAATTTCCTTGACAGATAAAAATATCTTCTGACTATGTAATAACAGCCCAAATGCCTTTATGTAAAGGAAACATGCTATAGGTGGCAGTTTGATCTTTTGGAGGAGTAACTGCTTCCTTGCTGAGTTATTCGAGGCTACCGCTGGGTTATCTGCATTTGTTTTAATCACAAATCTGTCTTTAGGCTCTTTAAACTTTGATTTATCCTTGATACTCTATTTTTTTGCCTTTATCTTTGTTTTTATTTAACAACTATTTCATTCATTAATCCTTTATGCTTTAAGCCTTTGACCTTCATCTTTAATCACTGTTTGAAGGCCTAATCCTTTTAATTTATCTTTGATCTAGGATTAGCCCTCCAAAAGCTTTATGTTCTTCATATCTTCACTGATGATTTGTTGTATTTGTCCTTTATGTGTAGGGAGGGTTTCTTTATGCGCTAGAGGTTTTCATAACCCATTGATGATCATGATTCATCAAGGTTTTGAACCTTTATACAACCCCTTTGGCCCTTTAATGTAAATTTTTCCTCATGGATCGTCATCTAGAGGACATTCCGATCATTATAATGCCTTTGTGGGAATCATCGCCATTAAACCTACAACATACAAACGTAAATTAACTTTACAACCCGCGGGGATGGGAAAAATTGATTTTCAGGGTTCTGAGGCATTGGGGGCGATCTGCAGAGAAGAAATGGAGCAAAGGGAAGGGTTCCATATGTGGAACTACGAGGAAGGATGAAGAAATTTGAATTTCGGTGCCGGTGGAGGGAGGTGGTTTTGGAAGAAACGCGGTGGTTGTCGCGCAGGCTACAGGTGGTAAGTGGTTTTGGCCTGGAGCAACACGATACCATAAACTGGCCACCATGTGTCTGGGTCAATACCGCTTATTTCGCGCGGATGGGAGCTGTTAAAACTTGGCGCAAGAATCTGTGCGATAAGATTTTGAACCGTCAGATATCAAAGGATGAGATCGACAGTGCGGAAAGGCCGGGGATCAACACGCAGGTTTATGGAGTGGGGGCCCGGTGGACAGGTGGCAGATGATGATTTGAGCGCAGGATGTGAGTGGAAGGTGGGGTCAAGGAGTGACATAAGCAAGTTTTTCGGGTAGTGGGGAACGGGTTAAGAGATGGGACGAGGGGTGGTGAAATAAGGGTCATTAGATCATGGTTGATCAATGGTCCAAGTGTTCTAGGAAATGAACAGAGTGACGACATGAAATGAAGGGGCCCGCCTTTAATTTTCCAAAGGTTTGGGGTTTATACAAGATGTATGGGTTAAAATAAAATAAAAAGGGCAGAGGTATATTTGTATGGGGGGAAGGGGATTAGGGTATAACGGAGGGAGTGGTTAGGGTCATATGAGGAAGGGGGGCTGGGGTTTTAAGCGAACTAGGGCTTAAGGCCTATTATGTAAAAAAGGCGCTTTTTAGCATAAAAACAGGGTTTTTATGCAAATTTAAAGGTTCCGATAGGCTTTAATTTAAACTTTACATAATGTATAAAGGGCCTTTTACATTATTCAAGGCTTTTTAGAAGAAATGTGATGAATGAAGGGATTATGAGGGGTTTTTAAGAGGAAAGGAAGAATGGATTTTTGTAGGGAAAAAGGATGAATGAGGGTGTAAGTGAGGTAATGAAAATGAGGCAAATCAGGCTTGGAAAAAGTAGTTTACTTTTAAGTAGGGCGGGCTTTGAGAAGGCAGAAAATAAGGTTTATACTGAAACAGTTAGGTGTAGGATAATGAAAGCAATGAAATTTCTAGAACTCACAATGCTTCTTGAAATATTGTTTCTAGAAATCTAGGCTTGTCAATTTAGTCATCCTTTGATATCAGAAAAATTACTGATGACTAACAGTGGCTCCACTTGGGGAGGGTAGATTTCTTTTCAAGGTGTCCAGAACCTCAGTTCATGAAATCTCTGAGTTTCAGCAGATCAGTGCCTTGTCCATTGGGCAGATTTTTTCTTCTTTTCACTTGCTGATATTTCTATGAAAAATACAACTTTTTGACAATCTGCAGTATATGATTCCTTTCACACAGTCTTTCTACCTACCCAATCTAACATGCCTATCATTTTTTCTTCTTTCTGAGTGCATTTTAACTAGAAAACTCCTTGACAGTTTTTATTTTTGAAAACATGAAATAAACCATCTACTCCTATCCTTATTTCCTCCAAGAGTTCAGATTAAGCTGTTGAACTCTTTTATTTTCTACCTAAACTACTTGACTGCCAATATTAAACTATTTGGCAGTCTTGATTCTCTAGCTATTGACATGAAATTTAAAGCATGATTGAAATCAGGATTGTACAATCTGATCAACCATGGTTGTGGCATTTGGAACAAGCTACACACAAACATTATTTGCATAAAGTAGATTTAGAAAGATAAGGCTGTGATTTGTCGTTAGTAATGCATCCTTATCCATCTCTTTGGTTCTTTTTTGAGCATGTGGAACCAACATATTCATATTCTCCTAATCTATCCTTTCTGAAAAGCTAAGTCTGAAATAATATTGAAAATCATTGATTCTACTAACTTATCAACATAAATTTAAAACATGTTCAACCATGATTAGGCTAGATGACTGAACAAGGTATCATTTTTGAATCAACAATGGAATTTAGACTTGCACACTTTCAACAATACTGTTTTGTGGGTATGGGGCTATACCTCCTTTTAATTTGCCCTCTTTTAATTTTTTCTTTCTTTTATTTTTTTTGTACTTTCTTTGATTTTTCTCATGCTATGTTATGTATAATGAATGAAACCTTTGAATCTAGGATTCTTGATAGAAATAATGTTTAAGCATCCTGACATTGACAGGACCTTCAGAAAGTTCTTCTCCTTTTAGTACTTCCAAGAAGAAAGCATTACGACCCCTAATTGAGTGAATGATATAAGGCCCTTTCCACAGATTTTCAAACTTGCCATGTTTACCTTTATATTGCCTCCTTGATTCCCATTTTAAGATTGTATCTCCAACTTGAAAATTATTAGCTTTAGTCCTTCTGTCAAAGATCTTCTTGATGTTTTCTTGAAATGCTTGTGTCCTTTTGTACACTTCTTCTCTTGTATGCTGTAGATGAATGGTTTGATTTAGCCTTCTTTGCATGTAATTTTATTCTTCCTGTACTTATTGGAGGAGCTTTATCACTGGAACCCCCAAAGATGTAGGGAAGATTGCATCTAGACCATATAACAACTGATAGGGGGACATATTTATTGATTTCTTAGTAGTCAGTCTATCAGCCTATAATGCATGAACAAGCTTACTATGCCATGATTTCTAATTTTGATCCAACAATATCTTGATAATATTGATCAGGCTTTTATTGGAGGATTCAGATAGGCCATTTCCTTGGGGATAGTAAGCTGTGGAATATCCTAAAGTGATATGGTATTTGTAGCAGAAGTCAATCATTTTCTTGGATTTTAAGGCAACAACATTGTCCGTAATGATTTTTCTAGGACAACCAAATCTGGATAGTATGTTGGTTTCAAGGAACTTGATAATGACAGAGTCAGTAGCATTCCTAGAAGGGATGGCTTCTATCCAGTTGGTAGAGTAATCAATGGAAGTTAGGATCCACTTATGTTGGGTAGATGAGGTTGGGTGAATTTATCCAATAAAGTATAAACCCCATTGCTGGAAGGGAGCCTCAATAATAATGGGATGCAAAGGTAAAGGTATGAGTTTCCTCTTGCCATAAAAAAATTGATAGTTATGGCAAGTCATGACTAGTTTTTGAGTATCTGGGAAAAGGGTGGGCCAATAGTAGCTAGCTCTGAGAATCTTATTTGCTGTGGTCTTCCAGTAAATATGGCCTCCACATTCTCCCTCATGAAGCTCATGCATGATTTTTCCTACATCATTCTCAAGCAAAAATTTAAGAAATATGCCAATAGCATTTTTCCAATATAACACTCCATCTAAAATGCAATAATTTAAATCTTTACGTTTCAAGAATCTAGCTTTAGTTTGTGATAGAGAAGGAGGAGTATTAATATAGAGAAGCACATAAATGATATCAGCATACCATGGTGAATTCAAAAATATTTCTTCAATGTATGGAGCGGTGAATTCTTCTGTTTCTTCCAAAACATCAACCATATTCATATCTAATGCTTAGAAATTTGATTTTGCCATGAGTTTTGATAATACTTGTCCTTTAATCAGCTTGGCAGGCCTAATTTCTAAATCATATTCTAAGATTACTGCAATCCATTTTCTCCTTTTACCATCAGGGTCTTGATTTAGAATGTCCTTGACAACAGTATGTGGGACAAAAGCAATGATGTGAGAATGTAAAATGTAGACTAGAAAGTCTTTCAATGCTTTTATCAAGGCTAAGGCCTGTTTCTCCATGATATTATGTTTGAGTGGAGCATCTCTTAAGGCTCTACTGAAAGAGGATATTGGTTGTTCTTGCCCTGTATTATTCTTTTGCAGTAACACTGCAATAATTGTATGTTCAGAGGCAAATGAGAAAATGTAGAAATATTTAGTGAAATCAGGACTAATAGGAACTAGTGTTTGAGTAAGAGCTTGTTTAACCAGTTCAAATGAATTTTTGGCTTCTATGGTCCATTTAAACCTTGTTTCCTTTTTGATAATATTTGTGATATTTCTTAAAAGTTCAGCAAGGTTGGGGATGAACCTTCTCAAAAAATTGATCTTTCCAATGAAAGATTGCAATTCTTCAAGGTTTCTAGGATGGATGATTTTCAAAATGCCTTCAATCCTTTTGGTGTCTACTTTGATTCCATCTTCAGAAATTATGTGGCCAATAAGTTTCCCTTCTTGGAGACCAAAGAGTGTCTTTTTGGGATTCAAAGATAAGCCATATTTCCTACATTTCTCAAAATTTTTTCTCAAATGAATCAAATGTTCCTTATCAGTCTTGGAGAAAACAGTGATGTCATCAAGGTAAATGATTATGAAGTAGCCCATGTCTTCTGAAAAAGCTATGTCCATGGCCCTTTGGAATGTGGCTCCTGCATTCATCAAACCAAATGGCATTTTGACATACATGAATGTACCCCAAGGTGTGGTAAAAGTAGTTTTGTGTTGGTCACTTGGGAGTGCTAACACTTGGTTGTAGCATGAAAAACCATCCAATAGTGATATTATTTTAGATCCAACCACCTTCTGAAGTATATGGTCCATTTTAGGCAAAAGATAGTTATGTTTTAGGGAGGCTCTATTCAAATTTCTGAAGTCAATGCAAAGCCCGATTTCCCCAGTATTCTTCCTAACAGACACAAGGTTAGAAACCCACTGTGAGTATCTAAGGGGAACTATGATTCCAGCATCATACATCTTCTTGATCTCTTTCTCAAATAAAGGTAATAAACATGGTTTATCCTTCTTAGTTTTTCTTTGAAAGGTTTCTGATTTTTCTTAAGAGAAATTTTATGTTGAATAATGTTGGTATCATATGATTTTAGATCTTTGTAACCCCATGCAAACACATCTCTGTACTCTTTGAAAATTTCAATATATTCTTGTCTGATATGAGTTGGGAGAGTGCTAGATAACTTGATTATTTTGGATTCATTTATGCTGCCTATGTTATGTTCTTCTATATTAGTTTCTGTAGGCTCCATATTTGGTTTTTAATCTACATCATTGAAGTCAAAAAGCTCCTCTAATGGTGTAAGGCCCCTTGGTATTGAATCATTTTCAATTTGTAAAATTTCAAGGTCCCTTTGGTTTGGTTTGTTTAGTTATTATGCTTTATAAAGATGTTCAAATTGATTTATATCAGCAGTAGAGGAAAACTCTGTTTCATGGGCTTTTTCTTCATCAGAATAGTCTTTTTCATGGCTTCTGCTAGGTGTTGGCTCAGAAAAATCATTTCTTGATTGTAGGAAATCATCAATGTGCTTTTCATTCTCAAACACTTTCCAATAGTCTTAATTGTCAGGGACTGTAGGTCTGTTTTTCACTTTGACACTGAATTGTTCATTTATTTGGGGCATTTGGAAATTGCTGGCAGCAAAGGCAAGTTCATTTGCAAGGTGGTTTCGAGCTCTAGGGATGAAGGTGAGTTCATATTTTTCAAATGTTTTTAAGAGCTCTAAGGAAAAATTCCTATATTCTCTTAATCTTGGGTTTTTAGCTGAATACTCCCCTTTTATTTGCCTAATAATTAGTTCTGAATCTCCTTGGACTGATATTTTCTTGGCTCCTAAATCTTTGAGAAAATGTAGGCCAAGGAGGAGGGCTTCATACTCTGCAACGTTATTGGTGCATGGAAAATCAATTTTATAAGAATGTCCTTTGTTTATATGGTGTATCCATACACCTGATTCAGAACCTATCTTGCTGTAAGAGCCATCAAAGCTCATTTCCCACAACGTTTCTATTTCATACTCATTGTTCTTTTGCTGTTCAGGGCTGCTTAGGTTAGGGCTGCTAGATTATTCTTTCAGGAACTGATTTAATTGTTTGGGTGAACTTAACTCCATCTCATTTTACCTTTCTTGTTGACTGATTTCATATTCATTATATAAGATAAAGAAGTCTAAATATTAATAAATAGAGTAGACATGAGTGTTATTTGGTCTGTCTATGTTTCTTACCATAAATTCATATGAGATTCCCTGTATAATCTTCTAGTTTGATTAAAAACTGGAATGCTAGCATAAGACATGTCCATTTGAAGGCTTCCCTGAAGTTTAGCTCCCCATGATCTAGATAAAAGCATGCCATACTTAGGGGGAATGTCAGTAACTACTATGTCCATAACTAGACCCTTCGCAGGAATTTGTGCCAGATTGACACATAAATCCTTGATTAAACCCAAACATTTAACTTTGCTTGAATCAAAGGAATACATATCCTTGTAAGGTTTAGTAATTTCTAGGCCTAATCTCTCCATCACTACTTTTGGCATAAGATTGTGAGAGGCACCAGAGTCTAGCATGGCATTGTGTAAGATATAACCATGTATATTCAAGCTAACATAAAATGGAGGAATGGTCCCTTCTTGATATTTTCCTTCTACTTCAGGACCAAACAACAATTCTGGTTTATCATCTGTCAAGTTCAAAGTATCGGTTTCATTTCCTATATTCAAAGCTTTCAAAACTTGGTTTTTATATACATCCTGGGTTACTAGTTCAGCTATAGGTATGCTAATTTTGATCTTGGCAATCTCACCCTCAAGGCTGAAAAGGACTAATGATTTTGACATATTTACATATGTTTTGTCAATCATAGTTTTTTCAGAAATTCTAACTTTCTGAATTTTATTAGGACTGTTATTTAGGACAGATTTCTCAGGGCCACTAGCAGAAGTACTAGGGCAACTTTGGTTAACACTTTCCTGACTAGTTTTGTCCTTGTTTTGGTCGAATTTCTTAGTCAAAGTGTTACTAATGTTTGTTGTCTTTTTAGGAAAATTTTCAGAAGTTTTTCTAACAACAGTGTTAGTGTTTTTATCATTGGAAATTTCTGGGTTCCCTTTGCTTCTAAGATCATATTGTCTATGTACCTCCATGATTGCATTTTCATACTCCAATTGGTAATCTTTAGAATCCTCATAGGTTGTGTCAGTTAGCTCTGAGGAGAAGAATCCTTGTTCTTCTTCTTCAGTGAGGAAAACATCAGTCTCATTGTCTGATCCTATTAGATTCACATGATTTTCTTCCAACCTTTCAATTTCCATTTCTTCTTCCTGATCTACATAGTTTTGTTGAAAGGGAAGCCTAATTTGCTGATCATTATCTCTTTGTCTATCTTGAATAGGATCTCTTTTGAAATTAGGATTTCTATTTCTGTTTTTGGGATTGAATTGGTTTTCTCTTGGAGGCATTTTATCATTTAAGTTTATTTTCTCAAGCATTCTTTTCATTACCCTGACTAAGTTGTCAATTTTGGCATCAGATGATGAGGTTGATGCCATTGTTTCATCTTTGTATGTAACTCTTTTCTCTGATTTCAACCTAGCTCTTTTCTCAATCAGATTTGCCTCTACACTTATGGCTCCCCTTTGCATATCTTCTAAGGTTAAGGGGTCTCTTTCTATTAGCTGGTAGGCCATGTCTATATCAAAGCCTTCAGGAAATTTAGCTAAGGCTAGACCCAGTGTAGGTTTCATGTTTGGGGGAAGTGCATTGTAAACACTATTGAATCTAGTGCAAAAATCTTGGACACTTTCCCCAATGTTTATTTTAAGGTTGCTATATTCTGAAAGGATTTGGAGAGGGTTCTTTTTTATTTCCCATTTGTTTATGAATGTTTGATATAAAGAAGGGAGATCATTTATGCTATTAGGAGTTAAGTTTTAAAACCATTTCTTGGCTTCTCCTCCTAAAATTTGGGAAAATATTCCCATATTAATGGTCTCTTCTTCTATTTCCAAGTAATCAAAAGCATCATCCATTTTATCTACATGCTGTTGGGTAGTAGTAGTTTCAGTTCCAGTGAAATGGTGAATTCTGGATTGATAATCATTTGGTAAGGGAACCAGAGGTTGTGGTAACACTAATGGGGCATACCATGCATCCATGATAGGAAAAAATGGTGGATTTACAAGAGGTGGATTTGTGAAAGGGAAAGTAGGATGAAATGGAGTGTTTTGAACAGTGGAAGTATGGACGAGTGTATTGGAAGTACTAGGACCAACAAACTGATTTTGAGCAGATTTATGGAAGGAGATAAAGTGATGGAGAAGTTGAGAATCAGGTGGAGTAGAAGAGGAAGCTTCTATACTAGAGCTTTGCTACGAATCTGTGGGCTCAAGGTCAGCTTGGTCTATGTCACTATATGACTTGTTTCTGAATAGGTTCCTTGTATGAGACAAGTCAAAGTGAGGATCTTTCAAGATTGTAAGGCTTTCAGGGACAAATCTTGTTCTTTGGATGGTCCTATCAGTAGTTAAATTTCCAACTTTAGAAGTTCGCCACAAAATATTTTCTAGGTCATCAACTATTGTAGGAGGATTAGGGTCTAGATGAGATCTGGTATTGATACTATGTGAAGCCAAAATTCAAGTTCAAAATTTAAGAGAGGCTGAAATTATAAGAATTGTTTTCAAAAGTTTAAACTGTCTTAGTGTTTAGTATCTTCCTAAAATATGGGACTAGGACCTTTAGACTTTCAAGGATTGATTTGAAACAATCTTAAGGCAATCTAAGAGTACTAGTTGAGTAATGGGCCTACTGGGGTTATTGGAGTCGCCAGGTGGAAATTTTTAGCTCTTTTGAAGGTAAAATATGTTATGGTCCACCACCAATAAGTAATAAAAGCCAATCTAGGAGTATTTTTGGGTTTTTCTAAGTTTTCTATGGTTCTTTGGTTTGAAAGAGTGTTCTATACCTAAATCATCATGTAGCTAAGATGGTGAAACAAACAGAGTCTACTCTATGGCTGATAGCTTGATTTTCTTAAGCTTGATAATGGTTTTTAGAGTCCTAAGGTGTACTTAGTTTGTTACTGACTCAGAGGTCCCACTGTGATCCCCAAAATGTTGGTGTCCCGTGATTTGGCAGATTGACATACCAAATGACAAGGAAACATGTAACCAATATTTAGAGTTCTAGGACCGAGCCTTCATAGACTTAGAGAGGGATCTCTCAAGTTGTTTGCAAAGATGTGTGCTTGTTTGCTTTTAAAGGTTGATTTTAGGCTAGTTATTAAGTATGATTTTTGTTGTTTTTTTGGTTGGGTATGATGATCAAAGAGCATAGGTATAATGGGAAATATCTAAGCCATTGGGAAATGGAGTCAAATGAAAATCATGGTAAGTTCATCAATGGATCAGGGATTATCATAGGGAAAATATAACTTGGCCAATGGATCTTCAAAGTTCAGGATAATGAGGTGAACATCAAGAATAAGAATGACAAGTAGGACAAAGAGCAATTAAGAATTCTTTCTCATATACTTTAAACAAGAAACATCTTTCAAGGCATCTGTTTTGAAGCAAGCCAAAGGACAGGGAAAACCATAGACTTATTTGGGCATACTTTTAATAAGAAAACCTTTCAGATAAAAATTTAGCAATCAAAAGACTGCTTTCAGACAAGAAAACATGTAAGATAAACAGTAAGAGTAGCCTAAGATCAAACATAAATAATCTAATCTGCTTTTGACCAACTCTTTAGAAATATTTAAAGCAACCTTTTGAGGCAGTCTAGAGGATAGGGCACACCATAGACTTCCCTGGTTTAGACTCTACTTAGCAAAATTTGAAAATATCTTTAGAAACAATGTCTCAAATTGTACTCAAAGGAGTATGGACTCACCACTTAATTTCCCTCTTTTCACTCTATTGAAATCATTCCTCAAAACAACCTCTCAAGCCGTACTCAAAGGGATATGGAATTACCAAAAGGGAGACTCCTTGGTTATATTCTATTGAATCATTCCTAATATTTACAAGCATAGATGGAACTGACGTGCAATTAAGAATCCTTGAATCAAACCTTGCAGAAAAAAAATTAAGACAATGAAGAGTAAACAGAACTAAGGTGCTTTCAAAAGACATTTCTTAGCCTAAAACTTTTACTCTACTGTAACAAAGAAATATGGAACATAATGAAAACAGGAAATAACAATAACAGGTAGAAGTAATTCACCAACAACCAAGCTCATGGATCCAGTGATCTAGCCTCCTCCATCAACAAACAAATCAGAACATCCATGAGATCCAAAACATCAGTTTCCTTCAACTTCCAAGAGACTATGTATTACTCCAAAGAGTCATCAAATTCCAACAATACAATGAGTTCAAATGCAGTATTTATGTTGCAAATGAGGAGGTGAGGTTGAGATAGGGATTGGGTGTCATTAATTATAGAGTAAATGCATTCCTAACCTTGAAAACCATGCAAGGCTTAAGGCAAGAATATCTGCAGCTACTTCTCTGTTTTAATAACTCTGTCTTAATTTCTAAGAGAAAATAGGTGAAAAGTTTGACTTTAAGGCCTATTCTTAACTATTAAAATAATTGCCTTGACAGATAAAAATATCTTCTGACTGTGTAATAACAAACCAAATGCCTTTATGTAAAGGAAACATGCTATAGGTGGCAGTTTGATCTTTTGGAGGAGTAGCTGCTTCCTTGCTGAGTTATTTGAGGCTGCCACTGGGTTATCTGCATTTGTTTTAATCACAAATCTATCTTTAGGCTCTTTAAACCTTGATTTATCCTTGATACTCTGTTTTTCTACATTTATCTCTGTGCTTATTTAACAACCGTTTTATTCATTAATCCTTTATGCTTTAAGCCTTTGACCTTCATCTTTAATCACTGTTTGAAGGCCTAATCCTTTTAATTTATCTTTGATCTAGGATTAGCCCTCCAAAAGCTTTTTGTTCTTCATGTCTTCACTTATGCTTTGTTGTATTTTTCCTTTATGTGCAGGGAGGGTTTCTTTATGCGCTGGAGGTTTTCATAACCCATTGATGATCATGATTCATTTAGGGTTTGAACCTTTGTACAACCCCTTTGGCCCTTTAATGTAAATTTTTCCTCATGGATCGTCATCCAGAGGACATTCTGATCATTGTAATGCCTCTGTGGGCATCACTACCATTAAACCTGCAACATACAAACATAAATTAACTTAAAAACCTACGGGGATGGGAAAAACTTCTTTTCAGGGTTCTGAGGCGTCGGGGGCGATCTGCAGAGAAGAAATGGAGGAGAGGGAAGGGTTTCGTATGCGGAACTAGGAGGAAGGATGAAGAAATTTGAATTTCGGCGCGGGTGGAGGAAGGTGGTTTTGGAAAAACTGCGGTGGTTTTCACGTGGGATACAGGTGGTGAGTGGTTTTGGCCTGGAGCAACGCGATACCATAAACTGGCTGCCACGTATCTGGGCCAATACTTCTTATTTTGCGCGGATAGGAGCTATTAAAACTTGGCGCGAGAATCCGCGTTATAAGATTTTGAACCATCGGATCTCAAAGGATGAGATCGACGGTGCGGAAAGGCCGGGGATCAGCGCATAGGTTTATGGAGCGGGGGCCCTGTGGATAGGTGGCAGATGATGATTTGAGCACAAGATGTTAGTGGAAGGTGGGGCCAAGGAGTGACATAAGAAAGTTTTTCGGGTAGTAAGGAACGGGTTAAGAGATGGGATGAGGGATGGTGAAATAAGGGCTATTAGATCATGGTTGATCAATGGTCCAAGTGATCCGGGAAATGAACAGAGCGACGGCATGAAATGAAGGGGCCCGCCTTTAATTTTCCAAAGGCTCGGGGTTTATACAAGGTGTATGGGTTAAAATAAAATAAAAAGGACAGAGATATATTTTTATGGGGGGAAGGGGCTTAGGGTATAACAGAGGGAGTGGTTAGGGTCATATGAGGAAGGGGGCCTGGGGTTTTAAGCGAACCAGGGCTTAAGGCCTATTATGTAAAAAAGGCATTTTTTAGCACAAAAACAGGGTTTTTATGAAAATTTAAAGGTTCCGATAGGCTTTAATTTAAATTTTAAATAATGTAAAAAGGGCCTTTTACATTATTCAAGGTTTTTTAGAAGAAATGTGATGAATGAAGAGATTATGTGGGGTTTTTAAGAGGAAAGGAAGAATGGATTTTTGTAGGGAAAAATGATGAATGAGGGTGTAAGTGAGGTAATGAAAATGAGGAAAATTAGGCCTGGAAAAAGTAGTTTACTTTTCAGTAGGGCAGGCTTTGAGAAGGCATAAAATATGATTTCTATTGAAATAGTTAGGTGTAGGATAATGAAAGTAGTGAGATTTCTAGAACTCACAATGCTTCTTGAAATATTGTTTCTAGAAATCTAGGCTTAATTTAGTCATCCTTTGATATCAACAAAGTTATTGATGACTAATAGGCCCATCGGGTTAGCAGTTGAACGCGTAGCGTGGGCATGGCTACATGCAGATTCTGAACAGATGCTGGTGAACACTGTATGGGTAAACGCACAGTGTGAACTTACAGGGGAGACCGCCCAAGAGCGCAACACACGACTCTAGGCGCGCAACGTTTCTGGACTTGCCTAAATTTGCAAAAAACTCACAATTCTTCTCTTCGACTACTTTGATTTTTGCAAGTAAATAATGAGTTGAAAGAAACAACAATATGCCCCTTAAATATTCTTTTGGAAAATTAAATTTAATCCAAGAAAAACTCTCTTCCTAATGTTTTTGCCTTTATCACCTTCATTGAAATTTGATTTGACTTTTACTGTAGGTGGCTAAAGCATTGATTTAGCTTTCTCCTTTGGTCTTGAAAACATGACATAAACCAACAACCTTGTAATCACCTTTTTTTTTCCACCTTTGAGCTCAACACTATGTTTTTACCCTTTTTTTGATCACTGAAAGTAAGTGACTTGAAAGGAAGACTTGACCCTCATTTTACTGACACTCTTTACTTTCTTATTTTGCAGGTTGTTTGAGTGACAACGCTTACTCTCTTTGGGTGGTCTATCTCCTTGAAAATTTTTAGTTCAGCAGGTGTTATGAAACCCTGATGTGACTTTCCCCCTCTGAGATTTGAAAAAGATGAATTCACTTTGTCAACCTTAGACCTTTACATAATGGCAGTACCTTCAAAAATTTTTATATTTACCTTGGAGCTTATACCATGTTTTTTCTATCTTTTAACCACTGAATGTAGATGACTGAAATGAGAGATTGACCCTCCTTTATGTGTCTCTACCTACCCATCATATCTTGCTTAACATTTTTTTCTTCCTTTGGGTGCACTTGGATTGGCAAACCTTTGACAATTTTTTTTTTGAAAGCATAAAACAAAAGCTATCTTCTTTTACACTTATCACTCCTGAGAGTTCAGATTAGGCTAATGAACTCTCTTATTCTCTACCTAGTCTACTTGTTTGTCAAGATTAAGCTGTTTGACAAAATTTTCTTCTCTAATCTACTAACATGAAATTTAAAATATGACTAAACCAGGATTGAGCAATATGATTTGCCATGGGTTGTGGCATTCAGAAAAGCTGAACACATGCATCATTTTTGTACAATCAAAACTAGAAAGAATAAGGGCTATGATTTATAGTTTGTTCGGCATCCCTATCTTTCTCTTTGGTTCAGGTTTGAGCATTAAGAACCATTATATTTTCTTCCTAATCTATTCCTACTGACAAGTCAAGCTTAAATGATTTGACAAGTATTCTTTCACTAACCTATCAGCAAAAATTCAAAACATGTTTCAGTCATGATTGGGATAGATGATTGAACATGATTCTTTCTTTTGCACTAGTAGTGGAATTTAGGCTTGCACACTTTCAACAACACTATTTTTTTGGGTATGGGGCTGTACCTATTCTTTTCCTGCCCTCTTTTACTTCTTTTTCTGTTTTTGTGTTTTTTTTTTCTTTTCTGAATTTTTATCAATCAATATTATGTACAATGAATGAAAGCTTTAAACTAGGAACTTTGACAAAAATAGTGTTTGAGCATCCTGCCATTGACAGGACCTCCGAACACCTCTACTCCATCCAGCTCTTGTAAAAAGAAAGCATTGTTACCTCTAGCTGAATGAATCATGTAAGGACCTTTCCACAAATTTTCAAACTTGCCATGTTTTCCTTTGTCCTCCCTCCTAGAATCCCATTTAAGCACTGTGTCTCCAATGTGGAAATCACTCGCTTTGGTTCTTCTGTCAAAGATCTTATTTATGTTTTCTTGCACTGCTTGTGTTTTTTTGTAAACTTTTTCCCTTGACTGCTGAAAATGAATGGTTTGGTTCAGCCTCCTTTGCATGCCATTTTATTTTGATTGAACCTCTTGAAGAAGCTTTATAATCGGAACTCCCAAGGATGTTGGGAAAACAACATCCATGCCATAAACCAGCTGATAGGGAGACATATTGATAGACTTCTTAGTTGTTAGTCTATTAGCCCATAATGCATGCACCCGTTTTTCATGCCATGATTTTTTGTTCTCTTCCAACAATTTCTTAACGATGTTCACCAAACTCTTGTTAGAGGACTCAACCAGTCCATTACCTTGAGGGTAATAAGTTGTAGAGTGCCCCAGTGTGATGTGATACTTATAGCAGAAGTCCACCATTCTCTTGGACTTAAATGCTGCAGCATTATCGGTGATGATCTTCTTGGGACAGCCGAATCTGGACAAGATGTTGGTTTCAAGGAATTTTATGATGACTGAGTCGGTAGCATTCCTTGAAGGGATGGCTTCTATCCATTTAGTGAAATAATCGGTAGCAATGAGAATCCACTTGTGTTGGGCAGATGAGGTAGGATGGATTTCGCCAATGAAATCTAAACCCTACTGCTGAAAAGGAGTTTCAACACTAATAAGATGCAAGGGCAAAGGTAGTAACTTCTTCTTGCCATCAAAGATTTGGCATTTATGGCAAATTGCAACTAGCTTGTGAGTATCGGAGAAAAAAGTGGGCCAATAGTAACCAACTCTCAGGATTTTATTAGCTGTGGTTTTCCAGTAGAGTTGACCTTCACACTCTCCTTCATGGAACTCATGCATAATTCTATCTGCATCATCTTAAAGCAAACATTTAAGCAATATGCCAACATAATTTTTCCAATACAAGCTCCATCTAAAATGCAGAAATTTAAAGCTTTTTGTTTCAGGAATCTAGCTTTTGTTTAGGATAAAGCTGGAGGAGCATTAATATAGAAAAGTACATATAGAATATCAGCATACCAATATGAATTCATAAATACTTCTTCAATGTGCGGAGCTGTGAATTCTTCCTGTTCCTCTAATGCATCAACCATATTAATGTCTAGTGCTTGAAAATTTGATTCAGCTATGAGTTTTGCGAGTCATTGTCCTTTAATCAGTTTAGTGGGTATGATTTCTAAATCATATTCTAAGATAATCGAAATCCATTTACCCCTTTTACCATTAGGGTCTTGATTCAAAATGTCTTTAACAACTATGTGTGGAACAAAAGCAATAACACGGGAGTGCAAAATGTAAACTCTGATGTCCTTCAATGCTTTGATCAAGGTGAAGGCTTGTTTCTCCATGATGTTATATTTTAGAGGAGCATCTCTCAATGCTTTGCTGAAGAAGGCTATGGGTTGTTCTTGTCCCATCATTTTATTTTGAAGCAATACAACAACAACAGTGTGTTCGGATGCAAAGGAGAATATGAAGAAATCCTCTATAAAGTCGAGGCTGATTAGAACCGGTGTTTGGGTAAGGGCTTGTTTCACCAATTCAAAGGATTTTTTGGCTTTCGTGGTCCAATTGACTCCTACTTCTCTTTTCAGCATGTTTGTGATATTTCTTAGGAGTTCAGCGAGGTTAGAAATGAATCTTATGAGGAAGTTTATCTTTTCAATGAAATATTGCATCTCTTTAATATTTCTAGGATGGCTGATTTGTAGTATGCCTTCAATCCTTTTGGGATCTATCTTTATTCCTTCTTTAGAAATGATGTGGCCTAAGATTTTTCCCTCTTGAAGACCAAACAATGTTTTCTTAGGATTTAGAGATAAGCCATACTCCCTACACTTCTCAAAGACCTTTCGAAAATGAACTAAGTGTTCTTCATCAGTTTTAGAATAAACAATGATGTCATCAAGGTAGATCACTATGAAGTAACATATGTCTTCAGAGAAATCTATGTCCATGGCCCTTTGAAAAGTAGCCCCCGCATTCATCAACCCAAATGGAATTTTTACATACTTGAATGTGCCCCAAGGTGTTGTGAAAGCGGTCTTGTGTTGATCACTTGGCAGTACCAATACTTGATTTTACCCCAAAAATCCATCAAGGAATGATATTCTCTTAGAACCTACCACCCTTTGTAGTTTATGATCCATTTTGGGTAAAGGGTAGTTGTCCTTTAGGGAGGCTTTGTTCAAGTTTATAAAGTCTATGCACAGCCTGATCTCCCCTGTTTTCTTTCTTACTGACACAAGGTTGGAAACCCATTTTGAGTACCTAAGTGGGACTATGATACCAATGTCATACATCTTCTTTATTTCCTTTTCAACCAAAGTTACTAGGACATTTTTTATTCTTCTCAATTTTTTCTTGAATGGTCTTTGATTTTCCTTGAGAGGAATTTTATGTTGAATAATGCTTGTGTCATAGGACTTCAAGTCCACATAACCCCATGCAAAAATATATTTAAACTCTTTGAACAACTCTATATATTTCTGTTTTATGTGAGGAGGGAGACTTTTGGACAACTTGATCATTTTGGGTTTTTCTATGCTGCCTATGTTACATTCTTCCACATTAGTTTTAGTGGTTTCTATTTTTGGCTTCCTAGCAACGTCATTGAAGTCAAACAACTCTTCTAAGGGGACAAGACCCCTTGGTAATGAGTTATGTTTTCATTGCAGCTCTTCAAGGTCTTTTTGATCTAAATCTGCCAATGATTCTGCCTTAAGAGGATATTCTAGCAGATTTATGTCAGTTTTACAAGGCAGTTCCATTTTGAGGGTTTGTTCTTGATCAAAGCAAGATTCTTGATGGATTAAATATGATTTTAACATTTCAAACTTGGTTTTGGGCTACAAGAAATTTTCAATCTGTTTGTCATTTTCAAATACTTGCCAGTGATCTATGTTATCCGGGACTGTTGGTTTGTGTTGTGTAACCAGCTCCAAAAATAGAATAAAAGAGATAGAAACGCCTTAGAAATAAGCCACTTCGAGGGGGAAACCTCCAATACATTACATAAATGGAAAATTATTGGATGATACAATTTTCAAAACCTCCTTTCTATATATAGGAGTCCATGTGGCCATAATGTAATCCTAGTGGGCCACAATGTAATCCTAGCCGACCTAACAATAATAATTTAAGGGCAAAATAATAACAAAATGGGGGTTACAAGGGTACAATAATAACAATAAGGGGGTTACACTAACAACAATAAGGGACTATACTAGTAATATAGGGACCTAACATGCCCCTCTCCTTCAAAAAAGTGTTGTCCTCAACGCTTGAGTAGCTCTGGGTGCTTCTGTATAAAATTCTCATCCTCCCATATAGAATCTTCAGTGGGTAAGTTCTTCCACTTGATGAGATACTCTGAAATTGATCGATTTCGTAGCTGTCGAGTTCTTGTTTCCATGACCGCTTCAGGTTCCAATATGATTTTTCCTTCCTCATCAAGTTCTGTCAATATTGTTTGAACTGGAATATTTTCACCTATAACCTTCTTTAAGCATGAAACATGGAAAACTGGATGCACTCGTGAAGAAGCAGGAAGCTCCAATTTGTATGCCATAGTGCCAATATTTTGCAACACCTTGTAAGGACCATAGTACTTTGGCGATAATTTATTATCCTTCTTAGCTTGCTTGAGGGACATTTGTTTGTATGGTTGTAGTAGTAAAAATACCCAATCTCCTACATCAAAACTTCTCTCGTTGCGATGTTGATCTGCCTGTTGTTTCATTCGATTTTGTGCCAAATTCAGGTTATCCTTTAAGAGTTGGAGAACTTCTTGCTGATGCTCGATGTGATCTTCCACTGCTTGAACCTTCGAATTTTTCCTTAAAGATGATGTGATCGATGGTGGATGATATCCATAAAGTGCCATAAATGGGGTCATTTTTGCTGCAGTATGGAAGGAAGTGTTATACCACCATTCGGCGAGAGGTAACCACTTGACCCATTGTGTTTGTTTATCAGATACAAAACAACGAAGATATCCTTCCAAACATTTATTTACTATCTCAGTTTGACCATCAGATTGAGGATGATAAGATGAGCTATGAGGTAATTGAGTACCCAAACAAGAAAATAACTCCGTCCAAAAATTTCCAGTAAAAATGGGATCTCTGTCGCTCACAATAACCCTTGGGTTTCCATGTAGCTTTTGAATTGTGTCCATAAATGTAGTAGCAACTGTACTTGCTTTAAATGGATGAGATAATGCACAAAGTGTGCATACTTGGTAAGTCTATCAACTACTACCATGATGACACTCTTTCCTTCAGACTTAGGTAAACCTGTGATAAAATCCATTGAAATCTCCTCCCAACGTTGACTTGGAATGGATAAAGGTTGTAGAAGTCCCGGGGTCTTAATTGTCTCAACTTTATTCTGTTGGAAAACCAAACATTCTGCCACAAACTTTTGAATATCAGATTTAAGGCCATCACAAAAAAATTCTTTCTTCACCCTGTGGTAAGTTTTTAAAAATCCTGAGTGTCCTCCTAAAGGAGAAGTGTGCAATTCCAGAAGAATCTTTTGTTTTAGTTGGGAATTCTTACAAAGATATAAGCGATCTTTGTACCATAAGGAATCATTTTTCCAAATAAATGTATCGGATGTACTAGGATCTTGCTGCAACTTTTGAATGAGTGTCCATACATCTTTGTCCTTCTTCCATTCATCTCTTGCTTCAGTTATCCAATCTGGTTGGATAATAGAAATGGCACAAAGCAATGCTTCCACCTCTTCATTCTTTCTTGAGAGTGCATCTGCAACAACATTAAACTTTCCTTTTTTGTAGATTATTTCAAAGTCATAACCCAACATCTTTGTGACCCATTTTCGCTGCTCTTCTGAAGATAGTCTTTGTTCCAAAAAGTGTTTAAGACTATCATGATCAATTTTTACCTTGAAGTGTCTTCCCATTAGGTAAGTTCGCCATTTCTTTAGTGCATGCGGTATTGCTAACATTTCCTTCTCATAAATAGGTTTCTGTAAATACTTTCCTTAGATTGGATGACTTTCAAAAGCAATGGGTCTTCCTTCCTGCATTAAAACTGCACCAATTCCATTTCCTGAGGCATCACATTCCACAATAAAGGTTTTTGTGAAGTCTGGCGTAGCTAAGACCGGTGCTAGGCACATTGCCTCTTTAAGATGTTCAAAGGCCTTAGTTGCTTCGGGAGTCCATGAAAATGCATCTTTCTTCAATAATGTTGTTAGAGGTGCTGCTATTCTCCCATAATTCTTAACAAACTTGCGATAATACCCTGTTAACTTGAGAAATCCTCGCAACTGCTTTATGGTTGTGGGGACTTTCCATTCCTTAATGGCTTTAATTTTGTTAGGGTCTACTTTAACACCCTCGTGAGATACGATATGACCCAGATATTCCACCTCTTGTACTCCAAAGAAACATTTGGATGTTTTTGCATATAATTGTTTCTCCTGCAATAGTTTGAGCACCCTATCAACATGTTGAACATGATCCTTCCAAGAACTGTTGTAGATTAGTATATCATCAAAAAATACTAGAACAAATTTTCTAAGGAAGGGTTTGAAAATGGAATTCATCAACCCTTGAAATGTAGAAGGTGCGTTGGTAAGGCCAAAAGGCATGACCAAAAATTCATAATGACCCTCATGAGTTCGAAATGCTGTTTTTGGAATATCTTCAGTCTTCATTCTAATTTGATGATATCCTGAACGAAGATCCAACTTGGTAAAATTAATTGCTCCATGTAATTCATCCAATAATTCATCAATCACAGGAATGGGAAATTTGTCTTTAATGGTGAGCTTATTGAGCTCCCTATAATCCTGACACATTCGCCATGATCCATCCTTCTTGTGTACCAATACTACAGGAGCAGAGAAAGAACTTTGACTAGGTTGAATTATACCCGCCTCTAACATTTCTGCAATCATACGTTCAATTTCACTCTTTTGGAAGTAAGGATATCTATAAGGCCTGACGTTTGGAGGAACACTTCCTGGAATCAAATGAATAGCATGATCATGATCACGAATAGGTGGGATTCCTTTGGGAGTTTCAAACACCTTGGAATGATTGTCCAAGACTTGTTGGAGATCTGCAGAAATAGATGATTTTGATGTCGAAACTTCTAGTGAGCATAATTGTGCAATTACGCCTCGTTGTTCTTTCTTTAGAAGCTTTGTAATGACATTAGAGCTTATTATCCTTCCTGGCTTCCCTTAAATACCCCGTAATTCGACTTCCTTTCCTTCTGAAAAAAATTTCAAGAAAAGTTCTTGAAAATTAAAAGCTACCGTCCCCAAAGATTGTAACCATTGTACTCCTAGTACAACATCAACACCTCCCATAGGAATGGAAAGCATTGGACTAGTAAATACATATTCCCCCATGGTTAGCTTGATATTATGGCATTTTCCAGAGCAATTTATAGTTCCTCCATTTCCAATCATCACTTGACATTCTGGTGCTAGGTATAGGAAACAATTTAACTCCTTGGCTACCTTACAATGAATAAAATTATGGGTGCTACCTGAATCAATCAACACTATTACCTTTTTCTTATTGATATGCCCTTCTATCTTGAGAGTTTGAGGAGTGGTAATTCCTGCCAGTGCATTACACGATATGGTCAGATTCATTTCTTCCTCTTCTAGGGCTGGTTCCTGGTGTATATCCTCTCCTTGTTCATTTTATTCTTCCTCTTCACAATCTATGTAAAATAATTTCTTCTCAGTACACTTATGACCTTTAGTGTATTTGCTATCACAACTATAGCAAAGCCATTTTTCTCTTTTTTCTTCCAATTTTTGTGGTGTCAACCTTGTAGGTTGTGAAAATCTAGGCGTAGCAACACTTCCTTCTTTATAGAATTGAGTGGTAGGCTTCCTTGTCGCCATAATTTTACATTCAACTTTTCTTGCCAACCTGAATGCCTTCTCCAATGAATCAGGTTCCAAAACGTGAAATTCATGTTGGATGTTATCCTTTAAAGTGCCTATGAAGAGATCAATCCTGTGTTCCTCTGGAATATCAGTTACCCTTATATTCAATTTTTGGAAGTCCTCAATGTGCTGCCCCACTAAACCCTTTTGTTTGAGATTCATCAATTGGCTAAAGAAGGTGTTGCTCTTTGTATCCTCATAATGTGCTATCATTTCCTCCGTAAAAATTGACCAAGTGACAATTTTTTTACGGGAGCAAAGCCATCGATACCATATAAATGTATTTTGTTCTAAATGTAAAGTTGCAATGCGTACCTTTTGTGTGTTTTGCACGTTATGGAGATCAAAATATTGCTCCATCTGTAGTATCCATGTTACAAGATCCTTTCCATCAAACTTCCTCATGTCCATTTTTGGAATATGGTGGTTCTTCCTGCCAACATTACAGTTTATGAAATCACGATTAACATTTATTTTGTTCTCATCATGAGGTTCTTCTACTATCTTTTCACCATTAGGAAACATCTCTTGTATCAACTTTGTCAAACCTTCGATGTCTGCTTTTAGATCATTCTTCATGTTTTCTATGTTGTCTTTCATGTCATCCATCTTAGGTTCCATACCATCCATCTTCGCTTCCACGCCTTTCTTCAAAACTTCCATTTAATTTTTTGTTTCTCTTTGCGAGAGTGAAATTTGTTGCACTTGCTGTTGTAATTTTGATAGATCATGTTGCAATTATTCATCTTCATGAGTCGTAGTAGAGTCTTCTGAAGGCTTAATGGGTGTTGAATTATTTTTACGGGGCATATTTTAGAACCCAATATTGATATATATTCTACAATATGCCCTTGGAATCAATTCAAATTGATTCTTCAAACAATACTTATGCAATTCGGAAAAAAAAAATACACACCTTTTTCTTGCTTTTGAGGAGCTCGATATTGAAATTGGATTATCTCTGTGATTGCAGCACTTCAATATTTGAATTTTGGTACCAATGTAGCCCTCTGAATTATCTTTCAAATGCCATAGGTATGACCTGATTTGGATTCTCCAAGACAAAGTTGTGTCCAATTTCCCACAATGACCTAATTATGGACTGGTTCAGTAGAGCGAACTTGTACGACTTGCCACGTGTGACTGTTTCGTCCTTCAAATTTGAAATTGATATCCAAGAAACTACAGTCCGTGTACTTGCGACAAATTTTTACGGCACTCTAATCCGATGC
Source organism: Pinus albicaulis (assembly GCA_034641835.2). NCBI lineage: Eukaryota > Viridiplantae > Streptophyta > Pinopsida > Pinales > Pinaceae > Pinus > Pinus albicaulis. The sequence continues at coordinate 550,148,741 of CM076582.1, read as the reverse complement.
TTAGAGAGAGAGTTATGAATATTTTCCCACGATTGCCTCTTTGAGATGAAATTCAAGAGCCTGAAAAAGCACTACCTTCCACAGATCATATCTCCGAAATTGTTTCAAACCAAGCTCTGAAATTTTTTGAAAATTTTCCTTAGGATTTCGGCTTTGTACCCTAAAAATTTCAGCTTTTGAAACTTCGTAGAAACAAAGTTATAGCGCAAATTCCACGATGACCTGTGTAGGAGCCTGAAAAAAGACCTAACTTCCATAGATCATATCTCCAAAATATTGCAAACCAAGCTCTGAAATGTTTTGATGATGTTCCTCAGGATTTCGGCTTCGCACCCTTAAAATTTCACCTTTTGAAACTTTTTAGAAAAAAAGTTATAAAAAAAATGCCACGATGACCTATTTGGAGCAGCGAAACCCTAGAATCCAAAGCTCTGATACCAAATGTTGTGTAAACAGCTCCAAAAATAGAAGAAAAGAGATATCAACGCCTTAGAAATAAGCCACTTCGAGGGGGAAACCTCCAATACATTACATAAATGAACAATTCTTGGATGATACAATTTACAAAACCTCCTTTCTATATATAGGAGTCCATGGGGCCATATGTAATCCTAGTGGGCCACAATGTAATCCTAGCCGACCTAACAATAATAATTTAAGGGCACAATAATAAAAAAATGGGGGTTACAAGGGTACAATAATAATAATAAGGGGGTTACACTAATAATAATAAGGGACTATACTAGTAATATAGGGACCTAACAGTTTGTACTTGAATTTCACAGTGTATTGTTCATTAGCATGAGGCATTTGGCATGTGCTAGCAACAACGACAAGTTCATTAGCCAAGCTGTTTTGAGCTCTAGGGATGGAGATAAGTTCATACTTCTCAAAAGTTTTTAGGAGATCCAAGGCAACATTCCAGTATTCTCTTATTCTAGGATTCTTGGCAGAATATTCTCCCTTGATTTGTCTAATGATTAGTTTAGAGTCTCCTTGAACATAAAATTTATCGGCTCCTATGTATTTTAGAAAATGTAAACCAAGGAGAAGGGTGTCATACTCAGAAATATTGTTAGTGCATTGAAATTTTAGTTTGTAGGAGTGGCCTTCATTGGTGTTATGAATCCATACACCAGCTCTCGAACCAGCTTTGCCACAAGAGCCATCAAAGCTCATGTTCCAAAGCGTTTCAAGTTCAACTTCACCATTATGCTGTTGTTCGGGGCTGCTAGAGTTTTGGCTGTCAAGTTCCTCATTCAATGTTTGGTTTGACTATTGTGGTAGGCCTAGATATTTCTCAATTTAATTTACTTGTTTGTCAATGTCATCATCATTATATAAGATAAACGAGTCAAGATCCGAATGGATGGAATAAAGAGGGCTGTTGTTTGGCCTATCTTGGCTACTAACCATATATTTCATGTGTGATTCCTGGTACAACCTCCTTGTTTGGTTAAAATCTAGGATGGTAGCATAGGACATGTCCATTTGGATATTCCCTTGAAGTTTGGTTCCCCATGATCTGGATAAAAGCATGCCATACTTTGGGGGAATGTAAAAAACCACTATGTCCATGACTAGACTCTTAGCAGGTATTTGTGCCAGATTGACACAAAAATCCTTGATTAAACCCAAAAACTTGACTCTAGTTGAACCGAAAGAGTATAAGTCCTTGTAAGGTTTGGTTATTTCTAAGCCTAATATATCCATTACTACCTTAGGCATGAAATTGTGTGAGGATCCGGAGTCTAGCATAGCATTATGCAAGATTTTGTCATGAATGCTTAAGTTGACATAAAATGGAGGGACAACTCCTTCTTGATATTTTCCATCTACTTCAGGTCCAAACAACAACTCTGGTTTGTCATCAGTTAAGTTGAAGGTGTCAGTGTCATTTCCTATATTCAAAGCTTTCAAGACTTGATTCCTATATACATCCTGAGTTACTAGTTCAGCAAGGTCCATGCTTATTTTGATCTTGGAAATATATCCCTCAAAACTGAAAGGTACTAGTGTTTTTAGCATATTTACATTTGTTTTGTCGCACATAGTTCTTTCAGCAATTTTGCTTTGCTGAGCTTTAGTAGGACTTTCATTTTGAGCAGATTTTCCAGGGCCACTAGTTGATGTACTAGGGCAGCTTGGGTCACCATTTGATTAACTGATTTTGTCTTTGTTCGGATCAGTTTTCTTAGCCATGGTGATTGTGTTCTCTGCGGTATTTTTCATTATATTTACAGGGGTATTTTTAACAACAGTTTCTTGTTTGTTTGTTTTGGAGGCCTCTTGGTTTTTCTTACTCCTAAGATCATATTGTCTATGGACCTCCATTATGGCATTCTCGAATCCCAACTTATACTCTTCAGACTTCTCATAGTTTGTTCTATCATTTTGATTTGAGGAAAAGAACCCTTGTTCTACTTCTCTGAGAAAAACATCACCCTCATTGTCAGAGCCTATCAAGTTTACATGGTTTTCTTCCGGTTGTTCTATTTCTCTTTCCTCCTTATCCACATAATTATCTTGGAAAGGGGGCCTGATTTGTTGGTCATTGTCTCTCTGTCTGATTTGGGGAGGGTCTCTTCTGAATTTCTGATTTCTATTTTTGTTTTGGGGATTTGGTTGGTTTTCCCTAGGAGGTGCTCTTTCATTCAAGTTTATCTTCTCCATCATTATCTCCATTTTTCTAACTAGGCTGTCAATTTTGGAATCAGATTAAGAGGTTGAGGCCATAGTTTCATCTTTGTATGTGACTCTCTTTTCTAACCTCATGCTAGCCCTCTTTTCAATCAGGTTGGCATCTGCACTCACAACTCCCCTTTGCATGTATTCTAAAGTTAGGGGATCCCTCTCTCTTAATTGGTAGGTCATGTCTGGATCAAAGCCTTCACTAGTACATTTGGCGGAAATTCCGACACTTTTGACCAAATGTCGGAAATTTCCCCAAATTTTATCAATTTTTCAAATCCCGCCCACAACTGTCGCTATACCGACGTTTGGAGACAAGTGTCGGTATTGCGACAATTAGAGGTAAGTGTCGGTCTTGCGACGTTTGTAGAAAAGCGTCGGAATTGTGACGGATTGGAGAGATGTGTAGGTCTTGCAAAACTTAGAGCTAAGTGTCGCTATTGTGAAGTTTGGAGGAAAGCGTCGCTATTGCGACAGTTTGGGGAAAAGCGTCGAAATTGCGATGGATTGGAGAGATGTGTCGAACTTGTGACACTTAGATCAAAGTGTCGCTATTGCGATGTTTGGAGGAAAGTGTCGCTATTGTGATGGTTTGGAAATTAATTTCTTTGGCCTCTCCTTTAATAAATAATAATCTAACTTGGGTCCCAGGAAATGGATGATCAATTAATATTTGGAACCATAGAATTATTGGGTAGCCTCCGTTGGGAAATTTGAACTCCCTTCTTCCCCTTTTTGAATGGTTGGAGCAACATAATAAGATATCTTTAGTTGACATATCACATTGTGATGAAGATGGAAGGTGGTTATGATGGGACTTCTAAGGAGTTTCATAAAATATTAAAGACGTGATGCACTCACTCCTTGGTTCACTTTTAATGTGTGCCCCCAACCATGGTTGGGTGCGCCGTGTCGTGCTGTGTTAGGTCGCCTGACCAGGCGCGTTTAGGTCGGGCCGTTTCGTTCGAGGGTGCCCATATCAGTTTTGCTAAGTTCTGACCGCTCGGGTGCCTTATGCACATTCGGGTGGCCCATTTTCCATTTGCTCCCTTGTGGCATTGTTCGTTCGGGCACGCCATGTCGCACCGTGTGAGGTTGCTTGACCAGGCGCGTTCGGGTCGGGTCGTTTCGTTCGAGGGCAGCGGTATCAGTTTTGCTAATTTGTGACCACACGGGTGCCTTATGCATGTTCGGGCGGACCGTTTTCCATTTTATCCCTTGTGGCATCGTTCGGTCAGGCGTGCCGTGTCGCGCCATGTGAGGTCGCCCGACTGGGCACGTTCGGGTCGGGTCGTTTCGTTCGAGGGTGTCTGTATAAATTTTACTAAGTTGTGATCGCCCAGGTGCCTTGTGCACGTTCGGGAGGCCCGTTTGCCGTTTTCTCCCCTGTGGCATCGTTCACCATGTCGCACCGTGTGAGGTCGCCCGACCGAGCGTGTTCGGGTCGGGCCATTTCGTTCGAGGGCGCCCATATCAGTTTTGCTAGGTTGTGACCACCCGGGTGCCTTGTGCACGTTCAGGTGGCCCGTTTTCCATTTTATCCCTTTAGGCATCGTTCGTTCAGGCGCCGTGTCGCACCGTGTGAGGTTTCCCGACCGGGCGCGTTCGAGTCGGGCCGTTTTCATTCGAGGGTGCCGTATCAATTTTGCTAGGTTGTGACTGCCCGAGTACCATGTGCACGTTTGGGCGACCTGTTTGTCGTTTTATCCCTTGTGGAATTGTTTGGTCGGGCACGCCGTGTCACGCCGTGTGAGGTTGCCCGACTGGGCGCGTTTGGGTCAGGTCGGGCCGTTTTGTTCGAGGGCGCCCGTATCAGTTTTGCTAAGTTGTGACTACCCGGGTGCCTTGTGCATGTTCGGGAGGCCCGTTTGCTATTTTCTCCCTTCTGGCATTGGTAGGTCGGGCGCACCGTGTCACGCCATGTGAGGTCGCCCGACCGGGCGCATTTGGGTTGGGTCGAGCTGTTTCGTTCGAGGTCGCCCATATCAATTTTGGTAATTTGTGACTACCCAGGTGCCTTATGCACGTTCGGGCGACCTGTTTTCTGTTTTCTCCCTTGTGGCATTGTTCGGTCGGGCGCTGTTAGCCACCTATAAATTTTTTTATAGCAAAAGGTGGCTAAAACTTTTAGAGCCTTCAAGGAACAAATTTTATTGCTAAAAAGTGTTGGCTCTTGAAGACTCTTAAAGGCCTCATGCCTCTGTCCCAATCTTCACTTCTGTGCCCATTCTACACTCAGAAATCCTGCTGATTCCCAAGAAAGAATACTGCTGCAAGCACCATTTTCCTTTTCCCCCTTCTTCCAAAACTAACCTCATCTTTACCTTTTCTTTTCCCATGAAATCCTTCATTTTCATGTTTTTCCCCTTTTCCCTTCATCAAAACTCCTTTGATAAGGTTTAAGACCCTTTCTTGCCTTATCGAAACCTTCAAACTCCTTGAAAATCATTGAAAATCCATAAAAATGCATTTTTTATATTATAGAATTAAGCCCCCTTGGGCTAAGTCTTTAACCCTTCCCCTCCATACGGCTTGGTGCTAGGACCGAACGCCAGCCCTCCAAGCGCTTATCGCATCACCCGATGCTGATTAGCTCTCCATTCTAAACCCCCGGTCACATGGTTTTCCATATAATCCGCAGCCCCGCAGACGGGCGCTAAGCCATATTGAATATTAATTTTTCGCCCCCAAAGTATAAACCTTTGTTTATATTAATTTGTCGGCTTTTTTTATTATTTCCTAAAGTTTACGCCGGTGCAAAGTTCCATTCGCTCTCCACCGTCGATCTGATCTGCAGATCGATGGCGCGCAGTCTATCACCCTAGTGGTCCCCGCCAGCCACTTACCATTATAAAACCACGCGGGATTCATCGCACCGCTTTCAAGACAAAGGTGGGTTTTCCCCCATCGGCAGCGATTCCATACACCGGCTGACATGTGGCCTTGAGCACTGTTTACAAAACCATCCTCATCACGCGTTAAATGTCGGATGTGGAGTGGGCACGATATTGATGTGCGCCGTCCGATCTGAGGCCACTCATCGGACGGTGATCGCGCTCCAAAGACACTCATGCAATAACCAAGGTATGGTGCGTTTCATTAAAGCGTCTCCGCCATCGATCTGATCTGTAGATCGACGGCCCAAGCTTGATCGCTCTGTTTCCTTGCCCAGTCGGCAAATCTAGACCCGAGAACATTATTCAACAAAGTTTTATTAAAAATTTGATGTCTAGACGCATTTTCTAAGGTTCTTGATGCCTATCCTCCGCCGTTGATCGCTTGGGCTGATCTCATCTGACGACCCACGATCGTCCCGAACCCCAAACATGATTTTCGACCATTTTTCGCCAAAACTAAGGTTTTAAACCTTTTTTCTATTTTTTATTTTATTTTTCTAAATAACGTGACCCCTTCACGTTTTTCAGCCACCCTCGACTCTGACCGTCGATCTCTGCACGATCGACGACTTTGATTTAATTTCCTCCTCCGCTTCCCTTTGACCCCTCTAATCAATCTTGGCCGTTGGATGATGCCATCCAACGACCACGCTCTCTCCACATGTACTTCCGAACCATTTAACCTATACATGCAGGATTTTATAACATTTGTTCGTATTTTGCAGGGTTTAATGGTTTTTCCGCTATGTCTGAAGAAAATTCAGAAGCAGAGGGTGACGATCCTCATGCCTTTGATCCATTAAAGAGAATCATTTGTAGGGTTTAAGCTCCACGTTTCATCAATGGTTCATAAGGCATTGATGCCATATCACCCCTACGCAGCCCTGTACACCAACAAAACACAATGAATCAAGCACAGTCAGAGAGTATCAATGTCGAAGATAAAAATGTATCAAGGCAGGAAATTGAAGAAAGATCTGTGGGGATCACGGCTAAGATGGGTTATCAAAAGCCTAATCCCCCAATTAAAACACAGTTTGAAGAAAATCTAAGTGTTTTATCAACACTAAAGCCTCCACCACCACATTTGAGACAAATCAATTCCTCCCAGCTACCACAAAGCCACCTGTGCCTCGAAGCATTCAATCAGAGGCCGAAGTTATTGATCAAGACCAAATATCTGCCTCACAACCCAGTGAGAGAGTAAAATCTGCAAATAAACTTAATGACAGAATATCAGCAGAGTTACTTCAACATAACAGAGAGCCTCAAAGGTCAACAAAAGCTCCCACCGAGCTTAATCTTAATGTAAATTATTTAATACAGAGGACACCTATTGTAAGCTTCTTCATCCAGCCCCCTAAAGGCCAAGAAGCCATTTAAGTCTGTATTAATTATTTTTTGAGATCTTTTATCAGATCTCACCTCCTCATTCTTCTATAAATACTTCTGGAGAATATGAGTGAGGGGCTGGTCGATCTATTTACTGAACTTTGAAATGTAATTGAGCTTGAGACTTCTATCTATAAATAGTGTTCACTGGCCCTTGGGGCTCTGTTTGTGTTTATATTAGTTAGGCTGAATAGTGAAGATGATTGCTGAACTGAAACATTGGACCTGAAGACTGTAACTGGTTTGACATCAATAACAAGCTGTTTCTTGGGATCCTGGTCTATATCACTGGTGAAGTGCCCCTTTTCTTTGTTATTGTTTTTCCTTCTATATATGTCATATTGTTCACTATTCTCTGATAAAGAACATCATTTATAGAGTTAGGATTTACTGTTTACCAGTACCCTTCTCTCACTGATAAGCTTTATCTCAATGTTTTCCTCCAATTTGTTTATTTAAGAATGATTCAATACAGTTTAAGCAGTTAGGAATGTTGGCGTTCCCTCGTCCTACTGTTTGCTTTGAACCTTGTTCTTGAAAGTTATTTTCATCATTTTCTTATTAAAGTTAGACTAGAAAAGTGATGGTTAGCCCTGTTTCTAGTTTCTATTCTCCAAAGGCAGATTCTGAATGTTTCCCTTGGTGTCGACTGAAATCAGACCAGGTTTAAAAGTACTTTATTTGATCTTAAGTTACACTTTGTTTTCTCTTATGTGTTTTCATACTTTCTGAAGGTAATTATGCAGATTACTGGATTGTTTTTCAATTAAGCTGCTTTAATACAAACTTTCCCAAGAGATCTATGGTTAGCCCTGTTCTTGGTTGGTTTTAAACAATTACTTAAGAGGCTTTTCTTGTTTGGACTGACTATAAATCCCTTGGGAAATTATTATTAGTTTCCACCCCTCCAACACTTTATTGTTTCCATTCCATCATTTTAATCTCAATAATATTGTGATATAGATGACTTGCCCCTTGGATCACTCTTGATGTTGTTGCTCAATTAAAGCCCTGTTATGACTCCATAGCCCAATGGAATAAAAACCAATGTTATATCTATATTTTTAGACAAAGTTGTTCTATTCACTTGCAACTTCTCACCTTTGAAACTCTTTGCATTTAGGATTCTCCACCTCAAACAATAACCATGCTCAACCATCCAAAAACAAAACAAAACCATCGGCCTTCATAACTAGCCTAATATCATTACCCCAAACTTCAAAGACAAATCCATCTTTGCACTTATTGGAGAGATCCCTCTCTAGATTCAGGAGGGCTAGATCCTAAAATCCCAAAGTGGTTGAAACGATGTTTCTCCCTGCGGTCGGACTTTTTCCAATCTTGCTAATTACAGGGACCTAACATTTCTGGTGACTCCGCTAGGGAACTAAGTCAAATTTTCATCTTAGTTTCCTTTAGAAATTTAATAAAACCTGGTGAGTAAAAAGCAGCCTTTTCAAGCACTACCAAGGAATGGTAATCATGATAAAACTTGTCTGAATCAGTGACAAACTAGGAAAACCCTAGGTTTCTCATAAGGCTTTATCTAACCTTGAAAAATCAGCTGGCTTAGCCATAAGAGTACACTGTCTTTGTCTCACAACCGTAGCTAAGTTTTGAAACAGAGTTAGGATATTCTTAGAAACCACACAACTGAAAAATAACTCAGAAAAAACACCAAAAATATTTCAGATTGGTATCCAATAAACATGTTGGTGGATCATAAAACTTTTTACCTCCTTAGGAGCTAAAAAATTCCACTTGGCGACTCCACAATCCATAACAGACCTTAAGACTCCACTGGGAAGAACCTTTGTCATTATAACATGGTTTAAAATTCAGGTAGAGGACTGTAGGATTTGAATTTATGAAACAAAATTAGTTAACCTCTTAAAGATTGTCATATCTGGTTAAAATTTTCTTGTTTAAAGTTGGGTATAAAACACAACATAGTGGCTTCTAGAAAGATTCATACTAGAGCCCATCCTGACCCTGATCCACCTGAGATAGTTGATAATCTAGAAAGTATCCTTATGAAGTCTCCTAGGATTAAACTGTCAACTGTTTTCAGATCACCCTTGAGAGCTAATTCAGTCCCTGAAAATCTTTCAGCTCTACAACAATCACAAGTTGACTTAGTAAATCCCTTTAGAACTAGGTCTCTTGGTGATTTAGATCAGTTAGATTCTGAGTGTTCACTTTCATCTCCTGAAACAAGTGAACATCCTGGTAGCAGAGAAACAACACCTCCTGATTTACATTTCCTTCACAACCTAGGTGTCTCTCATCCAAGATCATCTCAGCAGTCTATTCCTGGTCCATCCACTTCTACTCACCCTACATCCACTATCCAAACCACTCCACTTCAACCCACTTTCCCTTTTGTGAATCCACCCCCACCATATATCATGGCAGCATGGTATGCTCCCTTATTCCTTCTTGTACCATTAGTCAATCTCCCATAGGACTATCAGTCCAAAATTCCATTGTATGATGCTAGTAATGCTACAACTTCATCACAACACGTGGATAAGATGAATGACTACTTTGAAAGAAATGAAATTGGTGATGATTCTGTCAAGCTTAGATTATTTGCTCAAAGTCTGGGGGGAGAAGTAAGAAAATGGTTTAAAGGTTTAACCCCCCATAGTATTAATGATCTCCAAGCCTTCCATCAAAAATTCTTAAACAAATGGGAAGTAAAGAAAAATCCTCTCCAAGTCCTTTCTGATTACAAAAATCTCCATAGAAACACTAGGGAAAGTGTGCAAGCTTATTGCACTAGATTTAACAGTGTGTATAATGCACTTTCCCTAGAACTAAAACCTCCACAAGGCTCAGCTCTAAACAAGTTTCCTGAAGGATTTGACCCCGAGATGGCCTATCAGCTGAGGGAAAGAGATCCTGCAACTCTTGAAGAGATGCAAAAGGGTGCTCTTTCTGTGGAAGTCAACTTAATGGAGAAGAGAGCAAGAATAAAAAATGAAAAGAGAGTGTCCTTTAGAGAGGAATCTACACCCTCTACCTCAAACTCAAAAATGGAAAGAATGATGGAAGATATGATGAAAGAGATGAGAATAATTAAGAGAGCACAAGCCAGTCAAAACCAAACTGCTCCTTAAAATAGAAATCAGAACCAGAATCAGAATTTTAGAAGGAACCAACCTCCAAATAGACCTCAGGAAGATGATCAACAAATCACTCCTCCCTTTCATCAAAAATATGTAAGTGAGGATGAGGAAACAGATGAGATAACAGAGGAAGATGATATCAATATGCTGGGGGTAGATAATGATGACTTTGAGATTCATTATAACATAAGACAAGGTCTTTATACACCTGATGATGACAAAAGAGATGATGATGAAAATTATTATCAAGACATGGAAAATGTCATCATAGAGCCTCAAAGAGAATATGACCTTAGAAGCAAAACCAGTCAACAAACTCCCAACACCAAAACCTTTACCAAATCTTCACAAGACAGCGTTGCAACCAAGCCTAAAATTTTCAAACAAAAGGAAAAAAAAGTGGCTGTAAATTCTGATAATGGTAAAGAGAAAGGCACTCAAAACAATGAAAAACAGAGTGCAGACATTAGTAGTACTAACATCTCATCTAGTACTCCTGTTAAAACCATTTTGTCAAATGTAAATAGGACAAATCAGCAAGCTGATATTGCTGATAGAGTGACAGCTAATAAGGCTAAGACCAGCACTTTAAAAATTCAAATTCCTTTCAGCCTGGAGCAGGAAATTTCCAAAATCAAAATCCCTGTTCCTTTGACTGAGTTAGCTGCCCAGCATGTATATAGGACCCAAATTTTGAAGGTTTTAAATATAGAGGAAAATGAGGATACAGTCAATCTTAATGATGACCAGCCATAGCTTATTTTCGGTCCAAAGATTAAAGGTAGATATCAAGAGGGACTTGTTCCTCCATTTTATGTGAGTTTAAACGTTCATGATAAGATTTTGCACAACGCTATGCATGATTCCGGGGCTTCTCATAATTTAATGCCTAAAGCTGTGATGGAGAGCCTTGGTCTAGAAATCACCAGACCTTATAAAGATCTGTACTCCTTTGACTCGAGCAGAGTAAAATGTTTAGGATTAATCAAAGACCTTTGTGTTATTTTGGTACAGATCCCAGCCAAATGCTTAGTCATGGACATTGTTGTAGCTGATGTGCCCCCAAAGTATGGAATTTTATTATCTATATCTTGGGGGGATAAGTTACAGGGGACTATGCAGATGGACATGACCTATGCGACTATCCCTGTTTTCAATCAGACGAGAAGACTTTACAGGGAGTCTCATATGCAATACACAGTTACAAGTCAAGACAGACCGCAAAACTCCCCTTTATACTCTGTAAATACATGCCTTGATTCATTTATCCTTTTTAATGAAGAAAAATTGTATGAACAAGTAACTTTAATAGATTTTATGGCTGATAGAGAGGAGGAGGTAAACACCACAGAACTGTCAAAACAGTTTGCTGAACTGTTAAACAAAAACGAACCAAATATGGGTCTTGAACTACAAGTCATGCGTCCTTTGATTTTAAACCTTGACACTCAAGTAAACGTACCTCCACTTAACGAAAAACCTGAAGAGTCAAAACAAATTCAATTAAGTGCCGCTAATCATGAACAAATAGAAAGCACAGTAATTGAAGAGGACGTTAACCAAACAGACGAAACTGAAAATAGTCCTCTGTGGAGTATGTATTTTGACGAATCCTGCACTAGGAACAATGCTGGTGCAGGGGTTTGGATTTGCAACACTGAAAGCAACCACACATAAAGTCTTTCCTGTAGATTAAACTTCCAGTGTTCAAATAACATAGTGGAATATGAATCCCTTCTTTTAGGCTTACGATTGTTGAAGAAGTTAGGAGCCAAAAGAATCAATGTGTATGGGGATTCAAAGTTAGTCATTAGGAAAGTCAATGGGGAGTATAAAGCAAATCATCCCAGGCTTAGGGCCTACCAAAACGATGCCATGGACCTTTTAAAAACTTTCGAGGAATCCAAATTGATTTTTGTCCCAAGAAAAACAAATATTGCGGCCCATAATTTAGCCTTTGCAGTGAGAACATGCTTAACGCCATATGAAACCAAAGACTGCACAACTCAAATAAAATTTAAACCAGCCGTTCTCGATAATGAAAAATATTGGCAGGTGTTCGACGGAGACAAACAAATAAAAGACTTTATGCAGTTCAAAAATGAATTTGAACTTCACAGTTCAGATTCAGATTATGAAACTGACTGCCCTAGCGAAGAAAATTTTCTTGGTGAAGAAGAACCACCTCCTGAACTTGCTGATTTAAATCTGTTGTAAAGCAAACTTCACAGCAAAACAAAATGGATTGCAGAGGCAAAAGCAGAGAACTTAGAAACTCTGCAATCCAATGATGAAAGTTTGCCAAAGGGCCTGTCTCCTTTAGAAGAGTTGTTCGATTTTAACGATGTGGCCAAGGAGCCAAAACTGGAACTTGTAGAGACTGAAGTGGAAGAGTGTAATATTGGCAGTGAACTTAAACCTATGATGATTAAACTATCCAAGACTTTACCAGCTCACATTAAACTCAAATACATAGAGCCGTTTAAAGATTTTTTTGGTGTTTTTACGTGGAGTTACGAAGATCTTAAGTCCTACGACACTGAAATAATACAGCACAAAATCCCTCTCAAAGAAAACCAAAAACTATTCAAACAGAAACTGCGCAGAATAAACCCTGTTCAGTTTCCTTTGGTTCAGAAGGAAATCATGAAAATGTATGATGCTGGTATTATTGTCCCTATTAGATATTCTGAGTGGGTGTCTAATCTGGTGTCAGTTAGGAAGAAAACAAGAGATATCAGGCTTTGTATAGACTTTAGAGACTTAAACAAAGCTTCATTAAAGGAAAACTACCCTTTACCTAATATGGATCATATTTTACAAAGGGTGGTAGGGTCTAGAAGAATTTATTTGCTTGGTGGCTATTCAGGGTACAATAAGATCTTAGTCGACCCTGTTGATCAATTAAAAATAGCCTTTACTACACCATGGGGCACTTTCATGTATGTGAAAATTATTTTTGGTCTAATGAATGCTGGAGCAACTGTTCAAAGAGCCATGGACATAGCATTCTCGGAAGAACTAGGCTACTTCATCATTATATACCTTGATGATGTCACTGTGTTTTCAAAAACAGATGAAGAGCACTTAGAACATTTAATAAATTTTTTCGAGAAATGCAGAAAGTTTGGAATATCCTTAAACCCTAAGAAGACACTATTTGGTCTCCAAGAAGGTAAAATTCTTGGGCACATTATTTCTGAGGAGGGTATAAAGATAGATCCAAAGAGGATTGAGGCCATATTGCAAATCTCTCATCCTCGGAACATCAAGGAGTTGCAATCTTTCATTGGAAAGATTAAATTTTTGAGAAGGTTCATCCCCAACTTGGTTGAGTTCCTTAGAAATATTTCAAACATGTTGAAGAAGGATCAAGGGGTAAAATGGACCTTGGAAGCAAAGAAGTCTTTTGAGCTGGTGAAACAAGCGTTAACCAAAACATCGGTTCTAATAAGTCCTGATTTTTCAAAAGATTTTTTATATTTTTTCATTTGCATCAGAACATACCATAGTTGCTGTTATTTTACAGAAAAATCCACAAGGACAAGAGCAACCTATTTCATTCTTTATTAAGGCATTGAGGGATGCTCCTATGAAGTATAACATTATGGAGAAGCAAGCTTTTTCTTTGGTTAAAGCTTTGAAAGACTTCAAGGTGTACATCCTTCACTCACAGATCATTTCCTTTGTCCCAAACTCAGTCGTTAAAGACATTCTAACATAGGACCCAGATGGTAAGAGAGGTAAGTGGATTGTTGTTATTCTTGAATATGATTTAGAGATAAAACCCACTAAACTCATCAAAGGCCAAGGTCTAGCTAGATTAATGGCTGAATCCAATTTTGAAGTTCTTGATATTAATATGAATGATGCTTTGGATGATCAAGAGGAAATATCAAATCCCATTGTTGAAGACCATTTTGTGAATTCCTCTTGGTATGCTGATATTGTTTATGTTTTGCTTAATTTGAATACACCTCCTGGTTTGACAAAAACAAAGGCAAGGTTCTTAAAATTAAAGGCTGTAAACTATTGCATTATAGATAAATGTCTTTATTGGAAAAATGCAAGTGGTCTATTGCTTAAATGTTTTCCTGAGTTTGATGCAGAGAAGGTTAAGCACCAGTGCCATGAAGGAGAGTGTGGAGGTCATTTGTACTGGAAGACAACAGCCAACAAAATTTTGAGGGCTGGTTTCTATTGGCCTACTCTTTTCCATGATGTGCACAAGATGATCATAGTATATCATAAATGTAAAATTTTTGAAGGAAAAAGAAAACTGCTACCCCTACCTCTGCATCCAATCACTGTTGACAGCGGGGACTTGAATTCATAGGAGAAATCCATCCACCATTTTCTGCCCAACATAGATTGATTCTCACTGCCACAGACTATTTCACTAAGTGGATAGAAGCCATACATTGTAGGCAGGCCAATGATTCTATTATTTTAAAATTTATGGAGACTAACATTCTCTCCAGATTTGGATGTCCTACTAAGATTATCACTGATAATGCAGCAGCATTTGGATCAAAGAAGATGGTTTATTTCTATCGCAGATATCTGTTTACATTGGGGCATTCCACGACCTATTACCCTCAAGGTAATGGACTTGAAGAATCCTCAAACAAGAGTTTAGTGAACATAATCAAGAAACTGTTGGAGGATAACACGAAGTCTTGGAACACAAAGCCTCTTCATGCGCTTTGGGCTGACAGATTTACTTTGAAGAAATCTATTGGTATGTCACCTTTCCAGCTTGTGTATGGTACTGATGAAATTTTTCCAAAAAGCCTTGGGGTACCAGTGATGAAGTTGGTCCAAGAGTTGCAAAATGAAGAAAATTACATGATCAGAAGGATAAATGAGACCATCCATCTTCAGCAAACCAGAGAGGAGGGTTATAACAAAGCATTACAAAAGCAGGACAACATTAAAAATATTTTTGATAGAAGAACAAAGGCCGACAATTTCAAAATCGGGGACAAATTTTTAAAGTGGGATTCAAGGAGGGAATACAAGGGCAAGCATGGAAAATTTGACAACTTATGGCTTGGCCCTTACTCTATTCATTAAGCTGCTGGTAACAATGCCTATTTCCTACAAGAGTTGAATGGAGCAGAATTGTTTGGGGGTCCTGTCAATGGCAGGATGCTTAAACATTACTTCTCTTGATCCATGCTATGTTTTAAAGCCTTTTTATCTTTTTTCTCATTATAAATATCTCATCCACCACTGCATTCAAAGTTAGAAAAATAAAAAATACAAAAACAATGAAAAAGAAAAAAGAGGGCAAAAATGAAAACAAGAAAGGTATAGCCCCATACCGAAAAAGAGAAACAAATATGAAAGTGTGCAAGCTCAAATGCCACTCCTAAAGAACACACTTCTAGTTAGTCAAACAAACTAATCTTTACTAATTAGTTTTAAATTTTCTGCTGATAGGATAGTGAATTCGATTTGCCAAACTGTTTAATCTTGGCTTATCAATACATAGTTTAGGATAGAAATTAAAAGTTCAAACATGCTCAAAATATGAACCTAAGTTTCCAAAGAGAGAATGACTCAAATTTGTTTCAAATTCTGAGTCAAAATATGTAAAATTCTAGTTCTAATCAGCTCAAAATCTGAACCAGTTGACAAAGGAAAGATAACTCAAAACAAAAGTAAAAACAGAGCTATACAAAAGAGGAAGGAAATGCTTTCAAATTTCATATCTCAGGCCTTCCAATTTTTGTTTTAAATTTTCTGCAAATTAAATGTCTATGTGTAGCTTGTTTTTATGCCATCGATCACAACAAGTCAAACAACTTAAGCTTGACTCGACTGTTTTTAAATTTATGTTATAGAATGTAGAGAATAGAATCCATTGGACAGTTTAATCCCAACAAACCGTAGTTAGGTAGAGAATCATATGGGCTCAACTGTTTAATCTGAGTCCACGAAGAAATAAGGAGTAGAATTAGATTAGTTTTGTGCTTTCAAAAGAATAAAATGTTGCGAAAAGAGTTTGCCAATCCAAGTGCACTCTAATGAAGAAAAAATGTTAGATCAGTAGGATTGGGTAGGTAGAAAGCTTGGATTGATGAAGATCCATTATTTTTGTGACTGCTAATATGTTTTTAAAGCAAGATCATCCCAAAAAAGGAAGGGAAGCCCAATGGATGAGGCACAGGTCAGCCTCCCAGAGAATGCAAGTCTGAAGTTCTTGATGCCTTCAAGAAGGCACCATCCCCAAGTGGAGCCACTGTTAGCCACCTATAAACTTTGTTATAGCAAAAGGTGGCTAAAACTTTTAGAGCCTTCAAGGAACACATTTTATTGCTAAAAAGTGTTGGCTCTTGAAGACTCTTAAAGGTCTCATTCCTTTGTCCCAATCTTCACTGCCGTGCCCATTCTAAACTCAGAAATCCTACTGATTCCCAAGAAAGAATACTGCTTCAAGCACCATTTTCCTTTTCCCCCTTCTTCCAAAACTAACCTCATCTTTGCCTTTTCTTTTCCCATGAAATCCTTCATTTTCATGTTTTTCCCCTTTTCCCTTCATCAAAACCCCTTTGATAAGGTTTAAGACCCTTTCTTGCCTTATCGGAACCTTCAAACTCCTTGAAAATCATTGAAAATCCATAAAAATGCATTTTTTATATTATAGACTTAAGCCCCCTTGGTGCTAGGACCGAGCGCCAGCCCTCCAAGCGCTTATCGCATCACCCGATGCCGATTAGCCCTCCATTATAAACCCCTGGTCACATGGTTTTCCATATAACCCGCGGCCCCACAAACGGGCGCCAAGCCATATTGAATATTAATTTTTCGATTTTTTTTATTATATCCTAAAGTTTCCGTCGGTGCAAAGTTCCATTCGCTCTCCACCATCAATCTGATCTGTAGATCAACGACGCGCAGTCTATCACCCCAGTGGTCCCCGCTAGCCACTTACCATTGTAAAACCACGCAGGATTCATCGCACTTCTTTCAAGACAAAGGTGGTTTTTCCCCGATCGGTAGCGATTCCATACACCCGTTGACACGTGGCCTTGAGCATTGTTGACAAAACCGCCCTCATCGCGCGTTAAATGTCAGATGTGGAGTGGGCGCGATATTGATGCGCGCCGTCCGATTTGAGGCTGATCATCGGACGGTGATCGCGCTCCGAAGACGCCCGTGCAATAACCAAGGTACGGTGCATTTCATTAAAGCGTCTCCGCCATCGATCTGATCTGCAGATTGATGACCCAAGCTCGATCGCTTTGTTTCCTCGCCCAGTCGGCAAATCCGGACCCAGGAACATTATTCAGCAAATTTTTATTAAAATTTTGATGTCTGGATGCATTTTCTAAGGTTCTTGACGCCTGTCCTCCGCCGTTGATCGCTTGGGACGATCTCATCTGACGGCCCACGATCGTCCCGAACCTTGAACATGATTTTCAACCATTTTTCACCAAAAATAAGGTTTTAAACCTTTTTTCTATTTTTTATTTTATTTTTCTAAATAACGTGACCCCTTCAATTTTTTCAGCCACCCTCGACTCCGACCGTCGATCTTTGCGCAATCGATGAATTTGATTTAATTTCCTCCTCCGCTTCCCTTTGACCCCTCTAATCAATCTCGACCATTGGATGATGCCATCCAATGGCCATGCTCTCTCCACATGTCCTTCCGAAGAAGTTAACCTATACATGCAGGATTTTATAACATTTGTTCGTATTTTGCAGGGTTTAATGGTTTTTCTGCTATGTTTGAAGAAAATTCAAAAGCAGAGGTGATGATCCTCCTGCCTTCGATCCATTAAAGAGAATCATTCGCAAGGTTTAAGCTCCATGTTTCATCAATGGTTCATAAGGCATTGATGCCACATCACCCCTGCGCAGCCCTGTACACCAACAAAACACAATGAATCAAGCACAGTCAGAGAGTATTAGTGTCGAAGATAAAAATGTACTAAGGCAGGAAATTGAAGACAGATCTGTGGAGATCACAGCTAAGATGGGTTATCAAAAGCCTAATCCCCCAATTAAAACACAATTTGAAGAAAATATTAAGTGTTTTATCAACAAGAAAGCTTCCATCGCCACATTTGAGACAAATCAATTCCTCCTAGCTACCACATAGCCACCTGTGCCTCGAAGCATTCAATCAGAGGCTGAAGTTATTGATCAAGACCAAATATCTGCCTCACAACCCAGCCAGAGAGTAAAATCTGCAAATAAACTTAATGACAGAATATCAGTAGAGTTACTTCAACATAACAGAGAGCCTCAAAGGTCAACAAAAGCTCCCACCGAGCTTAATCTTAATGTAAATTATTTAATACAGAGGACACATATTGTAAGCTTCTTCATCAAGCCCCCTAAAGGCCAAGAAGCCATTTAAGTCTGTATTAATTATTTTTTGAGATATTTTATCAGATCTCACCTCCTCATTCTTCTATAAATACTTCTGGAGAAGATGAGTGAGGGGTTGGTCGATGTAGTTGCTAAACTTTGAAATGTAATTGAGCTTGAGACTTCTATCTGTAAATAGTGTTCACTAGCCCTTGGAGCTCTGTTTGTGTTTAGATTAGTTAGGCTAAATAGTGAAGATGATTGCTGGACTGAAACATTGGACCTGAAGACTGTAACTAGTTTGACATCAATAACAAGTTGTTTCTTGGGATCCTAGTCTATATCACTGGTGAAGTGCCCCTTTTCTTTGTTATTGTTTTTCCTTCTATGTATGTCATATTGTTCACTATTCTCTGATAAAGAGCAGCATTTATAGAGTTAGGATTTACTGTTTACCAGTACCCTTCTCTCACTGATAAGCTTTATCTCAATGTTTTCCTCCAATTTGTTTATTTAAGAATGATTCAATACAGTTTAAGCAGTGAGGAATGTTGGCGTTCCCTCGTCCTACTGTTTGCTTTGAACCTTGTTCTTGAAAGTTATTTTCATCATTTTCTTATTAAAGTTAGACTAGAAAAGTGATGGTTAGCCCTGTTTCTAGTTTCTATTCTCCAAAGGCAGATTCTGAAGGTTTCCCTTGGTGTCGACTGAAAGCAGACCAGGTTTAAAAGTACCTTATCTGATCTTAAGTTACACTTTGTTTTCTCTTATGTGTTTTCATACTTTCTGAAGGTAATTATGTGGACTACTGGATTGTTTGTCAATTAAGCTGCTTTAATACAAACTTGCCCAAGAGATCTATGGTTAGCCCTATTCTTGGTTGGTTTTAAACAATTACTTAAGAGGATTTTCTTATTTGGACTGACTATAAATCCCTTGTGAAATTATTATCAGTTTCCACCCCTCCAACACTTTATTATTTCCATTCCATCATTTTAATCTCAATAATCTTGTGATATAGATGAATTTCCCCTTGGATCACTCTTGATGTTGTTGCTCAATTAAAGCCCTGTTATGATTCCATAGCCCAATGGACTAAAAACCAACGTTATATCTATCTTTTTAGACAAAGCTCTTCTATTCACTTGCAACTTCTCACCTTTGAAACTCTTTGCATTTAGGATTCTCCACCTCAAACAGTAACCATGCTCAACCATCCAAAAACAAAACAAAACCCTCGGCCTTCATAACTAGCATAATATCATTACCCAAAACTTCAAAGACAAATCCATCTTTGCACTTATTGGAGAGATCCCTCTCTAGATTCAGGAGGGCTAGATCCTAGAATCCCAAAGTGGTTGAAACGATGTTTCTCCCTGCAGTTGGAATTTTTCCAATCTTGCTGATTACAGGGACCTAATAGGCGCGTCGTGTCGCGCCATGTGAGGTCGCCCAACCGGGCACGTTCAGATCGGGCTGTTTCGTTCGAGGGCGCCCGTATCAGTTTTGCTAAGTTGTGACCACCAAGGTGCCTTGTGCACGTTTGGGTGGCCGATTTGCTGTTTTATCCCTTGTGGCATCGTTCGTTCGAGTGTGTTGTGTCGCGCCGTGTGAGGTCGCTTGACTGGGCACGTTCAGGTCGGGTCTTTTTGTTCGAGGGTGCCCGTATTAGTTTTACTAAGTTGTGACCACCTGGGTGCCTTATGCACGTTTGGGTGGCCCGTTCGTCATTTTCTCCCTTATGGCATCGTTCGTTCAGGCGCATCGTGTCGCGCCATGTGAGGTCGCCTGACCGGGCGCGTTCAGGTCGGGCCGTTTCGTTCGAGGGCGCCCGTATCAATTTTGCTAAGTTATGACCACCTGAGTGCCTTGTGCACATTCAGACGACCCATTTGCCACTTTCTCCCTTGTGGCATCATTCGGTCGAGCGCGCCGTATCACGCCATGTGAGGTCGCCTGACCGGGCGCATTCGAGTCGGACCGTTTCGTTCGAGGGCGCCTGTATTAGTTTTTCTAAGTTGTGTCTGCCCGAGTGCCTTGTGCACATTCAGGCAACCTATTTTCCATTTGATACCCTGTGGCATCGTTCGCCGTGTCGCGCCGTGTGAGGTCGCCCGACCAGGCGCGTTCGGGTCGGGTCGTTTCGTTCGAGGGCACCCGAATCAATTTTGCTAAGTTGTGACCACTCGGGTGCCTTGTGCACATTTGGGTGGCCTGTTTGAAGTTTTCTCCCATGTGGCATCATTCGTTCTAGCACGCCATGTGAGGTCTCTCGACCGGGTGCATTCGTGTCGGGTTGTTTCGTTCGAGGGCGCCCATATTACTTTTGCTAAGTTGTGACCACCTAGGTGCCTTATGCACATTCGGGCAGCCTGTTTTCTGTTTGCTCCCTTCTGGCATCGTTTAGTCGGGAACGCTGTGTCGCGTCATGTGAGGTCACCCGACCAGGCACTTTGGGTTGGGCCGTTTCGTTCGAGAGCGCCTGTATCAGTTTTGCTAAGTTGTGACCGCCTGGGTGTTGTGTGCACGTTCGGGCAACCCGTTTACTATTTTCTCCCCTGTGGCATCGTTCTCCATGTCATGCCATGTGAGGTCGCCCAACCGGGCACGTTTGAGCTAGGCTATTTCGTTCGAGGGCGCCCGTATCAGTTTTGCTAAGTTGTGACCGCCCGAGTGTGGCCTTCTAGACGTTCGGGTGACCCATTTTCCGTTTGCTCCCTTTTGGCATCATTCGGTCTTCAGCTATCCTTTTTAGGTCGGGTTGGGGCATGTCGACTTGGGTCTGGTCGGGTCGTGTCGTGTGAGGCCGCCCAAGGAAACACGTTCCTACGGGTCAGGTCGAGTTCAGTCTGGTCGAGTCGTGTCGTGTGAGGCCACCCAAGGAAACATGTTTGTACGGGTCGAGTCAAGTCATGTACTAATGGCGCTGAAGGAAACGCGTTCGGGCGGGTCAGGTTGGGTCTGGTGATTGGGTCTTGTCATGTGAGGCAGCCCAAGAAAACACATTCGTATAGGTTGGGTCAAGTTGTGTGATGGCACCCAATTAGCTGGAAACGAGTTTGGGTTAGGTCAGGTTGGTTCGTGCCATATTGTAATTAAGGGCACCCAAGGAAACATGTTTGGGCAGGTCGGGTCGGGTCGATTCAAGTCATTCCATGTGAGGCCGCCCAAGGAAACGTGTTTGGGTGGGTCGAGTTGGGTCTGGTCAAGTCGTGTCATGTGAGGCTACCCAAGGAAACATGTTTGGGCGGGTTGATTCATGTCGGGTTGGGTCGTATGAGGGTGGTCGTATAAAAAATTCTAAGTTGTGACCACCCATGTTGCTTGTGCACGTTTGTGTGATCCCTTTTCCATTTCCTCCCTCGTGCGCCCTTTGTTCGGGCGGGTCGGGTCGTGCCGTGTGAGGGGCGCGCTAGAGGAAACTCGTTCAGGTCAAATCGTGTGAGGGAGGTCGTATAAAAAATGCTAAGTTGTGACCGCCCATATACCTTGTGCACGTTCATGCGACCCATTTTTTGTTTTCTCCCTCGTGCCTTCAAAGTTCAGGCAGGTCTGGTCGGGTTGGGTCATGTGAGGGCGCCCAAGGAATCTCATGTTCGACCGGGTCGGGTCGTGTCGGGCCTTGTCACGAGGGCGCCCAGGGAAATTATGTGTTCGAGTGGGTTGCGTCAAGTCGTGTGATGCTTCCCAGGGAAACGTGTTCGGGTCGGGTCAGGTCGGGTCGTGCGATATTGTGAGGGCATCCACGGAAACACGTTTGGGTAGGTCGGGTCAGGTTGGGTCTGCTCAGGTCATGTCATGTCATGAGGCTGCCCAAGGAAACACGTTTAGGAGGGTCGGGTCGGGTTGGGTTGGGTCGCGTGAGCGTGGTGATCGTATCAAAAATGCTAAATTGTGACCGCCTTAAAATCCAGTGCCTCATAAAATATTCTCCTCCTATAATTGACCACCTTTTAACCCAACCCCTAACCCATTTAACCCCCTAAACCATAAACATCTAAACCCCTAACCCATTTAACCCTTAAACCCAAAACCTCTAAACCCTTAACCACTAACCCTTAAACCCTTAACCCCTAACCCATTTAACCCCCTAAACCCCTAAACCCATAACCCATTTAACCCCCTAAACCCCTAAACCCCTAACCCATTTAACCCCCTAAACCCTAAACCTCTAAATCCTTAACCCTTAACCCCTTAAACCCTATTTCCCAACCCTAACCCATTTAACCCTTGTTTGTCGGTTTCTCCCTTGTACCTTCGTTCGGTCATGCACGCCGTCTCACGCCGTGTGAGGGCGCCCGAACAAATCTGTCACACTCCTTAAGTACTTCTTGTGACCGCATGGGTGCCTTGTGCGCGTTCGTGTGACTTGTTTTATTTTTGCTTCCTTATGCCTTTGTTAGGTCGGGCGCGCCATATTGTGAGGGCGTCCGCCCAAACTCTTTCAGGTCGGGTCGGGTCGTTTCGTTTGAGGGTGGCTGTATCAAATTTGCTAGGTTGTGATCACACAGGTGCCTTTTGCACGTTCATGCGGTCCATTTTCCGTTTCCTCCCTTGTGCCTTCGTTCGTTCGTGCGTATCGTGTCGCCCCATGTGAGGGCGCCCACCCAAACGTGTTCGGGTTGGGTTGTTTTGTTTGAGGGTGGCTATATCAAATTTGCTAAGTTGTGACCGCATGGGTCCCTTGTGCATGTTCGTGCGGCCCATTTTTCGTTTTCTCGCTTGTGCCTTCATTCGATCGGGTGTGTCGTGTCGTTTCGTTTGAGAGTGCCCGCCTAAACCCGTTTAGGTCGGGTCGTTTTGGTTGAGTGCGCCCGCCCAAACACGTTCGGGTCGGGCCCCCTAAGCCCCCAATCCCTAATCCCTTAACTACTAACTCATTATTTGACCCCTAACCCCTAAATGCACCTAAATCCCCTAACCCCTAACCCCCAATCCCCTAAGCCCTCCAAATTCGACGAATTAGCTTTGAAGAAGTAATTGTTTTCTGCAATATGGTTTGTAAGTTATTTAAATAGAGGTGTCTTCTCTATAGTTATTTTTTAGATCTACAGTTTCATTTAATAATTTTTTAACAAGGCTTATGCCACTCTTCATGTCTATGGGATTTTTATCTTGAAGCTCATTATCAATACGAGTATTTGCTTCTTCAAGGGTTTCCTAAACCTCTAAACCCCTAAACCTCTAAACCCCTAACCCATTTAACCCCTAAACCATAAACCTCTAAACCCTTAATCCCCAACCCCTAAACCCTTAACCCCTAACCCATTTAACCCCCTAAAACCTAAACCTATAACCCCTTAACCCCTAACCCATTTAACCCCCTAAACCATAAACCTCTAAACCCCTAACCTCTTTAAGAGCCCGCTTTGTAGCCTCCACAGTCTTGAAAGTCACAAATGAAAATCCCCTGTATTTGTTGGTATTCTTATCATATGCAACTGAACCTTCTTCTATCTCTCCATATTTGGAAAAAACTTCTAAAATATTATCATTGGCCGTGTCATATGAAAGACCACCAATGTAAAGTTTCCTTTGAGCCTGATATGTACTTTGACTAGGACCTGTGCTTGCCACTGCCAGATTGCTTACAGTAATCCTCCCATCAATAGTCTTGCTAGGCTCTTTCAATCCCCTTTGAGTAGAATCCATATGCTTAAATGTAACAAAGCCAAATCCTCGTGACTTTCCTGATGTCTTATCCATAATAACAACACCTTCTTCAATCTCCCCATATTATTCAAATGCATCACATAGGGTCTATGAAGAAGTCTCCCAAGCCAATCCACGCACAAACAACTTTCGATGAGCAGGGTCCTTGCTTGCAACATCTTTAATTTCTTATGCAATTGCAAGGTATGAAGAACCTACATTGACCATCAAAGAGATCCACTTCTCTTTGCTCAGTGGATCCAACAACAAGTGCAGATCGTCCTTCGAGAGTTGTAGAGCAGCACCATTGGCTTCTATTGACCGAATAAATCAATCTTGCTGACAAGATCGATATCCCTAGTACCAAAAGGTAATCTAGCAACAAACAGCCAAATAAATCTATCTTTCTCTAGACATATGCGATTTACAAAAGAATACTATAAAGGTGTTAAGGTCTTACCGTAGATCCAATGCTTGTTCGAAGTAGTTGTCCTTCGGTCACTAGAAGGAGTTATCTTTAAAGACCTGCAGTCACAAACAAGAAAACATTAAATAAAACGTGTATAGTAAATATTATAAATCATGCCTATCATGGTGATCAAGGAATCCGTGAAATAAACAGTTAATTAGCAGCTTATTGAGAAAAATGAATTCATTTGTATTAACTTTGAATAAATAAAACCTTACAACCTTGGCCTTGATGTTGAACAGGCCTTCCTAGGGTCTGAAGCAGGAATCTCCTCTACTCTGACAAGCCTTGCACTCTTCCAACCGAGACAGATAGAGGTATGTGATCTTTCCTCACAAAATCTCAGTTAAATGAGTCTGAATCCCAACAACACTTTACCTCAAATAATTCTAAAGCTTGAACTCCCCTTGAGGATGCCCAAGGCCTCATTTTATAGTGTAAAAGAGGAGGTTACAATTCCAATTATGAAGGGATAAAGTCCCCCTTCAAAGGGATAAGCTCCTCACATCAAGGGGTTAGCTCCTTAAGGCAAGGGATACATGAACCTCAAAAGAGCGGTTCTGCCACTGCAAGATTCCTTCCAAAGGCTTCTAGAAATTACTGAAAGTGAGCTTTTTGAGTTTACTTGTGCCTTTTTAATCTTTTACAGGAGTCCGCACCCTTAACACAGAAAAAGTGCATTCAGGTACGTAGGATTCATGAAAATTAGGTGTGGGACCACATGCAAGACAAAGAGAAAGTACGATACCAGAGTTAAAGATATTTTTGAGAAATTTTCTCTTATTTTTAAGGCTTGACATGAGGAACTGATGTGTTAGACTTGCAAAGGAGGAAGTATGAGTGATGATGAGCTCATACAAATAGCAAAATGTCAAGATGACAATTTTCAGTGCAACAACTTCCTCGTCCAGCTTTCTCTTCTTACCATCGCCCTTGACCTCCATGATTTTTTCTCCGGTTTGAGAAGAGGGGGGTTTATACTAGCTTCAATTCCCCAAATTGACTCATGCCGAGTCTTTTAAAGATTGAATGATTACAAAAGCTTCCCTATTAGACATGTAGTTTGGTTAGTCACCTATAGGAGGATAATTTAAATTTTAAACCACATTTTGATATTTAGATTCCAAAGCTCAGGTATAAGCCTGAACTGTAGCAAGGGTTAATGCCATTGTTCATGGGGTACATAGCCTGCGACATACAAGTTGCCATAATTTCCATTCTGTGAACTGTAAAATGAGCCAATTTTGGAATCATATCAGTCTTTAAATCCCGATAATTTTACTGTAACTACCAAACATGCTTGTAGCTTTGTTACCAATAGGGATGTCCCTCTTTTGGAGTGTATGGAGCAGAATCAATTTGAATTTTGTCCTTGAATTTTAAGGAGCGTAACTAGGCTCCTCATAGAACAAAATCAAAGGAATTGGCATTACTAAGGGCTGTGCGTAGAATCCATATAATGGCCCTATTAAGTGATCCTTGTCTGTCATCGCAATTTCCTAACCTAATCTGGAGTCTTGAAACATGATAAAAAATTACAATAGTATTCATAATTACAATGGAAGCTACCAAATCTGAATTACCATTTTCATTCAATTACAGGTAAAGATCCAAGGCAGAACCACTTAGCCCATCCATGTGAGGTCGCCCGACCGGGCGCGTTCAGGTCGGGTCGTTTCGTTCGAGGGCACCCGTATCAGTTTTGCTAAGTTGTGACCGCCCGGGTGCCTTGTGCACGTTTGTGCGGCCCGTTTGTCATTTTCTCCCTTGTGCCTTCATTCGGTCAGGTGTGTTGTGTCATTTCGTTTGAGGGCGCCCGACCAAACCCATTTGGGTCGGGTCATTTCGGTTGAGTGCGCCTGCCCAAACGCGTTCGGGTCGAGCCCCCTAAGCCCCAAATCCATAATCAATTAACTACTAACTCATTATTCGACCCCTAACCCCTAAATGCACCTAAATCCCCTAACCCCTAACCCCCAATCCCCTAAGCCCTCCAAATTCGAAGAATTAGCTTTGAAGAAGTAATTGTTTTCTCCAATATGGTTTGTAAGTTATTTCAATAGAGGTATATTCTTTAGAGTTCTTTTTTAGATCCACAATTTCATTTACTAATTTTTTGACAAGGCGTATGACACTCTTCATGTCTATGGGATTTTTATCTTGAAGCTCAGTATCTATACGAGTATTTTCTTCTTCAAGGGTTTCCTGACGAAGAAAATCGCAATACAGGGTTTAGGGCATGTTATTGCTGCTTCAAGGGTTTGCTTAACAAACCCCAAATCGTTCATTTCCTTGCTACTTATCAGGTTCTTACTTCTGTCTAATTCACTATATACTCAGATCATGAATGTGAGAAGGTTGTTCTCGGATTATATTATTATTGTATCAACAGTGTAATTATTTCTGTGTTGTTATATCTTTCTAGTCAAAAACCTCATCTTCAGAAATATTTTCTTGTCATTTTCAAAATTGATTGCTTCATTGAGCACAACATGCAACTTATCTAATACTTTATTGAAGCTAAGAGCTCCATCTTTGGGGCAAGCTGCTTTTCAGCTAACTCCACTACTTTTGATCTCAATTTTTCCAATTGCTTTCTTCTCTCATATGATACCTGAGGATATCATTCATACCATAACATTACTACTTCCATTTTAACCACACAAAACTTATTTTTAAGTTACCATAATTCATCTTTAATATCACATAATTAGATTAAAAAATCAACCAAAATCCTTAGTTTATGAAATAAAAATTCAACAATTTTATATAGATAATAATTTAAATAAATGTCTTAGATTTAATCTCATTAATAATTATATATAATCAACAATACCACTTATTTAACCAAACCAACTTAAATTATTTAATTTATTAAGTTTTAATTTCTAAAGAGATTTTTAAGGTGTTTAATTCATTTATGTATTCAAAAATTGATTATAAACAATAAGAAATCACAATCTTGATATTGTCAGGTTTTAATCAAAAAAACCATTTCATCTATTAATTAGACTACACTATTATTTATTATAGAAAATGTATCTAATTTGAATGAATGAATACATAGATTACTATCATTAAAGAAAAAAAATGTAAATTTCACTTTTAAAGTAATACTTAAAAATAAGGAAAAAATAATACATAAATTATAAAGAAAAAATATATATAAAAAAAGAGATTAAAACTCCAAATATTTAAAATACAACATAATTTAATAGTGTAAAGTTTAAAACTCCTTTTAATAAAGCATGATGATTTAGTAGGGTAAAAGGATTACTATATGCAAAAATCGGTCAATTATTTACTAATATAATTTTAATTGCTTCTAAAAAAGATATGTTTTATTTTTTTGATAGTAAATATTTTTAAACAATCAAAATAAACAAACATTTAATTATTTAGAAATTGTTTTAATTATTTAAAAATTATTATAATTATTAAAAAATATATATTTTTAAATTAATTTGAGTGGCCTTCAAAAAAACACACGTGTTTCATTTCAAAATCTCAAAAAATTTCAAATATCAAAAGTTTTAATTTCCCTCGATCTTTTCCCTCCGGTTGCATGGTTTGTCCAGGGAAGGAGGGAGGATGCGGCCATACTGTCGCCGGTTTTGAGGAATGATGCAACCATACTATTGTAGGTTTGGAGGAAGGATGCAGAAGATTTGTGCCCCAAGTCGTGCTCATGGATCTGGAGCCTGGCACCATGGACAGTGTGAGGATCTCTGCATTTCTCTCAACTCCACAACTCCAAAAACAGGTACTCTTATTCTTCAATACAACAAGAATTTTGGTTGGCGTTTTAGATTCTTTTTTAGGATCTTGTCTCATGGGTCTGCTTGTAATTTGTTCTATTGGGACTGCCTTTGGTGGTACATTCGGAGCATTAATAAAATGAAAATATGCAGATTTTTGGAGTCTATACCCATTTTGGTTATCAGGGTCTTGGAAGGCTTTTCTGTATTGGGTGATTCTATCTGTATGTTTTTGTCAATGCTTCGTTAAGGCTATTTTAGAATCAGTGCTTATGACCTGTGTACAACAATATTTCTAGGATTTTGAAGGGTTGTATGTCCGTGTGTCATACAAAATCTCGGTTACTTCACTTTCTGATACTATAATGTTTGTTTCAGTGACTATCTTAGTTTCAAGAACTAAAGATTGCTTTTCACTTTGATTTCTGTTCCAATTTCATTCCTTGATTGTTCCGCCGATCTGATAATATACATACTCGATATGTTGAAAGAAATATTATGCAACCCATTACCAACCCGATCTGATGAAACAAATGCACAATGGCCTCTGTGGGAGCTTATAATCCTGATCCAGGTGTCTTTTCCTTGGATATTCCTCTCCAGGGAAACAATACCCAACTGCGATCTCGATCCAGTTTCCCAGACAGTGTATTTTATATCTCAGGTGTGAACAGAACCAAGGCATGCCTTTGGATCATGATATGGTGCAGTACTATGCATATATCGACCCTGCAGGAAAATGATATGCCCTTGTCCTCTGATTGCTCCATCTGGTTGCATGAGGGAAGATCGATTCTTTAGAGTCAGAGCTTATAGCCTCTACACCATCAGATTACCTGGGTGGGGAGAGAGAGAAACTCTGGGTCACATAATTTTCTGCTTTTTTAATGTTATTTTCAGTGCACCATCATATTACTAGGGCGGGGAGAGAGAAATATCTTATGATTTTTCTCTCTGAAAAAAGGCTGCAGTAAGATCCTCAGCGAAGGGAGAGGCTTGAAGTCATCCCTAATGGGTTGTTTTCTTCTAGCAAGAGGCCGAGGCAGTTAGGGATATTTTGTTTGAGTTTCCTATTATGTCATGGGAGTTCAAATACTTATGAAAGAAAGCCACAGGAGCTGAAGGTTTTTCTAGGCAGTATATATGAGCATTCTAATCATTTCAGAACCAGATTCTTGAACAACAAATAAAACCGAGTTTGGGTGCGACTTGATCTTATTTTCTTGCAATTGTTGAAGAATTTGAGGATGAATATTAATGAATTTTGTCCCATAACCATCTTCATTTGATTCTCCTTGTTGTGTTGATTCTAATGGTAGGTGGCACATCACATGGGTCCTCTTGGTTGAGGAGATATGGATTCTTGAAGTTGAAACCCCAATTGTGGTCAAAAAGCCTTTGAGGGAGATCTTTCTGAGGAAAAACATAGGTGGTTTTTGAAGTATTTTGCAAACCTTTCTTAGGAATTTTGTCCAATTTCTCAGGTAAGTGTTTGCATCAATTTGTAGTTTCCTTAGGCCACCTAAAACATCATTCAGTGAGGTATAATGATATTACTCTAAGGACGAGTAATCAAGGGACTGAAATAGAATAATTTTGAAGTTAATCTAAGTCCCTGTGGACTGTCTTCATCTTTTTTCGTGGTTTTATCTTTGTATTCTAATGCTTGATTTTTATAAATAATGGTTTCATTAGATATTTTTTGTATTGGAAATATCTGTGTAGTATAATTGCACTATCAATTTTTAGGCCATTTAAGAATACCTTCAAAGTTATTTTTAAGGTCAAACCTATCAAAGTACTTGGGCCTCAGTAGCCCTAAGAAACTTGATCAATTTTAGGCCACCTTGAGAGCATGAGAGTCTTATCTTATCACTCATTGAAAAGGGCTTCATCTATAGCAATAGGATCCATATATTAAAGGCATGGAAGACTGTCAGAGGAGCATCGACATTTTGGAATCAAACGGAAGAGATTCTGCATATAAGGACTTGGGATACATATGTTGTGCAAATATTGTCTGTTACTAGAAGGTATATAGTCAGTTCTGGTACATGATTCAGCTGCTCCACAATGTATGGTCCAGGGATATTGTATGTTTTTGCAGGTTTTGTTGTTGCAACCAATTTGCCTTGAATTACATCTTTGAAATATAGTCCACCATAGATCTGTTCTTGATTCGGTTTTGTTCCTTTGGGAAAACTAGATCCAGCACCACCTCCTCCTCCCTTTGATTTTCTTAATCTAGCAGCTCCGCCTGTTAGCCTCAAGTTGAGAATGATGGTGGATGAAGGCAGTACATTGTATTCTTGTAGACTCCCATCTTCCTGCATTTAATTGTTGCTGCATATCAGACTTTGATGGTGCATTGGCATGCCCAATTTCTCTAGGATATTCTTCTTCAATTGAGAGAACTGGTTGGAGGCATAAATCCAAAATAGTGTATATTTACGATTTGGAGACTTTATAAAAATTTGGAACAATAGGTGCAATTACAAATCCAGATCAACATGTGATTCTAGCTCCGGTTCTTTTCCACATTTCAGTCCTGAATTCTGTAGCGGAGACTACATAAAGAATAGGATCTTCGAATATGAGTTTCGTATTACATTTATCCTAAGATATATTATGTATGAAGGTATATTTATGGACAGGGGAAACAAATACCTCATATAAAAACTCGATCAGAAATTTCTAATTTTCTCTGATACATATTCATTCAATGGTTGCTCCAAAAACTCTGCTGCATTGTCATCATAGACTGATTTCATTTGATCTGCATGATTAACGCCTTACGAAGTAGTTTTAGGAACTTCTTGACCTTTCTTAACATTATTATGAACTGCAACATCCAGAAAACATGGAAGCCCAATCTCTAAAATTAAAGAATCGTGTGGGATCAAAGTACTTTTAGGTACTAGTTCCATATCCACATCAACCAGATGCCCATTATCTGGGTCATACCACAACTCCTCTTTACTATCTCCAAAAGGTGAAGACTTATCAGATTTCTTTGTAGCAGTGATTTGGGCATTCATGAGAGTATCAAGAGTGGCAACATCCCTAGACCGTTGCCTTGCTTGTTTGTAAATTTCCATTGCTCGTTGCATATGATTCTCCGATAAACATGGGAAAAATGCTCGTCACAAATCGAGACTTGAAAGGAGAGCCTCAGTATCTGTATCCACCTCTAATTGGTGGTCTTCATAAGCCTTATCTGTAGTGAAATTGGCCTCATTATGGTTCATAGAATGTCCTGTGCCAAGTTTGTTGATATATTGAGTATATAGATCTGGACCTGCCAATTCTGCTGATATGTCTGATATTTATTTTTTAGTTTAGTGTTGTCCTACATGTTCATCTTCTCTTGGTTTCCTCTCTTTGGCTCTTCCAAAATAGTTGTTTCGTTTGAAGGACCTACTTCCCCATTTGTTATGATTTCTCTAGAGGCAATGGTTCTTGATTTTATCCTTGTCCTTCCAAGAGTATGAGGTGTATGTCCATGTGTATCTAAACTTTGCACAATTTTATGTGCATATACCTTTAAGATCATACCGACGATATCACATCTCACCAAACTTGAGACGCTCTAGCTATGAAATTTTGCCTCTGTTGCCTTAAATCTCTTTAGGTTGTATGATCTTATTTTCATAGGGAAAATGGGCCATGGAAACTTCTTCGATTTCTGCAACAATCCAAACAACCATGTGAAAATATGGTAGCCAACCTCCTGCATAACCACCTTATTTTTCACAAACAATGGCATGAGAGGTGGAATTTTATATGCTCCAAATAATTTTATGAATGTTTCTTGAGGTGATTCAAATAAATTTGTAACATATACTATGGATTCCCTGGCCTTATCTATCATGCAGGGTGCCACTATGCCAAACAACATCGAATATAATACTAATATGAAGATCTCAGTTACTCTCACATACATTCCCCTATAACTAGTATCCCACAATATCTTGCAATATATGTGGACTAGAGGTATTTCTTTAGCATAAGTCCACTTCCATCCTAGACCTAGGAACTCATTTTTTGAATATATACCATCAAAAAAATATGAGGACATATAAAACTCTGGTTACTCACCTTGTGCCATGTTCTTCACCTTTGTAACACATTTATGAAATTGTTGAGCTATGAGGTTGGGCCAACTGAAAAATGGTTCCCTTGGTGGTGCATGGGTGTACCATATAGACCCATCCTTCCTCAAAAAAATCTACATTCTAACTCTCATACAACCTGCAACACATAGCCATTAAATATCGGTGCATTTTATTCAATGCTTTGGTTTTGTAAATACTGTCAGGATTTTGGGAAAATTTGCTCAACTCTTGCCACCAAGTTTTGAGAATATCTTTCATGGATTTCCCATATCCAAGATAGAATCTTGAATAGAGATATTCTTCAGGCTTTGGGAGCATATAGTACATATTATGGTCATGAGGTTGATATGTGGTAAGCACTTCTAATGATCATGCTTTGAGATTCAATGCTTGCAATATCCATCCTAAGGTCTCTACGCAAGGTAGCACTAGATAATGGCATGAAAATCTATGGAATATAGACCACTTAACATTTATCCATACCCCAAATAACTCTCATACAACCTACAACACATAGCCATTAAATATCGGTTCATTTTCTTCAATGCTTTGGGTTTGTAAATACTGTCAGGATTTTGGTAAAAATTGCTCAACTCTTGCCACCAAGTTTTGAGAATATCTTTCATGGATTTCCCATAGAAAACATAGAATCTTGAATAGAGATATTATTCAGGCTTTGGGAACATATAGTACATATTATGGTCATGAGGTTGATATGTGGTAAGCACTTCTAATGATCATGCTTTTAGATTCAATGCGTTGCAATATCCATCCTAAGGTCCCTACGCAAGTTAGCACTAGATAATGGCATGAAACTCTATGGAATCTAGACCACTTAACATTTATCCATACCTCTTCCTCTTCTATATCTTCCGGGATTTATTTCTTGGAAAATTCCTTAAATATATTTTTCAAGTCAGGATAATGGACTTGCCTACAAAACATGGTGTGTCTTATAGGATTGGTACATTAGGTTTTAGACTGTTCTCCATGCCTTCAATACTTCTTTCAAATATCTCTCTTATAATTCATTTCCTTGTAACTAGATGCATTCTCTTAGTAGAAGATGATACACTAATATACTAAAGATTACAGGTATCTGGAAACTGAGCGCATGGGTTAGAAACATTGAGTTAATGATCTAGAGGCTAGGAGATCACAATGTGTTAGCATTTGGTTAGAAGCACATATGCTTGGCTTAAGGATATAGATTGAACAACCAATGTGCTAATATCGATGCTTTAGAAGACCGACGATTGGTATATTTATTTATTTTTTAAATAATTTTATCAAAGCGTTGGAAGACTGACACTTTAGACTTCGGAAGAGCGACGTTTTAGAAGCGTTGGAAGAGCGACGTTTCAGAAGTGTCAGAAGTGCGACGTTTCAAAAGCGCCAGAAAAGCAACGTTTCATAAGCGTCAGAAGAAATTTGCGTTGGAAGAGAGACGATTCCTTTTTTTTTAAATATTTTTACTTTTTCATCGGAAAAGCGACGTTTCCTAAGCGTTGCAAGAGCGACGCTTTGTAACGTCGGAAGACATTTCATTGGAATTGCAACAGTTGTGTGAAAATTGATAAACGTCAGAAGAGCGACGGTTTGGAGAATGTCAGAAGAGCGACAGATTGGAGAACGTCGGAAGAGCGACGGATTGGGAAACATCGGAAGAGCGACGGTTTGGAGAACGTTGGAAGAGCGACGATTTGGAAAATGTCGGAAGCGCGACAGTTGTTTGGAAACGTAAGAAGAGTGTTGCTCTTCCGATGCTTTATTGAAGTGTCAAAATTGTGATGTAATGGATAACCACATTTTTCCTGGCCTCAAACTGTTGCTCTTGCGACACCTATGTGTCAGAATAGTGATGAAGTGGCCGTCGGAAATTGGGGCAAATATACTAGTGCTTCTAGAAATTTCACTAGTGCTAGGCCTTGTGGGGGTTTCATGTGAGGTGGGAGGGAATTGTACACACTATTGAACCTAGTGCAATAGTCTTGGATGCTTTCCCCGTCATTTCTCTTAAGGTTGTTATATTATGAGAGAATTTGGAGAGGGTTTTTCTTAATCTCCCATTTTTTTATGAATGTATGGTAAAGGGAAGGGAGATCATGTATGTTGTTAGGAGTCAAGGTTTTGAACTACCTTTTAGCTTCTCCTACTAAGATTTAGGCAAACATCCTCATCTTCATGGTTTCCTCTTCTAATTCCATGTAATAAAAAGCATCATTTATTCTGTCTACATGCTGTTGGGCAGTTGTAGAGTCAACTCTGGTGAAGTGAGGGATCTTGGATTGGTAGTCATTTGGCAAAGGTATTAGGGGTTGTGGTAGTACTAGAGGGGCATACCATGCTACCATGATGGGAGCTAATGGAATCAAAGGAGGATTTAGAAGGGGAGGGTTTGTGAGAGGGGGTGTAGGATGAAGTGATGTTGTTTTGCACAATGGTGGTATGAATGGGTGTGGTGGAAGTACTTGGACCAACAAATTGATTTTGAGCAGACTTGGAATGAAAAGAGCCAAAGTGATGGAGAAGCTGAAAATCAGGAGGAGTGGAAGGAGAGGCTTCTCCACTAGGACTCTGCTACAAATATATGGGCTCAAGGTTAGTCTGGTCAATCCCACTTTGTGACTTAGTTCGGAAAAGGTTTCTTGTATGGTGTAAGTAAAACTGGGGATATTTCAAGGCCGTGAGATGTTCAAGGACATAAATTTATCTATGAATGTTCCTAACAGTAGTTGAATCTTCAGTTCTAGAAGTTTTCCACAAAATATTTTCTGGGTCATCAACTATGGTCGGAGGGTTAGGGTCAGGGTGAGATCTAGTGTTAATCCTTTGCGAAGCTAGA
This sequence comes from Pinus albicaulis, assembly GCA_034641835.2. NCBI lineage: Eukaryota > Viridiplantae > Streptophyta > Pinopsida > Pinales > Pinaceae > Pinus > Pinus albicaulis. The sequence goes on along the minus strand of CM076582.1, from coordinate 550,113,466 downwards.
TTTCAAACTCAATAATGCAGAGAGGCTGAAAGTTTATGAGTGTTTTCGAAAGGTAGACCTCTCTTAATGTTTGCTGAACTCACACAGTGTATGATTAGGCCTCTGAACTACTTAGGGCTGATTTGACACAATCCTACGGGAGTCTACAAGAACTAGTAAAGTTAGTAGGCTTACTGGAGACTAGTGGAGTCGCCGGGTGGATGTTTTTTACTGTTTTGAAGATAGGTATTTGTGATCCACCACCAACAATTTACAAAAACCAATATAGGGATGTTTTGGGGTTTTTTTAGTTCCTTTATGTAGCCTTAAGGTTGCTATGAGTGTCCTCCAGTCGAGTCATCATTTTTTTAAGATGGTGAAACAATTAGATTCTACTTTCGGCTAACACTTAAGTTTTCTAAGTTTGACAGGGATTTGGGAGTTCCTAAGGGATACTTAGGATGTCACTGACTCAAAGGTCCCAATGTGATCGCCATTATGTTAGGTAACCATAATTTGTTAGATTGGTGAGAAAAAATGAACAGGGGTAACATCAGACCAGTCTTTGGAGTCCTAGGACCTAGCCTTCCTAGACTCAGAGAGGGCTCTCTCTATTTTGTGCAAAGGATATGAACTTGTTTGCCTTTTAGGTTAGTTGTTAAGTTTAGGGTTTGCTTGTTTTTTTGGTTGGTTGGGAAAGTTTTTAATTAGGTTAATAGAGTGGGGAGAATCAATCCATTGGGCTATGGATTCTGCAAAAGTCTTGAAATGTGTAAAAATGAGTCAAGGATAGTTCAAAGGGAAAGTTGGAAAGATCAAATGGATCTAATTAGGTCAAGGGAGAGTGAAGTAACATGGAGTTGTGAATATAGTGAGTTAATGGGAAATCAAGGATCCTTTAAAAAACTAATAAACAAGAAAAATCTTCTAATATGATAGAATAATAAAAACTTGAAGAGCAATGAAGGATTCCTCAATATCAACTAGGCTAAGCAGGTCTTAAAAACAACATTTAAGTAAGATAAGAGAGCAGTGAAGGATTCTATAAAAATTACTTGAAAATAGATAGAATTCTAACATAACATATCAGTAACACTAAAGAGCATTTAAGGATTTCTTTAGCAAAACTTTGAGGAAGAAAACATAGAAGTCAAGAAAGCAGGCAAAAGTAGGGTACCAAGAGGGCAAATCCTATTCTCTATTTATGTTTTATAACTAAATGAACCATAAACACAATGAATAACTGAATAAAACAAACATACATATGGAATACATCACCATCTAATACAAGCTTAATGAATCCTAAGAGTGAGCTTGATCCATGTAAGAACAGTGCAACACCATCACAAGGCACCAAAAACCAATTTCACCAATAAACTCCAAGTCCATTTCATAGCATGCTCAACAAATATCCAACATATACAATGAAACCTCCATGCTCTATTTATCTTGCATTGGAGGACTAAACCTTAATTAGGTCTTAAGAAGTTTATTAGTTAATCATAAATGTCACTTTTGTCCTTTGAGACCTTGCAAGGCCCAAGGCACAAAATATCTAGTACAAAATATCTTCTCGACTATTTTTGGCAAAAAAATTGACATTTGGGCTTCCCCAAGCCTCCAAAATATTGCAAAGCGTAATTTGTTGACTTTTTTACTTTCAGGGCCCAGCATTGAGTTTTAAGGATGCATTTCTAGGCCAAGGGCGCAACACATGAGCAAGAAAACTCGGTCACCTTGCAGCCAAGGTTTGAAGGCCTTCCCGATGTCGGAATGGGCTCCGTGATGGCTCGTTAGAAAGCCTGTTGAGTCTACTTTCAAGAAATTCCATTGGTTTTCTGATTGGACCCATATAACCTGTTCAAAAAACAAAACTCCCAAGGCTGATAAAGGCTCATCACATGTCCTGAAAACTAGGCATAAAGGTGAAAATTAGGGTGTTTTTGACCCTTTTGGAAAACCAAATCAACTCCAAATGACCTGAAATTTGGTGAGCATGTTGTACTGGAGCTGAGGATTCCAAAAATGTAAACTTTACCTCCTGAGAATTCCCTGAGAAAAAGTGTAGCACCAAGGGTGTTGCGCCCTTGGCCCTCCATATTAGCAAAAAAAACCAAAATTTCCAAAAAGTTTCCAAAATTTGCAATTGTTGAGATTGCAACAAGATGATGAGCCTAGTGGAAAGAATTTGCCTTCACTAAGTGGGCCCGCATGCTATTTTTGGCGCAAAGTATATTTTTAGACATATGGATAATGTTCTATGAGTTGCGGGATGCTATTTGTGGATGGTTGGTCAAGTCGGGAAAAATAGATGGACTTATTTTTTTAGACATATTGGGCGAAATATATTTTTAGATTTCTAGTCTAAAAATAGATATGTTGAATATTATTAGCTCTTGATAATATTTGGACTATAAACATTATCTTATTCTCTTGGAGCACTTCAGTTAAGTGCACAGATGTGGCACAGAAGCTGACAGAAGGAATTGCGCTATTCCTGAGGGTTATGTGGAGCTATTGCATGGATACTTCAGTTATAACTCATGTGACAGAGTTTGGTGGAGTTGATTGAGGATTTAATGGAGTTGTGTTCAGTTTAACTAATCTAAACATAGTTGAACTAGTTGTATTTAGTCTAACTGATTAATACACTAGTGGAGAGTGGTGTGAATTAATTATTAATTAATTCACTAATTATAAACTCATTAATCAACTAAAGAATACACTTTCATAATCAGTTCTAAGAAAACAGCCGTGAGACCAAGAAGAGAAAGGTGAAAGAGTACAGACTATCAAGCAGGACTTATATTGTTGTATGATTTGCAACAACCACCGATTGGGAGAAGCCAATGAGGGGATTGCACAAGACAAGCTGTGGTTCGGTTATTTATGAGCCATTCACAAACATTGATTAACTTAACAGAGGTCAAGTTATCAAAATGTGAGATTGGAGCATGTGTTTTGCTAGATCTAGCTTGATTAGTGTGTAGCAATTGGAGGTTGTGCTGAGAGCTTGTGAGGAGCTTTGTACAATGATTGTTACATGATCTCTATGAAATATAATATACATATAGTTGGGGGTTTTTAGCTTTAAGCTTTCCCATGAAATATTGTGTTCATATGTGTGATTGTTTATGGTTTTAATGTGCGCATGCGATTGTTTTTATTTGCGCAATTAATGATCAATGGTAGAAGAGATTCTGTATTGTGCATGAAGATAAAATAGTGTGTGATCAGGAGAATCTCGGTGAATAATATATTAGTTATTCAAATTTCTATAGCAATTATATTCATTTTTATGTCTGGTATGCTTGCATGGAAGCATCAACAAGAAGGTTAAACTTTTATTGACCTTTTTCCTCCTTGAGGGCTTGAAATTTGGCAAGGGCTATTTTGAGCCTAGCCCTTGCAATTTGATTTCTAAGTGCATAGTGTTTGGTCATCTTCCTTTGGAGGTCAAGGTCTCTATTGGCCTTCTCCAATTTGGCCTCCAAATGTGTGTTTTCTCTTTCTAGCCAAGGCTCCCGATCATGTTCTATCTCCATAGCAAGTAGCTCACTTAGAGGGTGCTGCTCTGCCAAGGTAGACTCTTGCTCTCTTTGCCTTGCCAAGGCCTTCTTTAAACCCATGGTTCTTGGTATTCTTCTAGACTATCCTTCTTCATCTTCAATTTCGTCATAGGTGCCCATGAATTCCTCTAGCTTTACCTGTGCTCTTAGAGCTTCTTTCCAGGCTCTAATTTCTCTAGCCTCATAAATGGAATTTTATGCCCCTAGCTGTTTTTTCTCCATCTCAAGGACATTATTCACACTCTTGGCCCCATCTATATTTTCTTGGAGGTCTTCAATTTTTGCATTTTTGTTCTGGAGGAGTAAGTTTGAAATCCTTGCTTCATTTTCCTCGTCACTGTCAATATGAATGAGCTCAAACTCTTTCTCAACCTCATGCTGATCTTCTTCTTCTTATTATTTGATCCTTTGTTTGCCTTTTTCAAGCTTCCTAACTGAGGTGGATGACATGGTCGCTTGCCTTTTAGAGGCAGCAAACACATGCCTCTTTCCTCTTCGATATTTGAGAGATAAAAGCTCAATTTTGTTCATCTGAATGCCCTCACCATGGCTGACCTCAGGATTGATTTTCTCTTCCTCATTGATCTCTACACTGATGTTTTCTGCATTGTGTTCTTAACTTCCTTCATCAGCCTCACTTTCATTTTCTTCCATGCTAGCATCACTGCTGTGGGCTTCATTTGTGTCATCATCACTTTCTCCTTTGCTGATATCAACTTCATTGTCATCTAGGTTCTGTGAGCTATTGCCACCCTCATCATTATCATTACCTTGGCCACTTTCTTCATTTCTTTCAATACAAATAGGAGTCTCACTATCTTTGGCACTACTCTCTGCACTATCATCATTACCCCTGTCAGGCTCATTATTTTCAGTGCCTTCTGTTATCACTCAACAATTTCTCTAGGTTCAAGAGAGAACTCACCGAGGTAACCACAAACCTACTTCAAACTCTAGGATCTAGCCTTCCTAGGGTTCAGATAGGGCTCTCTCTTTAAATTTTAATTTATTTTGATTTATAATATTAGGCTAGTTATGAAAGTACAATTTGGTTTTGTTTTAAAGGGTTTGGTGGGAAAAAATCACTTGGAGGTAAGATAGAGAGAAATCTACTTGTCCATTGGGCTATGGGGTCTAAATCAAGCTAGTAGCACTAGAAATCAAGGCCAAAAAGGTACAAATATATTCAGGGAAAGATAGATAACCCTCAGAGATTTGGGAAAGTGGTTTTTTGTGAGGTGGTATGATCGAGATAAAGGGCACTTAAGGATCCTTTGATCCGGAAAATGGAAGTAGAAGGCAGAGGTCAAACAGGAGAAGGAGCAATTAAGGGTTCCTTGCACCGAAAATCAGAAGAAAACATTAAAATGGCAACTAGTTAAAGACAGGGAGCACTTGAATAATCCTGTAGTAATACTCCTAGTTACACATTCAGACAGAACAAACATAAATTGAATGCATGAAACTTAGAAAAGGAAACAGTGACAAATAGGATGTACTTCACTCATCAGCTTATCACAGGGATCCTGAATTATGATGCCAGTCAGCTTGTCCAATTTGCTACTTCGAATTCAAACACATAATAGCCTCCAATTTCAACAAAAATGTCTATAGTAAGTCCAAAAATTTTATTCCACACAAAAATACTTCAAAGAGTGAAGTATTTATACAAATTCTAAACTAGAATATCTTGAAAAAATATCAAGATTGGTTTACAAATATCTCCAACTGTTTTACATAAATAGAACTTAAGTAAAGGACACTCAAAACTAATGCATCTATTTGGAATTATTTTTTATGGATAGGTGATGAAAAAGAGGAGAATTCGAATTTGATCTCAACTCTTAGTTGATGATGAGGCATCCAAGTCATTAACTATCTCCTTTCTTTGTGCATTCTGCTCTAGCAATTCTGCAACCTTGGGGTCCAATGATACCTTTTTATTTCTCAATCAAAAATAGATATGTAAAAAGTGAAAGAGGTTATTGTAGATGAATGTGTTGGTGAGATAAACCTCTCTCACTTCCATAAAATTATGCTCCAGCTGTTCACAACAAGATATGAAAAAAGGTGTAAAACAGAGTTTTACAGAGTCTGAATATTAGGCTGTAAATATGTGCATGTATCTCTCATTATGTAATACATGTAAACAAAGTGAGATAGGTTTTTGTATATGGGTCTCTTAGAAACAAAAACCTCCGTCAGTGTTGTAATATGTATTTCTGTTTGGCCACAATTTTCTCTGCAACATGATGACTTAACATGAATTTTCTGCCAAAAGTTCTTTCCAATATTGTTTAATATTTCCCAACCCATATTGGCTGTTAGAAAAGTGGGAGAGGTTTCTGTAGTTGGAGATATTAAGAACATAAAACTCCTTCAGTTTGGAAAAATTCACCTTGTATTGGTCACTATAGTTTCTGCAAAACAATGATTTAAACAAGAAATTTCTGCAAAAATGTTCCTTCTTGCTCTGTTTTCATCTTTTAACCTTTTTGTTCTTTTAACTGTTTTTACTTTCAATTTGGATAGATTTCATTATTGTTGAAAGTAATTTAATCTTTATTTACCATTTACTACCTCCATGTTTTACTATTACTGTTTTACCTTGACTGCTCTGTAACTTTGTTTAACTTTCACTCTGACTTTTACCTGATACACTTTAACTCTAATGCTCTTTGACTGTTCTGTTTTCACTGTCATTGTGAATTCTGATTTCACTTTTACCATTAAATGTGCACATTTCATCATTTTGATCTCTCTCTGACTTGATTTTATTATTTCTTTGTATACAAACTGTTTGTTGAATGAAGCTTTTGAATTAAAATATGAGAATTTGGAGCAAACAATTTTGTCAACTAGTATTGAAATTGTTAGCCCAATTCCATATTTTGATAATAACCTGCAAAAATCAAATTTTTTTTTAATGAAATCCAGGTCTGCAAGGGAAGCCAATAATTTTTTTTAGGGAACAGGGAATATAGTGAAAGGAATTCTAGCCATAGCAGGGGTTTTCTCAAAATTTTAACCTTCAGGTCTTAGGAACTCTGTTTTTAGGTTTTTTGTACACTTCTGTAAGCTTAGACTGTTTATAGAAATATTTTTGGCTTAGACAGGGGTTCTTGGATAAAAATAGGCACAATATGGTTCTATCCTTGAATTCATCCTTCAATTCCAATCTTCAAAATGATTTAAAAATGGCTCTGAGGCATTTGATAGGTTCTGCAGTATCTTTTCTGGTGCAAGACACAACTCCCCAATCAGTTTTCATGGGTGTCCTTTGGCAAATTTCGGAGGTTTCAGGCATGAAAATGGAAACCAAGGGTTTTAACAGAGTTTATACAGTGGGGAAAGGTAATGCAGAAGGCATAGATTTTAAATGAAAGAAGGTAGAAGAATAAAAAATGCACATACAAAGGTTTAATAAACATTTCGGCTGTATTAACCCTTGGCATTGAATGCAGGTCACATCAGGCGAGAGGGAAGTTTCAGAATTCAAATGGAAAAACTGGGCAGTGGTTATCGCACGGGGTTATGGTGGTAAGCGTATTTGAGTAAAACCCATACGATCCAATAAATGGAGGCCACGTGGAGGGGAGGAGTTTTCGCAAAACCACCTATTTCGCGTGCATTTTGGAGCTCGGGTGGTCAGGCATGTTTTCAACATGAGATCGAGTTTCAACCGTCGTATGAGAAGGATAAAAGTGAAGGGCTGAGATTTCTCTAGGAGTTGTGCTGAATGGGAAGGTGTGGGACCAGGGCTTTCATATATGCGCACGTATAGGTAAAACATAGGTTTAAACCTTTATGAAATATATGCGGGTAAAGGTTTGATTATATAAAGAGGTTGGGTTTTATTCATATGGAGCGAGGGTTTAGTCTTTATGAAAACATTGGTTTATTTCAAAGACTTGGGTTATAAAGTATGCGAGGGGGGGGGGGCTGGTGGGGTGTTTTATTTATAAAGGACTAAAGCTTTTGAACTTTATAAATGTTTTATTCGATTCAAAACTTTGGAATAATGGTTATAAGCGGGGGTTAATATGTTTTATTCAAAACATTTGTAAGATGTCTTAATAAAAACATAATGGGCATGATTTATTTTATTATATAGTATTTAAACTTTTTTTGAATAGTTTAAAGACCATAGGGGTGGGATATTTATTTAAAGATAGTTTAGACCAAAGGGTGTATAATTTGGGTTTTTAATTGAGCACATGGATAATAAACTTTGGTCTAAATCATTGTAATAGTGGGTTTTTTTTTGGGGTATTTTAAATATAGGGAATTAATAAGTAGGATAGGGTATTTCTTAGGGATTTTAATAAAATATGTTAAAATTTAATATGAAAGGGTAGTGTAATGTAAAACAAAATACATAAAGTCTCTAAGTAAAGTGTAAAAAGCAAAGCCTTGCTCATCTTTATATTATTTCACCAATACTTAGGATAAATGTAATTTTGAGGGTTTTATGAATGCTTCTGAAGGGATGAAGTTAATTATATGGGATTTTAATCTTCGCTAAGTAAGAATGTGTATTTACTTAGGAAAAGTGGTTTTAATGTATGAATGAAGGATGAATAATGATAAATGTGGATTTAACATAAGAACTCAATATTTTCAACTTAACCAGTGATCAAGCCTTGGGTCCGGTCCCAACAAAAGTCAGAGAAATGCTCTGAGCCTATTTTACTGATAGCCTAGAATACTGAATACCTAGAGGGGAGGGGAAATTAGTGATTTTTCATGGTGAAACTTTATTACACGCTTTCTACACTACTTCCTACCTACCCAGCCTTATTATAACATTTTTTCTTCATTTTGCAGGTGCATTTAGGCTTTCACGTCGTTTAGGGCCTCAAAACGGCTCCGGAAGTTCAGAACCCGAAAAACTGCTAAAAATAATGAGATTATCACATGAAAAGCGAAGAAACCAAGGGGTGGGGATGATGGAATAGGTGGGTGGCCACCAATATCCACCTGGATCACACGGGTATTAGCTTATATAACAATATAATAATAGAAATGTAATCACTCAATATCTAGGATTAATAAGGGGTTTTAGGGTTAACATGGGGCTTATATAGGGCTTAAAATCATAACTATTTGGAAAAAGAGAGTAGGGTTGGTTCGAGTGAATCTAACAAAAGTAGCAGATATGATGAAGAAGTGAGAATAATGGGATGCAGAGTTTAGTATGGGTGATTTGGTCTCATTAGGATGAACAAGGAGTTGCTCCCACCACTATGGGATATGTAGACAGTTGGTACAGAAGATTGAGGTGTTGTTCAATATTCTTGAGATAATTGGTGATGTCACCCATAGATTAGAGCTACCTTTCCAATTGTAGGCTCACCGCCTTTTATTTTTTATATGTCACATGAATCCTTGCTAGGTGGACACATATGACCCGAGTAAATTCCAGCCATTGTGTGTGCTAACCTTGATTGTTGATTTCCCAAATTTGGAGCTAGAGGAGATCTTGGCTTACCGAGTTGTGGGGATTGGAAAAAATTGAAAGAGAGAGTATTTTGTGTGATGGAAAGATGCTATGGAAGAAGAGATCAGATGTGGGACATGAGAGTCATTATGGATATCAGAGAGTAATCTTTGTAAGTTTGAGGAGAGTAATCACTTGGAAGTGATAGGATTGTTGAGGACAATAATGACACATGGTGGGGAAGGATGTAATTCTCCTAAGCACACAGGCATGTGTGTTGCCACACGATGCATGTTTTTGAGCCAACTAAGCATCGAAGGAACCTAGGCATCATATTATTGACTTAGACCCCAAGGTGCTACAATGTGTCATCACACTTAGATGAGCACATGCATCAACATGAATATATTTTGATACTTCTGGGTGAAATAGGTTATTGGTGCACCCTCCTTGAGACGAGACGACATGTTGACATGCGTGATTGGTTATTGGTGTGCCCTTGAGACAAAATGGGATGAGACCTTAATTAAGCGCGATAAATTATTACAAGTCTTAGCTTGGCATGGGAAGGGTTGTTTTACCACATGGGTGTCACACGTTAGCCCAGGTGACCCAAAGGGTCACGATCCCTCCACTCATTATGCGATGGTATATATACATTCAACCAAATTCACATTTCAAACACATAACACAGCCACTCACACATTTTTCACATAAATTATATGAGGTCTTACATAAGGGTTCAACAAATCATGGTTCAACAAAATGATTGTCATTTTGTTGGCATATCTATAATCTGGACACATAAGCCATGAGCCATCATTTTCGATAACCATCACCACCTTTTGAACATCTAGTGGACATAATTGTAAAATTACACCTTGGTTTCCCTTTCATAGCAATTTGTTATGCTATTAGAGCTTATCACTTTACAAGGTCTCCCTTGAATACGTCTAAGCTCAATTTCCTTTCCTTATGAAAAAAATATTATGAAAATATCTTGAAAATTAAGGGCCTTTTTTCATAATGATGGTAACCATTAGATCCCTCATATTCACCTTAATATTATGGAATATACTTTAACAATTTATGGTAGCTCCATCTTGAATCATTACTTTGAATTATAGTGTTTGATATAAAAATAAATTAATAATTTCTTCCAATTTGTAGTTGAATAAGTTATGGTCACAACCCAAATCAATCAATAATGTTACCTTTTTATTTTTGATATATCCTTCTATTGTCGGTGCTACAACACCCTCCAAAATTTTGGCCTACACTTAATTTCAGATCCTTCCTTGATCTTGTACATTGGCATCACAAACATTGAAACTCATTCCATGTGGTTTCTCGAAGTGTTTCATGTCAGAAAATTATAAATTACAGGGAAATGAAAACAAAAAATATATGCGGAAAACACAAGCACATGAAACACATAAAACCAGAGAGACACAGATATACGTGGTTCACCCAGTTTGGGCTACGTCCACCCCGAACAGCCAGTCCTTCCTTTCTATTATCCAACGAAATGAATAGACACAACCTACAGCAGATCCGCTATAATATCCTCTGTTCTCCCTCACAGTCTCCCCATTTGTTTCTCACTCTGAGAATACACATACAATACAATACCCTCATACAAAGTGAGGGGTTGCCTTCTAGGGCAAAAAACCCTAAACTAAACATAGCTTATACCATCAGATCATCCGCCTAATGAACGACCTAGATTGACTAGAAATTACTGTACTTTTACAAGGCAATTTTACATCTGTTTTTAGCTTCGGGGGCGTTGCCCCCCCTGGACCCCCTAGGCAGCATTTAATTACGGGCGGCATTTCCGCCCCATTAAGGTACAGGGGTCCAACGTTATGATAAAAAATAAACAAGATAATCAAGCTCCACACCCACATTTCAGTCCCTTTTGCACGATATATAAAATGTCTTCTTTTCGCATTTTAGCTTTCGTACAAGGTGTATAATCTTATTTTTTTTGTTTCAAGGGGGTACCTTCGTGAACATGAATTGATATAACCATGTAAACATTTTTCGCACTTGTTTCCAAATTTTTAAGCATTTTCGCACAAGTGTCCTCACAGTGGTTGCAAAGTGTATCTTTGGTGTCGCACTTGTCATAAATCAGTCGCACTAAGGGAAGTTTTTTGTTCATGTGTTCTAGATGATCTATGTTGTCAGGTCATCAATTATTCCAAGTTTGTGATCACAGTGGAAGTCTTATCACTGTTCACATCAGCCTCCCTGATCTCACAGTTAGCCAATTTCTGAAAGTTTTTTTACCAAGTAACTTAGCCTCATCCGACTTTCCTAAACTGCACATTACGTAGAATAATCCCTCTATATGTGTCAATATCAGCCCTCTAGATGTGTCCTTTCCTCTTAACACTGTGCAATGTGCAGTTCCTACCTCCCAGGATTGTTTCTCTGTGCAGTTCGAGTGCTCAAGCTAGAACCTTAGCTCCCATAATTGTGCAATCTATCCTCCCAGCCTGAACTAAACTTCACATTGCGCAATACCTAGCCTCAAGCTCAGCCCTTGACCCACTGAGTTGCTCAATGGCCCAACCTCCTCTCTCTCCTGGAACTGCACAATGAGATGATCCAATGCCCATCCCCTTAACCTGTCACGCTGACCTCCAGAATTGTGCAATTTTATTCCTTAGCCTAGCCTGGACTACACATTGCATAGTCTCAATAATCAAGGTTCACCCCTGATTTCTTGAACTGCACAATTATGAAATCACTGAGCCCCTTTCCTAGCTTGTCACCTGGTTCCGGCTCAGTTAATGGATCAATATGCACTATCTTAGACTAGGGTTTTTTCGGACTTATGTCATCATGTCATGAGTGAATTGTAGATACAGGTACCTTTATCATACCATGGAAAGATGATGGAGAAGGAGATGAAAAATGGATACATTATTAAATACATATTTGTAGCTGAGTATGCAAGATTATCAACCAAGAGAAAGAAAAGGGACACCAATTTGTGACCACGACTCAAGACTTGAGATCATTGAATTTTTCTTATCACCAAGCCATGCAGAAGTGGAAAGAAGAGCATTCTCAAGCAGACACTTAATAAGTAGCAACAAAAGTGGCTTGCCATGCCAACAGTGTCATGTCATGGGTTGTCACATGCCACACCATTATGGTGGATTATGTATTTGGTGTTTCAAAATTGTATTGTAAAGTGAAAGTCCAAAGCACATGTACAAAATATGAAGAGTCATGTAAAGTTGAAAAGTCATAGGAAGTCAAGTAGTCATGAGGTTAGATAAGGAGTCACAAGGAAGGTGAAGCATCATCTCCTCATTTTTATATATACACCCTCATTATATGAGCAATTTTCACCTTGGCTCTTCCCATAAGGCATTAGAGAGACAATCTAGTTCTTTTGAGGAGCGAGGAGTGGCTCCAATGGTCCACTATTGGATCTAGTGGTGTTCATTGTATACATGTGTCTTGGAACTTCTAATTAATAACAGAAGCCTTCAAGGCCTACATGTTCTTCATACATGGATTATGAATATTTGTAAGACTATTATATAGATGTTTGTATTTCATGTTTGCTTTCATGTGTGTTAAATTAGTTGAACTATTTTGGTGATTTTAGTACTTATCTTATTGAGAATTTGTTGTAAAGGTTGTTACCGTTGTCTCATCTTTGTGGACTACTCCACATGATACTAGATATACGTTTCTCATTCATTGATTGTAATGACCGTTACATTTTTTTTGGACTATTCCGCTGGATGTTAGACAAATCCTTCTTGGTTGTGTGTGTCTCTACTAGGGTGGTATTATTACCTCTCTCCTAGAGGCTCACTTTACTCTTTCTCTCAAGAGTAGAATAAATTTGAAACATTACAACTTAATACTCACCAGGAACACCTTTTTTCTTTTCAAAGGCACAATTACACTCCTCTCTCTTGTTGATAGTTAGAGCCAAGGAAAAGCTTTAAGAATTAGGCAACTAGACCATATTCTAGATGGGAATCCTATCCCAAACGGTGTGAGGTCTAATTGGGACCACATATCAGGGATACCCCTTGAATTTTGTCGGGTCTAACATCGTAAACACCTTATATCTTGAGGTTTTTTGGAGTATTGATGTTAGCCAATGAATGGCAAGATATTTTTGGGGTAGCCTCTCTAGCTCGAGATCTTGTGAAGTTTTCATTTCTTTATGTTCTACATCTTCATATTCGATGAATAATAATTTATTCTCACTACCTTTATGTCCCTTACTATACTTGTTATCATAGTTGAAAAATATTCCCTTTTCTCTTATTTCATATATTTTATTTAGGAGTCATGGTTTATGAGAGGGGACATGGTTTTCTCTATATTTATTAGTGACCAATTTTCTAGTGGCCATATTTTTAATTTCAACTTTTTTTTCCAGATCAAAAGCACACTCTAGAGATTCAGGTTCAAAGGGATGCACCTCATGTTGGATAATTTCCTTTAAAGTTCCCATAAATAGGTCTAACAAAATTTTCTTTGAAATATTATTTACCCTTAGACTCAACTTTTGGAATTGACGAATGTGTTTTGTAATGAGACATTTTTGTTGAAGATTTACCAATTTTCAACATAACATGTTTCTCTTAATATTTCCATAATATGTTATCAATTCCTTTGTAAAAATATACCAATATATAATTGAACCCTATTTTATGTCTCAAATCCACTGATACCATACATGTTGGTATTGTTCTAAAAAAATGGATGCAATATTTACATTTTGTACAACTTCCACTTGGTATAGATCAAATTGTTTCTCCATTTGAAATATCTAGGTTATAGGATCATCACCATCAAAATTTCTCACATTGACCTTCGTAATGTAGTAGTTCCTTGGTGCTGACTTGATACCCTGATGATGTGGATATTTGATTGAAAATTCAATATTATGGTTTTTTAATTCAATATTATGGCTTTGTGATTCAATATTTGTGCTTTCCAATTGTGATAAAATATCTCCCATAGGTGATCGAGTTTCAACAAAATGCTCTCCTTGTTTTCACCATTTCCTTGGATCTCAATAACCCTTTTAGGAAACCCCTCTAAGAGAATATTTTCCATGGAATTTTCTATCACTAGGCTGGCACCAATTGGGTTGTTCAATGGTCAACCTAATGCAACTATTTCGAACCACTTTGGATTGAAAGTTAGCCCTTCTAGTCAGAGAGGGCTCTCTCAAAGAAAAAAAATGAATATTCAAGATGAAACTTATATTGCATATGGATAAATATTTTTGTATTTTGAGTGATTTTGCAGATGGAAGATGTATGAAAGGCTACCATTGGGCATGGAGTTAGCTATGGGACTTTAATCACAAGCAAATGTATTTCATGGAAGCTGAGGCAATTAAGCTTAAAGATAACTTTTTACAGCATACAAATAACACATGAAGGAAATTGGAAAATAATACAATGAATTCCAAGTAACCATGAGAATATGAAGTTGATGATAATATGAGAAATGGAAAAACAAAAACACAATAGCCTCAAAAAATCTCAGGTATGAAAAATAATTTTTGTAACTGTATATTAGCTTCGTGAAACATAATTAAATAATAGTCCTCTCATCTACATTCATCAAGCAACCCCCTTAAATTCAATAAAACCCTCATTTATAGAGTGAGATATTTGTTACAAAGGTCTGCCTCTTGGGCTAGACTTCGATACTGACCTAGAGACATAATTCAACTAGGATTACATCACTTTGAGGAATAATAGGGATATTTTTGTTTTAGTAGAGTTGGTAATAAAAAAATGATTCTATGACTATTAATCACTTAAAAAAAAAGTATAAAAACCCATGTTTGTCATCCTTATCGAATAAAATTCCATTATGAGGTGGCCAACTGATACATTGGATTTAAGGTCTTTATACAACTTAATTGAAGATGAGTTGTCCATTTTTGTGAGGTGGCATCATGATGAGTTGTTTTAGCCATGTATGCCATTTGGAGTGGATTGTTGAGATGCCACCTAAAACAGATGGCCCAATGATATCCCTGATCTCATTTGATGACTCATATATTTATCTTCTTGCATTGACTGCCCAAAAAAGTTCAAAAGTTGCATAACGCTGGAAAAAACTGGGCATTAGGAACTTTTGTAGCGTACTTTCGTAGCAACTTCAAAAACCCATAATTTGCAATTTTTTTTACTTTCCTGACTACTAGAGGATAGTCCTTGGGACTGATGAGGTAAATACATGCTCGAGGTCACCTTTTTTCAGAGACTTTTCAACAATTTTTTCTTAAAATAAATCTACAACACTTTCATAGCAAAAACTCACCTTCAAGCCCGGAGTAGACTACGAAAGTACCTAGTTCACTGTCTTTTTCTCTTTTCTTCTTTTTTCTTCCTCAAAAACACTTCTACAACCTCTATATGCTTGGTTATGATAGCATAAGACAAATTGTAATTCAAAAATGTGTGTCTTACCATGTCTGATGGATTAACATCATCATCTTGTACAATCATCTTAAGACCCTTTTTCTTCAACTCTTCTTGCACCATTTCCATATGTGATTCCAAGATTTTGACTTGACCTTGTAGCTTTCTTCTTTCTGCTTATAGCCACCTATTTCTCTTAGAAATATGCTTCATCATCCTATGCAGGGGCAATGTCATATTCAACATCTTCCCTGACTTATCTGCCATCTCATTGAAGAAATATAGTTGTTTGCTCACTTCCCTTTTGAAATTGTCCATATCCATCCTTTCTTGTTTGAAATATTCCAAATCCAACTTGGCTTCTAGGACCTCTTCTCTAGATTCCTTCAGCTGCCCTTGTAAGAGATCCAATTTAGTCTTTTCCCAGACCTGCTCTTTACCTTTTATTATCTTGATTAACTCTGCCTCTACTGGAGATAATTCTGCTATTTATTCCCCTGATGGCATCTTCTTCTTCTCTGGTTTGATAGGAATATCCTCTGACATTTTCCCCTTAGAAATTTGTGACCTAGTGAATGGATTCCTAGGTTTGAAGATAGACCCTAAATCTTCTTTTGAAAAATAAAATTTCTTGGCCTTAAGGCCCTTGTTTTTGGTCTGTGCTTTCTTAGTTTCCACGTGCTTTACAATAGGACATTCTTCAATCTTAATTGCCTCCAGGATTTCTGCCAACTTATATTTTCCCTCAGTATGACTTACAGCATGCCTCATGTGGTCCTTGTGTATGTTTTTGCCTGACTCCTGGTAGAGATTTGTTTGGGTGCCACAGTCTCCTGCACTTACTGAATCTCCAACTCCATAGGTTATGCTATAGGCTTCATTTCAATCTCATGACCAACTGAAGGTTCGGCTCTAGACTCCTTACTTTTCCTTCATGTATTTGGCTTGGAATTTGGTGTCTTCTTTTGAGTGAGGACATCAAATTCATATCCAATAAAAAAACAAGAACGTAGACCAATCCCTTCTTAATTTGTTCAATTCTTCCACTACCAAGAATTTGATCAAAGCATGATGGAAAATAGAGGTGTCACTGGTTTCAAGTTTTTCTTGCACCTTATCTACCATTTTTCCCAAACTCCTAAATAGGTCATAAGGTATGTCCAGTGGTTGTTTACCTGTGAAGTGTAGCAGTAGTTTGAAATGATATAGATAGATCATAAGGAATCTACCTTCACAGGTAAAAAACTTCTTAATCACCATTAAAATTTTTGAATAATTCTCCTTGAGGCAATTTCTGGGGATGTCTGAACTTATATCCATACCTCGGTGCTCCTCTTTCAAAAACTCATCACAGTTCTACAACTTAAACTTCATCACTTTAAACCATGCCTCTCCTGATCTTGGGATTTTAGTATCTTGTGCAATTGTGTCAGGAGACACAACAAAGTTTAACATACCTACTTTCGACCCTGTACCAAGGAAATTAACATCAAAATCCTTCGCCATATGTGCATGGTATCCTTGTATCTTTTGGCAGAAACGAAGGAAGCCTACATCAAAAAATTCTCGTGAGAAGTTGGGGTCTTCCTAGAGCATCCTCATGTCCATAAGCTCATATCGAACAACAGTTCCACCTTCATTTGATTTCTTCTGTGATGCCATATCTACAAAAACTTGTTGGTCAACTCCTTCCTTGACACCTGCGGAAACCTTTGAGACAACACACCAATTCTTTGACACATGTGAAACTAAGATTATGACAACTGCTTGATAAAAAACTAGACTCTAGACTACTGGAAAAACAATTGAAACAACTTACCAAGATGAGGGTAATTTTTTTAAATTGCAAATTTTAATTGAATGAACAGGTGGGATGAATAGGTGGACAAAATACATGATGAAAGGGAAATGAATCGTGATACCTTTGTGCAATGGTTATGAGTGTCTTACAAGAGTGTGGGATATCGACCTCCAACTGGATCATTGACATTTGAAACAAACCATTGGAACTTGATTACACAACTGGGCAGTCTATATGACATGCAAAATGACATGGAAAAGTTAACAGGATGACGGAGAATGAGTCAAATAGTCAAAGGGCAGTTTTGAAGCCTACCTGAAGGGGGGGTGGATGGTAAGTGGAATTGAAGGGGGGCAGGGTTGTGGTCTCAACTGGAGAATGAAATGTAGCGGTGGTGGTTTTGAGAAACGTCTTTACCCATACACCCCCCCCCCCCCAACTCCCAAGTGGATATCGATCGGAAATACTGCGGGGTGTGGGTTTTGATGTGCGTTGTTGATTTGAGCGCATAAGATCTCGACCCTTCAAATCTGCATGATTTTTAATTCACGTGCCAATATCATGTCACTTTATTTACATAATGGATTAACCATATAAATATATGATTAATACTTTAAAATATACTTTATTCTAATTTTTTTTTTTTAAGCGGCATTTTGAAAATGCTTTGACAACTAATTGATTCGACCTTTATGACAAAAACACAACCTTTTTCCCACAGTTAGCAAATAAGACAAGTTTCGTAGCACATGTAGTGTTCGGGACGTTGAATTTGCTACGGAATTTGGTGAAAGTGCCAAGTGTACAAAAATTACCAGATTTTCTCATACATGAGATTTTTCCTTGACATGACCCCTATCACATGAAAAATGACCTTCAAGACCCCTCACATATGTGCATTTTTTTGAAAATTTGAATTCCAAAGACCTTATTAAAACCTAATTGACTCAACTAATTAACTTAACACCAACCTAGACTAACCTAATTGTTATCATGGATAACAATGGCTCCAATGGGGATGTTGCGGCCCTTTGGTGCAACAAAGAACCAGAAGTTCCAGTGCCTTATTGAAAACTGAAAATTTGAAATTTGATGAAGTCTTTACCAAGTATTTATGGCCTTCTCCTCAAGCTCAAACTTGATAAAAATATTACTTTTATTTGCAAACATGATGAAGGAAAATTGAATATATACAATGATTTTTTTTAGCATTGAGTTAAGAAGAATAACGTTTTAGAAACCTGCTATTGACAGGTCCTCCTTGACACAAATGTCCATCCATCTCTTGGATTAAGAAGGTATTGTTTCCATGATATGTTGCAATATTATAGGGTCCTTTACAAATGTTTTAAAATTTGCCATGTTTCCCCTTATCTTCTATCTTGGCCTCCCATTTCAAAATCACATATAAAACTTTGAAATTTTCCTCCTTTATTTTCCTGTCAAATGTCTTTTTGAATTTGTTTTGTGATTGCTGATAATTAGTGTACACCTCTTCTCTCTTTTATTGCAAAGCAATGAGCTGATTTATCCTTCTTTGGACCGCATTTGACTCTTCTTCCAATCCCTGCAATAATTTCATCACCGACACTCCAAGAGAACTAGGAAATATTGATTCAGTTCTGTAGACCAATTCATGAGGAGAGGTTCCTATTGATATCTTGGTGAAAATTATATCAGCCCATAGGGAAAATTTCAGCTTCAAATTCCATGACCTTTTGTTTTCTTGCAGAACCTTCTTGATAATTTGGACTATGCTTTTATTTGATGACTCAACCAAACTATCACCTTAAGGATAGTAGGTTGTGGAGTGACCAAGAGTAATATGGTACTGATTGGAGAAACTAATCAGATTTTTAGACTTGAAAGCTTGAGCATTGTCAGTAATAATTTTCATGGGACAACCAAACCTTGATAAGATATTGTTTTCCAGAAAATGAATGATAACTGAGTTTGTATCTTGTCTTGTAAGGACTGCCTCAATCCACTTTGTGAAATAATTAGTGGATGTTAAGATCCACCAATGTTGGCTTGAATATGTAGGATGTATCTCACCAATAAATTCCAATCCCCATTGCTGGAAAGGGGCTTCTACAAATATGGGTTTTAGAGGTAATGGCAATAACTTCTTTTTTCCATCAAAAATTTGACACTCATGGCAGGAAGCAATCTTTTGATATACATCCTTGAACATGGAAGGTCAATAGAAACCTGTTATAAGTAACTTGTTTACTTTCACTTTCCAATAATGATTACCTCCACAGTCACCCTTATGAAATTCATTAATTACCTTTTCATCTTCATCTTTGAGCAAGCAGTTAAGTAGTATCCCACCGGTATCCCTCCAATACAAATTCTTATTCAAAATGAAGTACCTTTGAGATTTTAGCTTGAAAAACATGGAATTAGACTTGGTCACTTCATAAGGGGCCCTGTGATGCTACAAAAAAAAATTACATCTTTATACCAATCAGACATAATGAATCTTTCTTCTACATGGATCAATTCTTCTTCCTCAACCACCTCTGAAATTTCTACAACAAAATTCATATGTAAGCAATCAAAATTTGATTGTGTCATCGAATTTACTATCCCTTTTCCTTTCACCAACTTTGTAGGCCTAATATCCAAATCATACTCCAATAAAGTTGCAATCCACTTACCCCTCTTTCCATTTGGATAAGCTTGAGTCAATATCTCTTTAATCACGACACTAGGAGAAAAAGCCACAATGTGAGAATGAACAATATAGACCCTGAAATCCTTGAGTGCCTTCACTAGAGCATAGGCTTGCTTTTCCATAATGTTGTACTTTAGTTCAGAATTTTCTAGTGTCCTACTAAAGAAATAAATTGGATGTGCGTTACCTTGTTGCTTCCTCTGCAACAAAACTCATGCAATTGTGTGCTCAAAGGCAAAGGTAAAAACCATAAACTCCTTAGAAAAATCAGGATTTATGAGCACCGGTGTTTGGGTAAGTGCCTTCTTGATATCATCAAAAGAATTTTTTTCCTCTACTGTCCATTAATATCAAAATCCTTTCTAAGCATCTTGGTGATATTCTTAACAATTTCTGCAAAATTAGGAATACATATTCTAACAAAATTCACCTTGCCCAAAAAGGATTGAATCTCTTTTATATTTCTAGGAAAATCTATCTTCTAAATGGAAGTGACCCTACTTGGATCAATATTTATTCCATTTTTTATATTATATGACCCAATAGTTTACCAGTTGTTAACGTAAAAACACTTTTGGTATGATTGAGAGAGATACCAAATTTATGCATTTTTGGAGAATTCTTTCCAAGTGCTTAAGATGCATTTCTTCCTTCTTTGACAACAAGGTGATATCATATAAATAAACAACGACAGATCTATCCCTCTCTTCTGCAAATGCAATGTCCATCTCCCTTTGAAAAGTCGCTCCTGCATTCATGAGTCCAAAGGGCATCTTGGCATACATAAATGTTCCCCATGGTGTAGTGAAGGTTGTCTTCCCTTGGTCATTTGGATGTAATAGTATCTGGTTATAGCTGAGAAGCCATCTAACATCGACATCCTTTGGGAACCAATAACGTTTTGCAGTATGTGGTCCATCTTGGGAAGAGGATAGTTATCTTTAAGAGATGCCTTGTTCATATTTCTAAAAAAAATGCATATTCTAATCTCCCTGCTTTTCTTCAAGCTAGAAAGTTACTTTGAAAATCTCAATGGAACAATGATTTTTGCTTCAAAATACTTCTTAATTTATTTTTCAATCAATGGCATAAGCAATGGATTAATCCTCCTAATTTTTTGTTTAAATGGATTTTCATTTTCATTGATGGGTGTTGTATGTTGAATGATGCTAGGGTCATACCTCTTCAAATATGCATAAATCCTTGAAAAAAAATATCTTTTCATCAAGTCAACATACCTTTGTTTTACTTCTGAAGAAAGAAACTTGGACAACTTGATCAACTTGGGATTTTCTGCAGTACCAAGGTTACAACTTTCAACCTCCTCATCATCACATTTCATCTTAGGAATCTTAACCACATCATTCTGATCAAACAAATTTTCAAGGGGGATCAAACCTTTAGGAGTACAATTATTCTTCAGTTGTATGACCTCAGAATTAGCTTTTCTTTCCATGACATTTTTTCTGTTCAACTTGGATGTTTTCAAATTCCTATTTCAACTCAAGAAAATTTCTTACTTGATGACCACTGTCAAACACTTTCCAATTGATTATTTTATCAAGTATAGTTGGCCTATGTCTAACTTCAACTTCATACCTCTTGTTAGGATGTATGGGAATGGTAAAAGAATTGGCTGTGACAGCCAAAGAATCAGCCACAAAATTCTGATCTCTAGATTTGATGGTGAAATTATGCTCTTCAAAATTTTCAAGCATTTCGAGAATTAGGTTTCTAAATGATCTCATTTTGACATCTCTAGTTTGGTAAGTGCCTTTTATATGAACAATTAAGAATCGCCAAAAACTGAAATCTTCTTGGCACCTAAATTTTTCAAAACTTCTAGACCCAAAAACAGTGCCTCATACTCTGCCATGTTATTTGTGGAATCAAAATTCAATTTATAAGAGAAAAACGTACTCCCACCCCTTGGATTGATAATCAACATACTTGTACCAGCTCACTCTCTTCCAGCAGCGCCATCAAAATCCATATGCCACCAACCTTCCTTGTCAACCTCTTCAAAATTCTGAATTTCTGCTTGCTGATTTTTTTCCAAGTTTTGGGTTTCTGCCTCATTAGTAATTTCATTGAAGAGGATGGAAGATCCCAACTCATTTTCCATTGCATCTACTGGAAATTTTTCTGGTTTATCTTTACTACTCAACATTTATACCATCGTAGACTCTCTATACAACCTTCTTTGCTCACCAAAATTAGGGATAATGGCATAAATCATGTCCATTTTCATTATTTCCTTAATTTTGGAAGCCCATGATCTAGAAAATAAAATGCCAAACTTTGGAGAGATATCAACCACAACTATTTCCATCAATATTTTCTTAGCATGCACTTGAGTCAAACCAACAACCACATGTTTGATGAGACCTATACATTGAACTCTTTTAGAATCAAAGGAAAAAAAGTCTTTGCAAGGTCTGGTTATGTCTAAACCCATTCTCTCCTTGATGACCTTATGCATTAAGTTATGAGATGCCCCTAAATCTAGCATAGAATTATTTTAAATCATGTCATGAATGTTTAGGCTCACATAGAAAGGTGGAACTTCTTCATTTTTCATATCTTCCACTCTTGACCCTAGGAAGATAGTAGGATGATATTCTTGAAAATTAATAATATCAGAGAGTCCAGGATGAGTATTAAGCATTTTTACAATTTGGTTTCTATTTTTATATTTCATAAATTCAAGAATATGAAACAATACAATTTTCTCTCAGGCTTGAGAGCTCTCTGCACTATCTCTGACTATCTCACTCTGATCCCAACAAGTTTGGTCCAATACTTAACCAAAAAATTCCTTTGGGTTTCTCAACCTTGCTTACGTATTCTTGAGTGAATTGGGCCCCTATTAATTAGGAAATCCCCAAGAATTGATTGCGCAATTCATCTAAGGCGTCCTGTTGACCTAATGCATGACATGTACAATTTTCTAATAGTACAATTGAGAGTCTATTTCCCTTTAACTCCAATCTCAACTGGGACACTCTTAGAATTGACATGAAGTAACTATCTGTAGTGAACTATCAATTATATGATTTATCACTGCGTGTGAATTGAATCATATTTAATTCACTAGACCTCACTAGCTCATCCATTAGTTAGAACTAGTTAAAATTGGTTTTAACTCAAACAATTAAGTTAAATCATTAAAAATCAAAATAAACTGCAACTAGAACCCCAAAAACTTAGAGTGAACTCTATATTCCTCCATTTTTAACCCCAACTTGAACTGACCGAGCTAAATAAGTCTTTCTGACTCATTTAACTCGTACAAGGTGTCATGTGATGTGGAATTACAATCTCCTTCTAATTTAATTAAAGGGAAAATTAAATAAGAAGTCCTTCTTGTTTCAAATTTCAACATTTTGCATGATGATTCTTATAATGTTAGTAGAAGATAATATGGAATTGGATTCAATTTCTTAGGTTTTGTGGAGTTGTTTGAATTGTTTAATGATAGTAAAATTTCAAATTACAAAACATGGTACATTTTGCATTCATGAATCTTATCATGGTACATAGATGTATAAAACAATCATAACTTAAAATTGCACTACAAAATATGGTATAAATTTTGCATTCATGAATAGATAATCATCTTGTATAGAAGAGATATTATGCATGTGGGTTGATACTTAACTTTTAATATAAAGTTGTTCATGCAAACATACTATAAAATTTCATTATAAAACAATGTACAATTTGCATGATGCATTCTTTGATGCTTAAAGGTTTTACATATTTAAGTCCATGCATATGAAGCAATGAAAGTAATTTTCATTTAGTTGGTACATTTTGCATGATTATTCTTATTATGTTAGTAGATGATTCTTAGGTTTTGTTCAAAATTTTTTTGTTAATTTATTTCATGAGTAGTAAAATTGAAAATTACAAAACATGGTACATTTTAAATTTGAATGATTCTTATAATGGTGTAGATGTTTAAAACAATCATATAATTATAGATCATTTTTCATCCATGAATAGATCATCATCTTGTATAGAAATTCTACTATGGATGTGGATTGATACTTAAATTTTAATACCCTTTGTAATAGTTACAATTTCCCTATACTGTCTTTTCAAGTGACGTATGTTTCAAATTAAATGATGAGTAGAATGCATGCCATTTTGGATTTCATTATTACCCACCAAAGTTATCATAGATCAACCTTTGCTTGGTTTTTCTAGTTAGCTTTCAACTTTTTGTTTGATGTAAGGTTTCAAGTTATAGTTTGTGAGTTTAATCAACAATAAGGATTATCTAAAGCATGTTACATTTTGCATTATGCATGGTTTGATGCTTAAATATTTTACATTTAAGTTCATGAATATGGAGCAATGTTTGTAAATTTACAAAATTACAAAACATGGTACATTTTGCATTCATGATTCTTATAGTGGTTTAGATGTCTAAAAAAATCATATAACTTAAAATTGCATTATAAAACATCTAGTACATGTATAAATTTTGCATTCATGAATATATCATCATCTTGTGTAGAAGGGATATTGATATTTAATGTTTAATATAAAGTTTCTCAAAGCAAACATACTATAGTAAATTTGCATTTAGTTGGTACTTTGCATGACTCACATATGTAGAGTTTTAGAACCCAACTTTTGATACCCTTTGTAATAGTTACAGTTTCCCCATACCAACTTTTCAAGTGATGTATGTTTCAAGTTAAATGATAAGTAGAATGTTCATGCCATTTTGGATTTCATTATTACCCACCAAAGTTCGCATGGATCAACCTCTGCTTGGTTGTTCTAGTTAACTTCCAACTCTTTGTTTGATGTAAGGTTTCAAGTTATAGTTTGTTATTTTAATCAACAATAAACGTTATTTAAAACATGTTAATTTTGCACGATACATGGTTTGATGTTTAAAGGTTTTATATATAATTTCATGAATATGAAGCAATGTTTGTAAATTTGCATTTAGTTGGTACATTTTGCATGATGATTCTTATAATGTTAATAGAAGATAATAAGGATTTGGGTTGATCCTTAGGTTTTGTGAAGTTGTTTTGTGAAGTTGTTTAATGAATAGTAAAATTGCAAATTACAAAACATGATACATTTTGCATTCATGAATAGATCATCATCTTGTATAGAATATCTACTAGGGATGTGGGTTGATACTTGAATTTTAATATAAATTTGTTCAATGCAAACATACTATAAATTTGCATTATAAAACATTCATTCTAAATTACCTTCTTTGTCTTAAAGTCTACTTTCATATACTAAATTGTATTTTTCATGAAATTTGAGAAATCTTAGAGGTTGAGAATTAAAAATTGCAATGGTGAATCAACTAAAGTTGCATTAATCTCAAAAGTTGCATTAAAATAAATGAAATTTTCAAATATTAAATATTATGTGTGGAGCATGCATTGTTAGTTTTAAAAGGTTTTGTATGCACTGCATGTATAGGAAAAATACAATAAAATGAATTTTTTTAATAATGCATCTTTTATGGTAATGTGATTTTAATAAAGTAAATAATGTTACTAAGATAGCAATAAAAATATTTGAAAAGATAAAATGATGGCCCATAAAAAAGAAAAATGCAGTGTAAACATGATAGGTGTGCAATCAACAATAAACAAGAAAATTGTGATATGCTATATCCTTACGTTATAGTGCTATTTTAGATCTTTGAATTTCTTTTTAACTTAACAAAAAATCCACCATATTAATGAAAACAATTTTGTAATACTTAGTACTAGCTAAAATGGACAACTTAAAAGCGCACAAAAAGAAAGGTTAGAAATCTACTTGAACTCTTTCTCAAAGATGAATACAAGGAGAATATATTGTTGGGAAGTTCAATTAAAAAAATTCTAATTGAATTCCATCCTCAATGATCCATTCATGGTCAACTTTTGGCATTCTCCATTTTTCTAACTTTCAATTTTTTTTCTTGATTTAATTTCTATAAATTTTATGTGTGTTGCACACACCAAGTGATTATATTAACAACTTATGACATCAGGTTGATAGTCTTGAAAGTCAATATGACTCTCGGCTTGATGAGTTTCTTGCAAAAAATAATATTTCAGTACAATAGACCCTCTTTTGTATATAAAATCGTTATCACCATAGTCCTCCAATAACTTCGTATTGTTTTTAGTGCACCAAATCAAATAATACTCGACATTTTCTATGTTGTTAATGGGTGAAACTACAACAAAACATCTCCTACACAATTAAAAAAAAAAGGTGTAAATTCATTTCATAATTAACAAGAAATTAGTTATAAACATGTACTTGATTTTATTATCTATTTAGATCTATATTTTAACTATTATCTAGATATTTATACACAATTATTTTAAAAACATAGCGCACACACACACATATATATCCTTTGAAAGCAATTGAAATGTTACCTTCTATAATGAGATCATAAACTCAATCACCTTTGGATGACACTATAGTCTTCTTTGATTCCATCTCTTTGAAGCTTGCAAGGAACATTTCCCCTTTATATCAAGTTATGTATGTTGCCAAGCTTTTACATACATATTTTTTTCAAAAACATCATTGAATTATGTGTCCTCTATGCAAACATAACAAAAAAATTATTATTTTATCAAATGCAAACACATTTCTATACTCTTATGTTTTAATTGAATGCAATTTTCGAGTCCCTTTTACTATTTTAGCTTCATATGTAATCGATCTATCTAAATCTTGGACTCGAATATGCCAAAATACTTATAGTAAATTCAAACAAGAATTTAAATATGTTATTTAAAATACAATTTATATATAAAATATAATCAACGATCAGTTATTTAAACTATATAATTTATAAATGTTTAAAATTAGAAAATTAATGAAAATGATCATATATTAAAAATATATACAAGTTAATGTATGCGTACATACTTGCATACCTCCCTTGATGGGTTAGTCTCATGGCTTAGTACAACAATGCACCATTGAACAAATTTTTCAACCGAGAGAAGTTGATTTGCAGAGTGGTCCATTTGATATCTTCAAAGTACTCGTTTTATACATGCCCTTGCACCATCATGTTCTCATTTTCCATGACCAGTCTCAAATAAAATCCAATAATGTTTAATGTTGGTTTTCATATGAAGACAACAAAACCAAAATAATGATCATGAAGATTTGAATTGACCTGTGCATACATCTGACCATATCCAATGTTCATTGAATTTTATTCCAAGACCTTTCAATGAGTCATTAATCTTAACAAAACAATGTTGTACAAAATATGTATCATGTGTACGATCATCGTTGATATAAAAATGATATTATTTAACAACATGTCGATTTTCATTGGTTCTTTCCATATTATCAATATTTTGTTAAGCATGTCTATATATAACATAGACAAGCATTGAGCCTGGGTCAGAATGATAATATTCATTCTATATTTCATTTTTTGCAACAATTGTATAATTTTCTACAAAAATAACTATTGACAAAATGGTCCCTGGTGGAAAAATTTCACAAGATTTTTTTATTTGTAAGTCTTGCCATTAAGCTCTATGAGAATGCTTGGTGTATTTATAGATTTATGTTTCAAACTTCTTCAAAAACTCTATCCCAGAAATTTCTTCTTTTTGTAAATCAATCCTTCTAGCACTTGTACTACTACTTGAGCCAATCGATGTATGGATATATTCATATCTCTTCCATTTCAATTTTATGTTGGACAATGATTCGTCATTCATATCAATAGGATTTTTGTTGTGAAATAAAGTCGAATTTCTACAATGATCACAATTTTTATCACCAACACATTTCTTTTGATTAAATAATTCATGATTTTCTCTTCCACATAGAATTTCAGATATGAAATCGTGGATAGTGGAAGGAGGAAATGAATTTTTCCAAAATGTTTTACCAAAATTAAGGAAGGTTTCGTAATATAATTGAAATTCCACATGATAACGACAACAAGTGTCACATACAGTGATAGGTTTAACATAGCATGGTTTTTGTTGCACAAAAGTACTGGCTGAGACATTAATTCCACGATTCTCTTATATTAGCTTATTGAACAACTCTATCTTATTGGTGTCCAAGATATGTTTTGCATGTTTTTCGTATTGGTTTCATGTTATTCTTCGCCCCATCACATCTCTTAATTTTGGTGAAACACATGAATTTTTCATTCAATATTCATAAATTATATTTTTTAACATCCTCTCCAAGTGTATCTTTATATAGTTTCCTACAAATAATTATCCAACAAACAAGCTCATCATTTACATCTATTTGCACTCGAAATTTCCTATGCTTGTGCAATGTTTTTCGTGAGGTCCCTAATGCTTTTGCCATATATTTTACCAAACGATTTTTTGTAGTACTTGATGAAACCACTACCATTTGTATTGGTCTACGTGAATTTAGATCATTTTTCTTTCTAGATTTTCCAATTGATTTTAGAGCACTATTTATATTTTGAATCACATTTTCCTTCGCCTTTTTATGTTTCGTTGATTTTCGAATACCTGATATTGTTGTAGTTTCTTTTAATTTCTTTGATGTTAAAAGACCTCTCAAAATTTGAGCTTGAACTGTCACATTTTCATCTTTGAAGAACTTATCAATAATGAGCTTAACATGATATCATATAACATGGTCAATTTTTTTATCTCCATATGTGACAATGTCGACATTTTTTAACATCCTATTATCAAAATTGATTTCATCTGTACATATGAAAATTTAATGTAAATGAGTATAAATATACATTAAATAATTAAATTAAAAAATAGAGTTCATGAAATATATATACATACCTAAGGGTGATTCAGCTTCTTCACTTGAATCTCTTTCAACATCTTCAACAACATCATCAATCTTTGGTTCATTTTATTTTTCACTTTGTCTTTCAACATTTTCAATCTCATTATCAATGTTTAGTGAGGAAAATCTCTCTATATTTACATTGAAAAATATTTTTCAAATGAGTTCATCAAATAAAAATCAAATTCCACAATATACTATTAAATTGTAAATATCACTTATAATATTTACATTTACATATCTAATTCAACTTCTTGTTGAGATTGATTTTCTCTTTCAATATTTAAGTGTTCTTCCTTCTTTCTTTTGTAATAGTTTTTTGAGTATTCTCTACAAGCCTCAAAGTTTCATATTAGATCATATTTTCTCTTGCAATTTCTTTGATTTCTCATGATAATTCAAGCTATGTAGATTTTTAAAATCAATCTCAAAAAAAAAAAAAAAAAAATCCAACAAAAAATACTCATTTTCAAAATCCAACAAAAAAAAATCACTTTCTAAATTCAGCCAAAAAATACTCACTTTCAAAATTCAGCCCAAAAAAACTCACTTCAAAATTTAGCCCAAAAGTCTTACTTTCAAAATTCAACCCAAAAAACTCACTTTAAAAATTTGCACCATTTCAATTTTGCGGCTGATAGAAAATATGGATAGGGTTTTTTATCGAACTTTTATAAATGTTCGACCGAAATTTTTTTCTGTTTATTATAACATTTGTTCGTGGCAAAAGGAAATTCATCAATTTTTTTTCTTTATTTTTATTTTATTTTATTTTCGGCTGAACTATTTTTTTCGGCCAAAACCTTGCAACTCTGCAACAACTCGGATGTGATCACCATTCTCCAAGTTCAAAATGGTTAAACTACATCAAATATGGTGAATTTACTTTCGAAACCAATACCAGCATTTGCATAATTGAATTTTGCTTTCGGTGGATATAAATTTTATGGAATTTCATAGATATTTGCTAATTTTAACTAATTTTCTAGAAAAATGTATTAAAAAAATTTCTAAAGGTCATTATGATTCAGTGAAATAGTGAAATCAAAATTTTGTATTTTCCAAAATACACTATGAAAACATATGGAAAATTTATGGTGCATTACGTTGGTATGTCTTCGTTAATGGGTGGTTTTTCGATTTTTAGTTTTTAACTAATATGTTGAGAAACATGGTGATATGTTAAACATCTTCAAAATCTTTAGTTTTCTCATGTTGGTTCAATTCAAAAAATTCTAGTAATTATGATGTCCATCTATTGGTTTAGTAAATATAGCCATATCGAAGAATAATATGTTTAGATTGTTGCAACACATTTAAAAACACGACTTTTTATGAATCCCTTTGAAAACACACAATCAAAGAATTGCTAAATTGACATATCAAATGTAAATAAAAATATTCTAAAAAATAAATAATAGAAAACTAATAAATTTTTTCACAAATTTTCATTTTACTGTAAAATGAAATTCTAAATAGAAAAATTGCTTTGGCTTGCTGAAAGTTGAAAAACTTCTAAAAATATATTTTTTCTATAAAAAAAAAGGAAAATGATATTTTCCCTAGTATTGATTATCTAGATATTATAAAATAGTAATTTATCTTCTTCATATGTTAGTTAATAGACTTTGGGTATTGAAAATGATAATGCAATTAAAATTATAAAATTTTCAAGGGACAATTATAAGAGTTCTCTAATGTTTTGGAGCTTTGTATTGTTGCTTTACACTAGCTGAAGGAATGAGTTTCAACATTGGAATCTCTTGGTTCTAAGTTGATGCTTGGTTTCTCTAAGTTGTTGTTTGGTGATCATTGCTAGATTGGTTCTAAGTTGATGCTCGGTTGCTCTAAGTTGTTGTTTGGCGACCATCGTTGGTAATCTAGCAGATGATTCCATTGAAAAAAAAGAATGGAGTGGATAATTTAATTTTTTTTTTTTTTTTTTTTAACTTATCAAAGCATTTATGATTTTTTTTCTTTACCAAATTTCAACGGAAATGAATTTTTCGTTGCTTTAAGTAAACTGGAAACAACATCGTAAATGATGTTCACTAGTAAGCCGCAAAATAATAGACTAAGGAATGCAGATTCATTTTAATTTACATTTAACGGTGCAGATTGGATTATCCTAAGGAGTACCTAAACTCCTTTCTATTGACAATTCAAATTGGATAATCACAAGGAGTAGGTAAACTCCTTCCTAACAAGGAGTCTCATAGTACGGAGGGAAGTCAATAAGGTCTTGTTTTGTCGACTCCATTTCCTTAAGGTTATCTAGGAGGTTGAGTCATGTTATAGTAGCCCTCAACTCATATTTACCATTTGAGGTCAGTTAAAGTGGATAGATATGGAAGGAGGCATTAGTCTATGCACACAAGATGTTTGTATAAATGAGTAATTGGGACCTCTAACTTCACTGGGTAAATTAGTCTTGCACTTTTTTAGTCTCTTCGGTTTCCTTGAAAATGTCATTTAGGCCCTCAAATCAACCTCAAAAATTTAGAACCCAAAAAACTGGCAAAAATAGAAAGTTGTATTGAATTTAAGGAAACGAAATTATCAAATGGTGCTGGGTCAAATTAGGTTGATAACATAATGATGATGTGTCATTGGGTGCTTGGAGTCAATTCTGGACAGGTGGACCCATTTTAATAAGTGCATCTTGGAGACTCTCATCTCATATTTACTCTGGTAAGCTTGTAGATTTAGGTAAATGCGAGAGATAATTACAAATACCTTGGAAAATGATAATTAATTTATTATCAAATTAGCTTTATTTTTATATTTTTTTATATTTTTTCTTATATGCTAGATAATTGAAGTCATCATAAATTTGGATCCATAATCTATATAAAAGAGTTCTAACTTTACTTTATATTAAAAATAATTTTGTTACATTATATTTTAACTAAATTGAATATTCTAAAAATAAAATTTATTTACAATTAAATATTTAAAATTTGATTTTGATTAACCAAATTAATTAGTTAATAGACTTTGGGTATTGAAAGTAATAATGCAATTAAATTTATAAAACTCGCAATGGACCATTATAAGAATTCTCGAGATCTGTATTACTGCTTTAAAGTAGCTAAAGGAATCAGTTTATAAGAGTTCTCTAATGTTTTGGAGATCTGTATTACTACTGCTTTAAAGTAGCTAAAAGAATCAGTTTATAAGAGTTCTCTAATGTTTTGGAAATCTGTATTACTGCTTTAAAGTAGCTAAAGGAATCAGTTTCAGCATTGGAATCTCTGGGTTCTAAGTCAATGCTTGGTTGTTCTAAGTTGTTGTTTTGTTTTGTGATCCTAGCCGGTAATCTAGTTGCTCTAAGTTGTGGTTTGGTAATCTACACAATTCCATTGAAAAAAAAGTGGAGCAGATCATTTTGATTGGTTTTTTTTAAATTTAAATGCGTTAAAACTTATTAAAGCATTTATAAATATTTTTCTTTGCCAAATTTCAATGTCAATGGATATGAATTTTAAAGCAATGAACTGGAAACAACACTGTAAATGATGTGGTGTTCTATTCGCCGCAAAAGAATAGACTAAGGAATGCAGATTCATTTTAGCTTACATTTTAACGGTGCAGATTGGAATATTACATAACTCCTTCCTATTAACAATGCAAATTGGATAATCACAAGGGGTAGGTAAATTCCTTCCTAACAATGGGGCGATGGAGAAGCTCTGGATCGTTCGCTGTTGATGCTATATTGATGCGACCTTGTGATAAGCAGTGATAAGAGGTTACAGACTCCACCTACCCACTAAAGATGTTACAAACTCTACCTACCCAAAACCACGTGGATGTGGCACAAGCCCAAGTCCAGGTGCATGCACCAGAAAAGCTTCCCTTCCCTTCCCTTTTAAATTCGACCGACGCTCTCTCCCTCCCTCCATTGCATTATTTCCAATATCCCGAAGCGCTGATTGACGGTACAGAAAAAATTGGGAAACATGGATGACCAGAAGCCTCTGAAGCTCGTCGCAGGAACTGACAGCTTCGGCTGCGCGCTCAAGGATTTCCTCGTCCAACACCTGCAATCAAAGGGCATTGAGGTCCAGGACCTAGGCACTGACAAGTACTACAGCGTCGGAGCAGAAGTGGGCAGAAGAGTGAGCGAAGCACAGCAAAAAGAAAACCAAGCGGAGATCAGGGGACTGGTAGCCTGCGGAACGGGGGCTGGGGTCTCGATTTTCGCCAACAAGTTCCCGGGCGTCTATTCTGTCACCTGCGCCTCTCTGCAGGATGCCCAGGACTGTAGATCGATCAACAACTCGAACGTGATAGCAGTTGGAGCAATGCACACAACTCCTGAAGAGGGCAAGAAAATTCTGGACGTCTGGCTCGAAACCCCTTTCAAGGCGCCCTGCCCTGCAAGCGAGTGGAAGCCATGGCCGCCTGAGACTGCCGATTTCTTAGAAAATTCGTTGCAGGAAATTCCCAAAATTCCCCAACACGAGAACCCCCAATCTGAACCCTTATGCGTGCTCTGTTCACGACTCAAACACAGGAAATTCGAGAATGTGGAAATCGTGCCCGGGGCATCCATGAGCATCGTGAGAGAGAGCCCCACTGCCGCTCTTGTGAAATTCAAGGCGGGAAGCATCGAGCCGGCCCATCACCATAGCCATGGCCATGATCTTTATGTGGTGTCTGGTTCGAAGAAGGTGTGGAACCTCAGCAAGAACAAGACCTTCAACTTGGGCCCCGGGGATTATCTCTATACTCCTGCGCCTGATGTGCACAGGGTGCACTATTTAACTGATACTGAGTTTTTCATCAGATGGGATGGGGATTGGGATATATTTCAGGACGAGGATTTGGCCACAGCATCCGATCGCATTAAGGCGGCTGTAGTCGATCTTTTTCCTCAGTTAGGATGGTCAGTGGGATATACGAAGCGACACTTCAATTAGGTGTTTTTGAGTGCGCGTGGAAGTTCATATATATGCGTGGTCCTGTTCATTTTTATGTGCCATGTATTAAGGTCATGGTAATAGTTAGTTTTAGTGCCTTATAGCGGCCCTAAATTAATTATTATTAACTTAATATATGGGGCATAAAGATAACCTTCCGGACACTAAGTTAATTTTCTTTATATTACTCTCGTGAAGGTTTCTTTATTTTCTTATGTAAGTAAGAGTGGATTGCGTATTATATTTCCTGAAATGACGCTGTCTAAGGTTTCTCTAGTTTATTTCGAGGGGTGGATTGGGTATTGTATTTCCTAAAATTATGTTGAGGATTGTGTATATATATAATTAAATAATATATTCAGAGTTTGCCTAATGAGTTTGCTCAATGGAACAAAACTCTAATGAGTTTGCTCTATGCCCATTGTATGGAGTTCTTCCATATAAAGATAGTTATATTATTTTTATCTTTTTTTGAATATTTGAATTTTATAGTAAGATCAATTATAAATATTTATATATTATTTTTATCCTTTTTTTGAATATTTGAATTTTATAGTAAGATCAATTATAAATATTTATATATAATTGATCTCGATAGAGATAATTATAATATTTTTATTTTAATTTTGAATTTCCAGATAAAGATAATTATATTATTTTTATCTTAATTTTTGAATTTTATAGTAAGATCAATTATAAAAAATATATATAATTGATCTTAATTGTATAATTGATCTTAATTGTTTAATTTTATAGTGAGAAATTATAAAAATAGATTAATTTGATAGAGGGAAAAAAGCTTTATATCGAAGTTGATTAATTTGATTCGTAAATTATTATTATTTTTTTATTATAAAATTAAATCAAAATATATATTTTTAAAATTGAAAAAATAAATAAATAAATACCGCTATTTTTTCTTAGTGGTCAAATTAGCCGTTATGTTTCAACCTTTAGTTCCACTTCTTTGCATCTATTTAAGCTTAATGATTGGACCTGATCTCTCATCTAGTCCTGAAGATGAACCACACTAATTGGTTCGAAACTCGTCCACAAAATTTTGTCTCATGTGATTATCATCTAAAAATATTTGTGGAATATCCTTAGTTTGAACACCCTATCTATCGTTGCAATTACTTTGACTCTCAAGTGTTTTTTGTTTATTTAATTAAAAAAAAATGGAATTGAAATTTGGTTGTTGCCGCACCAGTGTGGAGTCGAAGATCCACCACCATTTCGACTGGCGCCTCATATTCGTGTTCTTTCTCATCCACCAACAATTTCATCTGATTAACTATGATATTCCTATATGATTTTGGGAAGGCCCTATTTAAACTTTGCTCGTCTTCAGAGCTTCTCGCATAGAGTGCGCCTATGATCGATTAGCATGTTTTTATCGAGCAGAGAATAATTGGTGTTAATTTCAAATATATATGCAGATGAACTGAGACAAGGAGGATGAATTGGATTTCAAGTTTTTGGAGAACATATCAAGGCAACATTATATCGTTCAAACGAATGTTTATGCTCCTAGGAAGGATGGTCGAGAACAGAGTGAATGTCACAACGCTTAGTCTTGAACTAAGATTAATCAACTAACAGGAGTATTTGCAGTAATATGTCTCATTAGCTAGATGTGTAACCTTTCTAATAAATGATTAATGATTATTGTTAGGTGTAGTTATTTGATTTGCAAAAACTGATAGATTGACAGATTTACGAAACAGAGAGAAGCTAAACAAAGAACAAATAAGAACACACTGAATTTCTAAGAGCAACAACACTGAATTTGTTTCATTCTGGAGACGAATATATACACTAGATCGACAGTTATAAAAAGTTGTTCAACTAACTCCTAACTAATTCTACAAACTAATTCTTTAGCTAAAATTAATCTTTAACTCTCCCCCTTAATCTTGAGGGCTACATTTTTATAATACCTAACTTCTTACATTGAAGTTCAAAATTAACTTTTCCTATTGGTTTGGTGAAGATATCCGCTAATTGTTCCTTGGAATCACAAAATTTGAGAACAATATCACCATTCTTAACAAGTTCACGGATGAAGTGAAAACGAGTGTCGATATGTTTGCTTTTTTTTATGAAAGACATTATTCTTCGACAAGGAAATAGCAGAAGTGTTGTCACAAAATATTGAAATACGTTCATTTTCTATATATCCGAAGTCAGAGAGAAGTCTCTTCAGCCACACGGCTTGACATGATTCTGAATTCGTTGCATCGTACGTGACCTTCGTTGAAGATAATGCAACTATGGGCTGCTTTTTGGATGACCACGAGATCAAGTTTATGCCAAAAAGAAAAGCATAGCCAAAAGTGCTTTTCCGATCATCAATACATCCTGCATAATCACTCTCTGTATAACCAACAAATTTATTGTTTGTAGAGGCTACATACAATAAACCATAAGTAGATGTACCTGCAATGTATCTTAACACCCTTTTTCTAGCTTTCCAATGACAGTCTTTAGGAGTTTCCATAAACTTGGAAATATAATTAGCTACAAATGCTATATCAGGTCTAGTAGTAGTTAGATACATAATACTACCAGTAAGTTGCTTATATAAAGTTGAATTAATAGAAGTGCCCACATCATCTTTACTTAATTTTGTACCAACCTCAATAGGAGTATCCACTGGTTTACACCTATCCATTTTAACCTTTTTCAAAATATCAGTAGCATACTTCTATTGACCCATAAAAATACGATCATGTGTTTGTTTCACTTCAATACCTAAGAAGTATCTCATTAATCCAAGATCTGTCATTTCAAATTCATTTTTCATAGCAACTTTAAATTCATCTAACTGTAAGTTACCTATATAAATTATGTTGTCAACATAAAGAAACAGTATCAACATATTACCTTGATGATGATTCTTGATATATAAAGTGGGTTCATGGTCACTCCTTCTGAAACCATTATTTAGCAAGTAATGGTCTATTCGGCTATACCAAGCTCTTGGAGCTTGCTTCAAGCCATACAATGCTTTCTTCAACCTGTACAACTTTTTTTTTATTTTTTTTATTTTTTTATTTCGAAACCAGGTGGCTGATCAACATACACTTATTCATTCAAAACACCATTTAAAAAGGTCGACTTTACATCCATTTGGTAAATTGGCCACTTGTTTTGTGTTGTTATAGCTAGTAAAAATCAAGCAGTATCAATTCTTGCTACAGTTGCAAATGTTTCACCATAATCTATGCCAGGTTGTTGTGACAAACCTTTGGCAACTAATATTGCTTGTGTTTATCAACTTCACCTCTCTCATTTAACTTCATTTTAAAAACCCATTTGACACCTATAAAATTTTTATCATTAGTTAGATCAACCAAATCCCAAGTTTGATTTATTTCAATAGCATCGATTTCATTGTTTATTGCATCTACCCATTCCTTTTCATTTATAGCCTCTTCAAAACAAGTGGGTTGAAATGAGAGAAATGCAAAATTTACAACATCATCAACATCGTCTTGTGCATAAATATCACTTAAGCTTCTCATTTTTGTATTATCAGAATCAGACTCACTTAAATATGATGAACTGCTACTGCTAGATGTACTACTACTGGTTTTGTCTTGAACCTGTAATCTTGGAGTGCTCATTGTAGGTGCTTGATGTTCGTCTAACATAATAAAAGGATTAGGACAAGTATTGTTCATTTCATTCCAAGATTTTGCTTCCATGATTTTCACATCTCGACTTATGACGAACTTCTTAGTTATAGGATTAAACAATCTGTATCCTTTAGATTGGTCACTATACCATATCAAGATATACTTTTCACTCCTATCATGAAGCTTCTTTCTTAATTTTTCTGGAACATGGTGAAAGAAATACAACCAAACACTCGAAAGTGTGAAACATTTACCTTTTGTCCACTCCATGCTTCTTCAGTTACAATATTTTGAACACTAGAAGTTGGCGATCTATTCAAAATATATACAGAACATGCAACTGCTTCATCCCATAAATATTTAGACAAATTTCGTGTTTTGAGTAGACTTCGAGCCATATTCATAATTGTTTGATTCTTTCTTTCTGCGACGATGTTCTGTCGTGGAGTATAACTGGTTGTCGTATGTTTTTTAATACCATGTTGTTTACAAAAATCAATGAATTCATTAGATTCATACTCACCTCCTTTATCAGATATGAGAACTTTAATAAACTTGCCACTTTGTTTTTTAGCCTCGGCTTTGAACTCCTTGAACTTGGAAAATTTTTTGGATTTGTATTTGATGAAATACACCCAAATTTTCCTGCTAAAGTCATCAATAAATGTAAGAAAATAGAGACAACCACCTACTAATTGTGCTCGCATAGGACTACACAAATTTGTATGCACTAACTCTAGTTGTTCTTTGGCTCTATAAGGGGCTGATGAAAAACTATCTCGCCTATGTTTACCCATTATACAACTTGTACAAGAAGAGATATGGTCAGACAAAGTAGGCAAACCTTTCACCATAGACTGTCTTTGTAACAAACTCGTACTTTTGATAGGTAAAGACCATATCGCAAATGCCACAATTCAGAGTCAGTAGGAATTGTAACATTATGTGCATACAACTTCTCACTTTCATTTGTAATTGATACAACATGTTCTTTGTCATAGGAATCTTTGCAACAAGAGACTTATGTTGATAAAAAAATGTGCAGGTAGTGTTCTGAAAGCTAACATCATAACCATGTGCATCTAATTTTCCAACACTCAAAAAATTATGCTTGAAATTGGATACATAATAAACATCATAGATATTCTTCACAATATTTTGTTGGTTAATACAGGCACAACACCCTTTCCTTAAGCTTTAACCTGACGATCATCACCCAAACCAATAGAGGAACTGAAAGATGTATCAATATGTGAAAGAAAATCACTATGACCAGTCATATGATTACTACATCCATTATATACCAATAAAACATATTTATTAGGTACTTGCACAGTTACTTGGCATGTCAGAAATAAAGCATCTAATGTTTCACATTCAGTGTTTGTGACATTGGCTTTGTTTTTACTTAAAAAAAAACTGTAGTTTTCGACATTCAGAATTATAATGGCCATATTTTTTGCAATAGTGACATTGAATTTTTGATTTATCTATCCACCTACGAACATGATCAGTTTGAAACTGCTCTAAATGTGTTTGAGTTACCTATGATATATCATCTGAATGAGACTGCCCTCTTCCTTTTCCTCTCCTCCCATGAAAACCTATGCCTCTACCTCTATCCATAGAAGTTTTAGATTTGAAAGAATGCCCTAAAGTACTGACATCTAAATTAATTCTTTCTTCATGAGCCAATAAAGAACCAATTAATTATTCCACAAACAATTTTGTTAATTATATCGACTAAAAAACAGTAACTATCATGTCAAAATTTTTGGGAAAACATCTAAGACCCTTCTCAACAATTCTTTGATCTTCTAGTTCTTCACCATTCATCTGAAGCTGATTAAAAACACCCATAACTTTAGTCATGAACTAATCAACAATTTCTAATTCAGTCATTTTAAGTGTTTCAAATTGTGTTCCGAGAGTTTGTAATTTTACCGTCTTTACTTTGTGATTACCTTGATAAGCAACCTTAAGTATATCCCATATTGATTTAGCAGTCTTAGCAGCAGTGATTTTAGGAAAATAAATTCATCTAAAGAATTTAAAATGTAGGACTTAGCTCTACCTTATTTCTATTTAAGTTCATCAAATTGTTTTCTTTGAGTGGCACAAATTGTAGCAATTACATTTGCATCAAGTTCTGGGAACCCTAATTCTACACTTTACCAACAACCTAAACCTCGTAAGCATGATTTAATTTTAAGACTCAAAAACCATAATTATTCCCACTAAATAAAGGCGTAGGGATTGTGAACTAACTTGTCAATGCCATGTTGAAAGTAATCAGAAATCCCGTTAAAAGCTTAAAAAACAACACCTCTTAAACACTTCAAAAAGTAAATCTTTTCCCCTTTGCGAGAAGTAGAAAAACATAGGAGTATAATAAGTCAAAGCCGCCTCATGAACTATGCCAAAGATTTTAGATTACTATGGTCTATTATGGAGTTTTAAAAAAACTTCCACCAGTTACATGACTGGTATTGTTAATGCTAATCGAAAACAGGTATTTGGCAATATTTCTGATTTTTTACAGACACTTTGTAATCTTCACAAATTTTTAGCTCTGTGAATGCTATACTAAGTCTTTCAAGTTGCTTTTGCTCCATTCTTGTTTAAAAAAATTGATTGAAATCTAATCAAATACATAATTGAAGACATTCAAGGGCTAATATATATGTGCATCTCGGAAACAAAGAAGCTTGTTGAGAGGGTTACGAATGGAATGTGGCTCTTTTTGTATGATTTCAACCTTCATTTGCAACGAATAGGCTATCCTTTCACCCATGTTGGCTCTGTCTTATTCTTCATGCG
This sequence comes from Pinus albicaulis, assembly GCA_034641835.2. NCBI lineage: Eukaryota > Viridiplantae > Streptophyta > Pinopsida > Pinales > Pinaceae > Pinus > Pinus albicaulis. Next base: position 550,073,360 of record CM076582.1, on the reverse strand, counting down.
GAAGAAAATAGGAACATAGTGGATTTGCATGCTTCTTTCCAATGGTAGAAAACAAGCAAACAAATATGATCTGCACACTTCTCTCTTGTGGCAACAAACAAATCTCCAACGGGCAAGAAACAAATATCCAGCAGTTTTCCCTTTCCCAAGAAGAACCCCAATGCTCTGATACCATGATAGATTGAAAAATTTGCGAAATAGAGAAAATCTAAACAAAGAACAGATAAGAACACATCGAATTTATAAGAGCAAACACATTGAAATTGTTTCATTCCAGAGATGAATATATACACTAGATCAACAATTATAAAAAGTTTTTCAACTAACACCTAATTGATTCTACAAACTAATTATTTGACTAAGATTAATCTTTAACAAAACATAGTTCCATTCTTTAGATCCATGTTTCCCTAGTGGCTTAGGAGCTTTTCATTCAGGCTCACATGGAATGGTGGGGGAGATTTCCAAATATGTAATCTTTTCCAAATTAATTTCAAATTATGAGTTGGGTACTAATTTATTACGTTGTTTGGCAGTTCCAAATACTTTCTCATGAATCCGTGGGTGCATTTATGGCCCATTGTGGCTAGAACTCGATGTTGGAAAGCCTCAGCTTGGGGGTCCCCATGTTGGCAGTTCCTTAGTGGAGCAATCAGATCACTAATTCCACATACATTGAAGGGAAATGGAAGACGAGCTTGAGAGTGAATAAACGATCAATAGATAGACTGGTGGGGAAGGTGGAAATGGAGAAATGAATCAGGATGGTCATGGAAACTAAGAGATGCGTGAGATGAGGAAGAATGCTTCATGATGGAAGCCACTATCGAGGGAGGAAATGGCGGAAGGCAGATCTTCAGAAAAAAATATTCAAGAAATTATCGAGGAGATTATTGCCAAATCATTTTCTATATCTACTTTTGGTGTTCTGGTTTGACAATAGTTGCAAGGAAATTGAATGATATAGAATAAAACTAATACAAATGTAGTGCCTTCAAGAAATATCAATGTTGCATTGTGATAAATATTGTCTCAATGTAAAAGTCAACCATTGTCAACCATGGACCATTATCCAATGCAACATTGTGACAATTGTTGTCTCAACATGAAAATCAATCATGGTAAACCATAGGCCAACGTCACATTGTGACAAATATTGTGTTAATATGAAAATAAATTGTGGTCAACCATGTTTATTTTAGGGTTTATAAATCCCTTGGGTTTACTATGATGGTCAACCATGGTCAACAATGGTCCAATGTCACATTGTGCCAAATATTGTCTCAATATGAAAATCAACCATGGTCAACCATGGATCGATGTCACATTGTGACAAATATTGTCTCAATATGAAAATCAATGGTGTTAAAAGGTGGTCAACCATGTTTATTTTAAAGGTTTATAATATTTATCTCTTTGGTTTAATATTATTCCCTTGGTTTTATAATCCCTTGGGTATTTAATATTTTTTTTTTGTAAGTTAGGCTAATCTATATTATAACATAAAAGAAACTTTACATAGGCATTGGGCTGACATGCCAAGTTGTGCTTAGCCAATCCCAACCTTAAAAGCTTCAAAATAAAGTAGGTTTGAGGTGGCCTCCGAAGAGGAAACAAACCCCTTAATAGCGGCAAATAGTCATGTTTTACAAAAAAAATTGTAACACAAATAAAAACACAATAGCTATAGTAGGTCCTTAAGAGACAAAAAACAAAGAAGAACCCAGAAACCGTGCAATCATGGTGTTCCTTCATCATCCTCTGGTGTGGGGTCCTCCTCCTCGATTAGGCAACCATAATCACGCCCAATGGCCTCCTTCTCAGTTGTTGGGGCGTGCTGGGGCTTCGGGGGTGTTGTGCAGATGATAGGAGAAACGGGGTACTCAATATTAGGAACTCTAGTCCAGACTCCATCTGAGTCCATTATCCAAACATCAGTCTCTTCCTCCGCTGCCTCATGTACAAGGAGTGACTCGGTTTTCCGAAGTGTGGGAAGCTCATAGTGCACAATGGTTAACTTCCTAGGGCCTCTTTTTCCCCTCCGATTCTCCGAAGTTAAGATTATTTCTTCCGGGGTGGGGTCAGGCCAATGAGTAGCCTCCCTGTCATGGCTTCCTAAAGAGGAAACTTCAATAGATTCCAAACGCTGATCTTGAGCATGGTGATTGTGCCCCAAGAATGCACCTCTTTGGCTACCCTTGATGGCATTTTGGCATTGGCGCGGGGCCATGGGGAAGTTTACGAGTAGAGGCGGGGAAGTCAGGTGTAGAGGAAAGAGGTGCATAGCTGGAGGGTGCGCAACAATGATGCTTGGTGGAGGGGCACACAACAGGGGGTGACGCAGAAGGGGATCGCGCAACAAGGTATCCCGCCTCAGATAGCCCACAGCGGGGATAGGAAAAATAGGAGGGGATTTCCACATGGATGCGCACAGATGGGGGGGATGCAGTTGGGGGCGTGCATGTAGGAGGGAGACAGAGGGAGGGGCACGCTACAGGAGGGCACGCGACAAGGGATGCACGTCAGGGGGAGCACGCAGGGAAGCTGGAGCAGTAGCGGGATGGCGAGGGGAATAATAGTAATGGCTCTGGAGACTAGATTGAGCAATAGAGATATGGCAGAATGAGGAGTTGCAGTGCCTTTTGAAGACCTATGGCACAAGCACAGATGCAGTGAGTGGTTTTGGAACACTCTCAGATGTGATGAGAGACGACCCAAGTGAGAGTGCATGTGATTCAGAGTATGGCAATAGATCAAGTACAACAGAGCGTCGTTGTAAATTATTAATGAAATAAGTTTCCGCATCAAATTAAATATGTCGCTGCAAGGCGTCATCATCTTGAGCATGGGAAGATCTATCTTCGCACGATCGAGGCATGTCACCCACATCCGGGGACCTTGGGTATTTAGTATTATTCCCTTAGGCTTTTAGTATTAATCCCTTGGCTTTATTATTCCCTTGGATCTACAATATCAATCCCTTGGGTTTATTAATATAAGGGTTCATATTCCCAGGGTATAATATTATTCATAGGGTTTATAATATTAATATTTGGGTTTAATATATTATCCATTTGGATTTTAATCATGGTAAACCATGGTCCAATGTCACATTGTGACCAATATTTTCTCAATATGAAAATCTACTAATATCACATTATAAGAATGATTTTCTCAATATGAAACTCAACCATGCTCAACCATTTTGAACGTCACATTGTGCCAAATATTGCCTCTATTTGGAAATCAACCCTAGTCAACCATGGTCAAGCATGCTCAACGATGGCCAATAACCATGGTCACATTGTGACAAATATTGTATCTTGGTCCAACATCACATTGTAACAACCATGGTCATCCATGGTGTTGTACCTTGGGAGACAATTTATGGTTGAGGAGAAATCAGTGCCAAAGACATTCATGAAAAACTGAAAAGAAATTAATTGATTGTCCTTTCAATTTGTAAAACTGAGATATCCCCAAATTGGGATTAATAGTAATAAAAGTGAAAATAGACAAAAAACTCGGCAACAGAAAATACATCATTGAAACATGAAAATTGGAGCCAAAACAAGTCCTGAGCCATTTTATTAATATGATGGGAAGAGTACAAATGAGGTGCTGGAAATTTTTCACCTGAACTTGCTCAAGGTAGGCTCGAAGGAAAACTCAAGCCCAAGAAAAAACTCCAACTGAAAGTGCCTCTATGTGGCTCTGTATCTGCGCTGCCTAGCTTAGAAATGTTGATGCTAGCTGACTTCAGAATGCCAGTTGGGTTACTTCTACTGCTAAATTTTTTTTAGGAATTTAGGAAGGCGATCCTTGCACAAAACCCTGAAAAACCCAGAAAGGGTTTCATCTAATACCAACCTTCAAAATCTGACCCTTTTTCCCCTAGATCCTATAACTTCTAGTGAGTAGGGATTGCATAAATGATTTGATCTGCTGCTCATAAAATTCCCGGATTTTAACCACGAACTCTACTAAGAAAAACCCAGAGAGGGTTTCATCTAATACCAACCTTCAAAATCTGACCCTTTTTCCCCTAGCTCCTATAGCTTCTAGTTGAGTAGGGATTGCATAAATGAGTTGATCTGCTACTCATAAAATTCCCGGATTTTAATCACAGACTCTACTCATAAAAACCCAGAAAGGGTTAATATTATTTTTTACTTCAGAAAATTGGCCCTCTTGGGCTTAGCTCACCCAACTGTTGGGAAATTCGAAGTCCTGGCTGGAACTGCTAGTAGATTATTGTTGGGTATGCATAACTATGGGTTGAACTAATAGATAAATTGGCTAAAACTACTCCCCCAAAGTTCAAGTATTGAAGGGTTGAACCCTTCACTGGATTCCAAGTGAAAATGCCTTGGAATTTCTCCCTTTCTAGAACCCCTCTGCTGTTGGACTGTGTAAATCATTAGGTGACTGCGCTGCTATAGGAGGGAATATATGTGGTCTAATGCCAAGATATTGAATCTAATCTCATCGAACAATAAAACTCCTCTCTTGAGCAGGCACTCAAATTCTCCTGAGGATGAGGTTAGGATCTCCACTCGGAGACACCCGTGTGATAAACAACACTGCAGACTCAATTAAACAGCTCAAGCATGCTCAGGTCGTAAATACCAGAAAATAAGAATATGAAAGAATGATTTCCATGGATGCCCTCACCCCCTTATTATTCTTGTGAAACCCTAACATCTTTGGGTTCACTGATTAACTGCGCTACTACTTGGCCACTTAGCTTTCACACTTTTTGAGCTGCCTTCTTGGCCTCTTGGCCCCACAAGAGCTATGCTGTCCACATTAGCTCTAGAAAAGTGGTTTTATTCTAACTGTTGGGTTTATGGGTCCCTTCACCCTTTTATTTTCCTACTAAAATTAAGAAAAATAAAATTGGAAAAAAATAATATTTATAATTAGTTGTCAACTAATTAGGAATATTAAAGTCCACCCCGCCAAAAAATTTCTTTTGCTCAAGCATTACCTGAACAAGCCTCATCTCTAGTTGATGCTCCCCCACTGTCACTGCAAAATGTGCCTGGGTCCCAGACATGCCACTAAATCTTCCCTATCCTCTGCATCACTCTAATATGAAGGGATACCTCAATGCCAGGATCCCAATCCATCCTGTCCAATATGAAGCTCCACCTATTCCGCTCACCATCATGCTAGGAACAAGTAGCAAAAGCCCTCTGGTCATCATTAGTGAGTAGGGAATCATGATAATATGACACTATGCCCAACTTCTCATGTAGTATCCCTACCAAGTGGTCCATCCTACGCACTCCAAGAATAAATCCTCGAATATACTGCCTAATACCTGCAGAGGTAGCGTCTCGCTCACATGAGCTCCTCTTGCTATCATCCCGCTGACCAACTTGTCATGCTAATGAAGTCCCCCAATCCATCAGTGACTTGATAAATCCCAATGGAAGATCAACATGATCCCCCCATGTAGTATGTAGCTCACCCCTAAAGGTTATCGAGTTGTGTAGAGCTGTAATGCTCGAGTCCCCTACTAATTTCGTACATGTGCCACCATGCTAACGTTGCGCCACTTTGAATGTGAGATAACTGTTACAGAGTAATTTGTCACTCTCCCTATACTCCCCGTTCCTTGATCCTAGAGGACCCATACAGTGACCCTTGTGTACTTTCCAAGCATGGAATATATACCCTTGAACCACACTTTGTCTTCCAATTCATCTCTTTTCTCGAAGATCCCTGTAAAACCCCGGTTTTCAAGGTTGGCGCTTTATCTCAGTGTCTGACCCGTGCTAATAACAGAGATTTGCACTGAGACCCGCACTGATTGGCGCTCTGTCTTAATGTTGGACTCGTGTCGATCCTCTTTTGGAATTTTTTTTAAATAGAAAGGAAGCTTCTGTGACTAGAAGCTTCGTGAGGCGGCGAGCTGGAAGTTTGTTTGAGGATATGGCTGAGGAATTCCCCTTTGGGCTTCTTGTTCCCATGAAATAGGAACTACTCCAAAGGATAAGCTCCTTTCCCATTATTTGAGGGCCCATAACCTCCTCCTCCATTGTTATATAAGGAAACCTCTTTCGCCTCTGCTACCTTAGTCAGAGTGAGAGTCTGAGTCTGAGTTAGAAAGTTGGAGTTAGCATAGAGAGAAGAAGAAATCATAGCTTCGGGAGAATAGTGTAGAGTGTGATTGTTTTGGTGTGTTAAGAACATAGTGATATCTTAGACCTTTGTGTATGAGGGTGTTTCAAACATGCTTGGATACAGACCTGCCGAAGGAGAGCCTCAACGTCAAGGCTTGGTTGTAAACTCCCCTTGTATTTATCATAAAAAAATGCATCTGATTTTTATCTTCCACTCTTGTTTACATTTATAATAAGATTTATAGCATTCCTTGATCAGTTAGATAGGTTTTAATTGTTTTATGTTTTTCGTGATTTTATGCTTATTGTGGTGTCTTGACTATGTATACAGGTAATCGGACGTTGGCAACAACGTGTATCGAACTTGAGGAGAACAACGAATCAAGAAGCTTCAACGGAAGGCGACAACATAGCATCAGAACAAGGTAGGTCATCTTCCTTGCTCTAAATTTCATTTACAATATAGGAAGGTCGATGTTAGTATGTTCCTGTAGTTGCTAGTCCCACCCTAGGGCTAGAGGGATCACCTCTGTCCATAGAGGGGATTTACCTGGACAACAATTTGGCGACTCCGATGGGGAGTTTCCTTTGAGTTTGTCACTCTTTGAGGTCTTATTCATTCGACGAGTTTAGTCGAATGACCATTTCCCTATTTTTTCCTATGTTTTTCATGAATTACAATCTTTTAGTTTTTGCTTGAAGTGGTGAGTTTGGTCTTGGTTGGGAGAAATTATTTGTTTTCTCTTTTTCAGGCATTGGCGCTTTTATTTGTCTAACAATTGCACCAATTGGCGCTAGTTTTCAGTTAGAAAGCCATGCCAATTGGCCATTAGTGCTAGTTTTAGTCCCTAAAGTTGCGCCATTTGGCACTAGTTTCAGCCACAAAAGTCGTGCCAATTTCAGCATGTGTTAAAAATTAAGGTTTTTTTTTTCCCTAAGTCCTTCACCACTGTGTCTTGCCCTTCCGGTATTTTTCTCTGTATGATTTACATTTTATCCCCTTCACTCAAGTTGGTTTTATTGACTCATTGGATTGGTTTTTGGTTGTTTTTTGGGACATGCATCCTTACATCCTAGTTTTTCTAGGATCGTGCATCAATTGCCTGGTTGCATGCTTCGCGGGACATCGCCTTGCTGATTGAGTTAGTTTCCTTGCTTGGTGAGCAATCTCTAGTTGATTGCCTTTTGATTTTTAGTTGATTGATTGATCAAGCCTCAAGTGTCTGTCCAAGTTCATTTGGTCTTCTTGTTCACTTGTGAGCATAGATTAAATTGCTCATTGTTCAGCTGAAAATTCTTCTTTCTCTGATTTCTTGATGTAAAAGGGAATGAATGCCTTGTTTTGATCCCATGCTTTGGAAGTCCTCTTTGTTCTTGAACTCATATTTCTCGTAGCCTTTTGAGGAATTTCATTACAAATTTTTCAAAACATGATTGTATTCTTAATGTTTTTTGCATCCCTTTTGCATTAAGCGAATTTGCGTTCATTCAATTTTCATCTCAAATTTTGCTTTTCGTTAAAGTGTGTTAGATCACATTGCATTGAAAAGTCATTGTTGAGATCTATCATTGAACTTAGATTACATTGTTTAATGATTGAAAGCTAAAATTCACATTGAGTGCATTCTCTTTCATTGAAAGCATGCATTAAGTAGATTCTCATTTCATCAAAAAATGCATTCAGTGCACTCTTATTATTTCAAAAGAAAAAAGAAATTGTGCATATATTACAATTGTATAGTTTTCAAAAAGATAATTTTGCATAGATTACATTGCATAATTCACATCATTGAAAGCTTTAGATTACTTTTGGATAGTGAAAGTCATCTAGTTAGGAAAAAAGTTTCGTTTGCAACATTATTGTTTGTTGCATCTTTGTTTGATACTCTTCCCTTCACCAGATAGCATTCATCGAATTGAAAGAGTTCTTTTCTCATATAGATGCATATAGAAGTTTTTATATGACAACGGTAGGGCCTCGAAACTAAAACATCAATTCAAGATCAACCATAAAATAAATTCAATCAATCTAAGGAAGTATTGAAACCTAACACAAACATTTTAGAGGTCTAGGCTAGTGACGTGTTCCGACGTAATTAAACCTAGTAGTTGTCATTCGCCACCTAGCTTTAGACATCACCAGTATGGATTTTTTCTCCCCATACTGTCGCATATATAAAGGGAGACCCTCATAGGTTCAAATCCTTTATCCATAGGAAACCGCGTCTGCCGCCCTGTAACCGTCATACACTTAACACAACATTCAGGGAGACTACCTACACGTACGTCAAGTCCTTGGTCATTTCTCTTCCATTTGATCACCAAGGTGTATATGGTAGTTCACGGAAACTTGGTACACCCTCTTACTTAGATTACCTGAGTAGTCATTTTGATATTTTCGTCTCTCTAAAAGTGAAAAAGATCATCGAGCACTTTTCCTTTCAAGCTTGTTCAAACTGAAAGCGACTAGAGTCACCTTTTATCCTTTTCTTGACTCTTAAAATATGAAAAGCCAGAGTTTTGTTTCAGTGTCTTAAAAAATTAACTGCCCATGAAATATTCCTAGTTAAAGTTATCTTCCTTTGTGATTTTTGAGGGTTGTTTCCAATGGCAACGTTTCCAGAGTTTACCAACCAAGGAATCCTCTTCGAAGGGAATCCTGGTCCTTTTCCTTCTTTTGGGAATGTTGGTGCTCCTTATATGGCAACATTGTTCCTTCCTGGGTTAACTATTGGTTTTCTTGTATGGTTATTTTCGACCTTGGTGGTCCTGAATGTCCCAACCTCTATTCAAACGTCTCCTTCGCCTGAACAACATCATGTTTATTCTAAAGTTGACCCCTCACCTTCTTTGCCTATTCCTTCACCTCGTTCTTCCTCTTTGCCTGGTAAAAGTCTGTATTCTATCAACCGGGTGGCTAAGAAGAAGAAGAAGAAGTCAAAGAAGAAGAAGGAAAATAAGTTAGGGGAAAATTTAGCAACCATTGCTACCCATGCAGCTAATATCGAGAAACCTCCCACTCCGTCTTGCAAAGTCAAATTCCCTTGCCAGCTATGTGAGGTAGACCACCTTCTTCGTGATCGCCCTAGTATTCCCCAGGTACTAGAAGTGTGGTATGTTAGCCCGATTTGCCCTATATCATCAGCCTCTAGGCATCATGCTGATGATGAGCATTCAGCTAGAGATAATGAGACTCGTAAGAAACAGGGTAAGATCAAATTTCCCTGTAGGTTGTGTGAAGGGAACCATCCCATTCACCTTCGTCCTTATATGGACAAAGCCTCTAAAGTATTGGATACCCTTTCGGCTTCTGAGTCTTGTCTTCCCGTTGGTTACCGGAGGATTTCTTTGATTCCTCGACTAGTTGATCAAGTTATTGAAAGTCAGTCTCCCGAGTCTGTTTTTGACCAATCATTCATTGAGAAGAAGGACGACCTAGTTCCACCTATAGTTCACCAGGTATTTTCCATCGAGAGTGGGCCTCATCCCAATCAGGTTCTTTTTGTTTCCTCTGATTCCCCGGGATCGAAGGGTGGTCCTCCCATTTCCATGGTCTAGGAGGATGAGCCTCCGACTCCCGTGGCCATAGTTCTAGAAAGTGATCCTCCTTCTCTCATTCCCGAAGTTCAGGAGGATGGTCTTTCCACTCCCGTAACATAGGGGGGTAATCCTCTTATTCCTATGGCACCCCCTCCATGTAGTTTGGTAGCTTCCTTTGATTGGATTTGATTTACGGGATACCTTCTTCCTTCTTACATGCCCTTTGAGATCACTCTACATGCCTGCAATATGGTCGTACCGAGCACAATTATAGATGAAGGCACCTCAGTTAGTATTATGTCCTCAACTACATGGAAAGCTTTGGGTTCTCCATTGCTTGTGCCTGTTACTCAGAATCTGTTTGCTTTTAACAAAGGAACAAGTCAACCATTAGGCATCCTTCTGAAGTTGCCTATTACTTTTGGAGGGAAAAATGTCTATATAGATGTGATGGTGGTCCAAAACCCCTTGGATTTTAATTTACTCTTAGGACACGACTATGCTTATGCCATGGGTGCGCTTGTCTCTTCCCTCTTTCGTGTGATTTGTTTTCCACATGAAGGTCGGATCATGACCATTGATTAGATTTCATTCATTGGTCCTGATGTGACATCTGGTCTACCATCATCCCTTCCTAGTCCTTACCTGTCGGTGATATATTCCCCGCCACAGGTCAATTATGTGGCTATTTGTCCCATGCTCGCATTCAGTGATAATTTCGTTGTGTATCGTGTTCTGGGGGCATTGGATTCTGATTTCCAGAATGTTTCTCTCCCATCGGATGAGCACCTCTTGGAAGCCATGAATTCTTCTATGCCTTGAACAAGGTCGTCAGAGCAGAGTTTGTTTTCTTGTGTCAAGCTCCTTAAAAAATGAAACAAGGTCTTCGGAGTAGAATTCATTTTCTTGTGTCAAGCTCCTTAAAAAATGAAACAAGTTCCTCGGAGAAGAGTTCATTTTCTTGTGTCAAGCTCCTTAAAAAATGAAACAAGTTCATTGGAGCATAGTTTATTTTCTTGTGTCAAGTTCCTTAAAAAATGAAACAAGCTCTTCGGAGCATAGTTCATTTTCTTGTGTCAAGCTCCTTAAAAAATGAAACAAGCTCTTCCGAGGATAGTTCATTTTCTATGTCAACCTCATTAAATAATGAATTAGGTCATGAGGATAGTTATTTTACTGTGTCAACCTCGTTAAAAAATGAAACACGTTCCCGTTCAATTTGAGCTTTTGATTAGATCTCGTAAAATCCCAGTCGAGTCTTTCTCTTGATCTCGTATTTGAACCTTCATTCCATCCACCTGTTAGTAACTAGTAGTCTACTCAGGTGAATGCACTGAAGCTTGGGGGGCATGTACCTCGAATTGAGCAACCATGCTAGGGGCATGCAAAATTATTTCCAGCATAGTTTGTTTCTGTTTCAAGCTTGTATAAAAATGAAACGAGTTTCAAGCATAGTTTGTTTAAGTTTCAAGCTTGTGTAAAAATGAAACACACTTCAAGTAGAGTTTCCTGATATCAAGCTTGTGTAAAAATGAAACCATTCTTATTTTACCTCTCGTGATTGCCATTTTGTCAACCTGTTTTGCGAGATGAACCTTGGTTTTCTCATTCCATCATCATCATCTGCTTGCCTGATCATACGCCTTCACTTTATTATTTTACCCATTCCTGAGGAACATCTGTAATGAGTGGTCTTGTTAGCCAGCTGCTTGACCTTTACTTGTTCTGAGTAGTTCCACCATCACCAGAACCAATTGCTACCCTTAATTCCATTCATTCCTCCAGGAGGAATCAACTTTTAGCTCTTTTCTGACTCTCTAAAATTGAAAATATTGTCGATACTCTTGTCATTTTGAACTCGTTAAATGGCTACGAAACGATATCTACCCAGTATACGTTTTATGCCTTTTTCTCTCAGACATAGTTTTCTACCTTTTCAGATCTGTGAGACTACTTATGAAAAGGGAACTGTTGGATTTTCCTTTTCCACCTCTTTTCAAAATCTCTAAATATGAAAAGACATCTATTTATTCCTTTGTCAGACTCGTTAAAATCTATTGGCATCGGAAATTGTCACCATGACGTACACAAGTTCCTCCTTCCTAGGGCTCGTAAAATGTACTAGGATGGATTTGTCCAAAGGAAAAAATTATACGACAAACATATGCTATCCTCTTCAAGCTTGTGTAAAAATAAAGAGGTACTCGCCATAAATGGTGGGGGAAAATGGAAGTTATTCGTCAGTTGTGTCGGTAGTATGTCACTCTTGAACATGAAACTTATTTGCAGTTCGTGTTGAGTTGGGGTATCTTCACTCTATCACTTTGCTTCCATGGGTTTGGGAAATCCGTTTGCCTCTCAATCGATTAAAAATATTTTCAACATGACCTCTGATCCTATTTGATTCAAATGTTGCCAAATTCCAGAGTTGTGTCGCCAATATGTTCAAGAGAAAATCCTTCTACAGTTTGTACATTCCCTGATCCTCTATTTCAGTCTTGATTCACACTCATATTACCTTCTCTATTTCATGCCGATGATGTGGGATTCATTATGACCCTCCTTCGATGAATCACTTCTTGTAGACTTCAGCTCATTATCTGGGAAGTCGATCTAGAGACTCCTTTCTGGTACCTTGGAGCCTGCATGCCTCAATGGAAAGTTCTTCGCATTCGACGATAGGTCCTCACCATTGGCCTTTGATCGAGTGATTTCGTGGGTGTTCGATGCCAGCTCACTGTTCACATTCCATGGATTGTACTAGTTGTACCTTGAGAGCCATTATCATTATTGGTGGTTTCTCTCACACCTGTTAACAACTTTCATCATTGGCTGGTAATCAGGTGATTTTCCTGCATGTTTGACTTTAGCTCATTTATTCACATGCTTTAAATTGTACTTGATCGGGTCATGACAGAGCGCAAGACCCTGGATTTATTCTATAGAGTCTAGTTTGTGAGGCGATATGATTTTTCCATGATTGGATACATGTTTCTTTCAGATGGATGGCTGCGACCATACCATGAGTCTATATGAGATCCTTCTCAGATGGATGGTTGCTACCATACCATGGTCTCTTTTACGGATGGCTGCATCCATACCTTGATTCATGTATTTTCATCAGAGATTTCAGTTATTTATATGTATCTATGCTTGATTTGCAAGTCTCTCGATGACAACATCTAGTTCCTTGCACGTACTTGTAAATAATTTCACCCCTCACTTGTGTTCGGATTTCATACTTTAGGGGGCATCTGTTACTGAGTAATTTGTCACTGTCCTTGTACTCCCCATTCCTTGATCTTGGAGGACCCATACAGTGACCCTTGTGTACTTTCCAAGCATGGAATACATACCCTTGAACCACACTTTGTCTGCCAATTCATCTCCCTTTACAACTTTCTAGAAGATCCTTATAAAAATATGGTTTTCAAGGTCGGCACTTTCTCTCAGTGTCTGACCCGCGTTAATAACAGAGATTTTCACTGAGACCCGCACCGATTGGCGCTTTGTATTAATGTTGGACCCATGCTGATCCTATTTTGGAAAGTTTTTTAAATAGAAAGGTAGCTTCCACGACTAGAAGCTTCGTGAGGCAGCAAGTTGGAAATTTGTTTTGAGGATATGGACGAGGAATTCCCCTTTGGGATTCTTGTTCCCAAGAAATATGAACTACTCCAAAGGATAAGCTCTTTTCTCATTATTTTAGGGCCTATAACCTCCTCCTCCATTATTATATAAGGAGACCTCTTTCACCTCTGCTACCTTAGTCAAAATCTGAGTTAGAAAGTTGGAGTTAGCATAGAGAAAAGAAGAAATCATAGCTTCGGTATAATAGTGTAGAGTGTGATTGTTTTTGTGTGTTAAGAACATAGTGATATATTAGACCTTTATGTATGAGGGTGTTTCAAACGTGCTTGGATACAGACCTACCGAAGGAGAGCCTCAACATCAAGGCTTGGTTGTAAACTCCCATTTTCTTTATCATAATAAAATGCATCTGATGTTTATCTTCCACTCTTGTTTACATTTTGTTAGGTCCCTATATTACTAGTATAGTCCCTTATTGTTGTTAGTGTAACCCCCTTATTGTTATTATTGTACCCTTGTAACCACCATATTGTTATTATTGTGCCCTTAAATTATTATTGTTAGGTCAGCTAGGATTACATTGTGGCCCCACAAGGATTACATTATGGCCCCATGGACTCCTATATATAGAAAGGAGGTTTTGTAAATTGTATCATCTAAGAATTGTTCATTTATGTAATGTATTGGAGGTTTCCCCCTCGAAGTGGCTTATTTCTAAGGAGTTGATATCTCTTTTCTTATATTTTTGGAGCTGGTTACACAACATTTGGTATCAGAGCTTTGGATTCTAGGCTTTCACTGCTCTAAACAGGTCATCGTGGAATTTTTGGTATAACGTTTTTTTCTACGAAGATTCAGAATCTGAAATTTTTAGGGTGCGAAGCCGAAATCCTGAGGAAACTTGTCAAAAAATTTCAGAGCTTGGTTCACAATATTTTCGGAGATATGATCTATGGAAGGTAGTGCTTTTTCAGGCTCCTGAATTTCATCTCAAAGAGGTAATTGTGGGAAAATATTAATAACTCTCTCTTTGAGCATCGGATTGGAGTGCCATAAAAAGTGGTCACAATTAAATGGACTGTAGTTTCTGGCTATCAATTTTAGAGCTGAAGGATGAAATAGTGACATGTGGCAAGTCATACAAGTTTTCTCTACTGAACCAATCCATAATTAGGTCATTGTGGGAGATTGGACACAACTTTGCCTTGGAGAATCCAAATCAGGTCAGACATGTGGCATTTGAAAGAGAATTCAGAGGGCTATTTCGGTGTTGAAATTAAAATATTGAAGAGCTGCAATCACAAAGATAATCCAATTTCAATATTGAGCTCCTTAAAAGCAAGAAAAAAGTGTGTGTTGTTTTTCCGAATTGCATAAGTCTTGTTTGAAGAATCAATTTGAATTGATTCCAAGGGAATATTGTAGAGTAGATATCAGTATTGGCTTCTAAAATATGCCATGTAAAAATAATTTAACACCCATTAAGCCTTAAGAAGGTTCTACCATGACTCATGAAGATGAAGAATTGCAACATGATCTATCAAAATTACAAGAGCAAGTGCACCAAATTTCGCTCTTGAAAAAAGCAAGAAAAAATGAAATGGAAGTTTTGAAGAAAGGCATGGAAGCACAGATGGACGGTTTGAAGAAATGCGTGCAAGCTAAGATGGATGGCATGAAATATATAATGGAAGCTAAGATGGATGACATGAAAGACAACATGGAAAACATGAATAATGATCTAAAAGTAGACATGGAAGGTTTGACAAAGTTGATACAAGAAATGTTTCCTAATGGTGAAAATATAGTAGAAGAAACTCATGATGAGAACAAAATAAATGTTAATCGTGATTTCATAAACTCTAATGTTGGCGGGAATAACCACCATATTCCAAAAATGGATATGAGGAAGTTGTTGGAGTTTAACACAGCGCAAACATTAAATTAACACACAGCAGAAAAAACACATCACATAAGAGACACAGGAGTTTTACCGTGGTTCACCCAAACCTCTTGGGCTACGTCCACACAACAGGGCAATGGCAATCTTATTAATTCAAACAGGAGATTACAATCTCACACACCCACACACTCTCCAAAACAAACGTATGGATACCTGTTATATAGCAGGAGAATCTAACAGCCATCAACTCAAATTTAGGTTGCATTAACTCCCTCCCAACAACCTGGAGCTAATCTAGGAACTAATTCCTAATTTTTGTCACCTACTGAGATTTTTCCTATTTTATTTAGAACAGAAAATCTCAACAATCTCCATAAAACAACAATTATTTTGATGCTTTTTGTTGTTATTATTGAGGCTCTTCTATGACAGAAGCCAAACACCAACGGCTTCTCCAACAAAATGGTTTAAGTGAACATGTCTGCCGTTTTCCTTTATGCACCTTTTCAGAAGACTCCTTGATATGCTTTGTCTTACAAAATGGTACTTAATTCAGACCATGGCACGATTTACTATGATGATAGGATTCTTAGCCAAATGTATTACATGACTATCACAAAAATAACGTTGGTAATCCTATGACCTACAGAGTCCTGAAAACAAACCTTTCAATAGCTAGCCTCTTTACAAGCATGCGAAGCGACAACGTGTCTATGATGGTGGATAAAACTATGATGCCTTGACGACATCAGCTAACATATCACACCCAAGGAAGTAAGCATACGAAGTTATTCTCTTATCCAAATCACGCCTCAAAATCAGAATCAACATATCCTGACATATTCACTTTTACTCTTGTGCCAAGTGATACAATAACTACTTGTGCCTCTCAAGTACCTAAGCACCCATTTCACTGCTGACCAGTGTTCTTTACCCGTATTTGCCATGTACCTGCTGACAACCCCAACTGCATGTGAAATATCTGGTCGAGTACAAACCATCGCATACATCAAACATCCTACTACATTGGCATATGGAATTCGAGACATATAATCATTTTCTTCATCTGTATTAGGACATAAACCCGAAGAAAGCTTGAAATGGGAAGCGAAAGGGACTGACACAGGCTTCACATTATTCATACCAAACCTCAAAAGTATCTTCTCAACATACTTCTGTTGTGATAGCTACAGCTTACCATTGCTCCTGTCTCTGAAAATCTCCATGCCCAAAATCTGTCTTGCTGCTCCTAGATCTTTCATATCGAATGTCCTTGCCATCTGAGTCTTCAACCTGTTGATTTCATCAATGCTTTTTCTTGCTAAAAGCATATCGTCAACATACAACATGCCATTTTTCAATTTCTTGAAATACACACAATGATCATATTCACTTCTAACATATTTCTGACTCAACATGAAAGAATCAAACTGTATACCCTATGCTTGCAGGGAAGCGCCCCGGCCATATAATGACTTGCCAGGCACGGACAAATTTCTTGTAGATTTTTGAACAAGCCCTTCCGGTTGTTCCATATAAATTTGTCTCCATCTAGATCTCCATGTGAAAAGCGTTAACATCTAGTTCGCGCTCTAAATCAAACAAAACAACTAAAGAAATACTAACACAATTAATTGAAACAATTTTAACCTTGGTGAAAAATCTCATAGAAGTCTATGCACCTTTACGAGAAAACCCTTTACCTTGATCGCGCTTCCTATACTGTCCTCCAGAAATATCATTTCTTCCCGTTTTAAACGCCGGCCCATTTCTACAGTTTTCCTGTCTTTCGGAAGCTCAACCAGATCCCATGTGCCATTCTTACCTAAGGCCATCATTTCTTCCTTCATGGCTGCTTTCCACTTATCACTGTTCGAACCTTCTATAGCTTCCTGATAGCACAGAGGTTCATCATCGTTAGCGGTCAAAGCAACTGAAGTAACATAATCATCATACCTTCTAGGAGTACGTTTTATTCTTGTAGACCTCCTTAAAGCTGTTTCTGGTGCTTCCGCAATTGGCTGACTACCACCTGTAGGAACTTCTTGCCGATCAGTATCTGAGACCTGTTCATGATCTAAACCTGAACCCTGTTCATGTTCTGAAACCTGTTCATGACTAGTATCTAAACTATGGTCATCATGACTATCATTAGAAGTGCTATCAAACTGAATGTGCTGAAAATCAGATACATCATCTTGTTTCAATCTACTCTCTACATCTAACTGTACAAGAGAGGATTCATCAAACTTTACATCTCTGTTGATAATGATTTTGCGGGTAGTAGGATCCCACAATCTATATCCCTTTGTTCCAACACCATACCCAAAAAAGATATACCTTTTAGACTTTGGATCTAACTTAGTTCGCTGATGTTTAGGCACTAGAGCATATGCATCACAACCAAACACTCTGAGTTTAGAATAATCACAAGGGTGTCCTTTCCATACCTCTTGCGGAATTTTGCAGTCTATCGCTGTTGATGGCGACCGATTTATCACATAACAAGTTGTAGCCACAGCTTCCGTCCACAACTCTTTTTGCAACCCGGCGTTACTCAGCATACTCCTTGCTCTCTCTAGAAGAGTCCTGTTCATGCGTTCAGCAACTCCATTTTGCTGAGGAGTGTAAACCGTGGTCTTATGTCTCTCGATCCCTGCATCCTTGCAATAGCTGTCAAACTCCTTGGAAGTAAACTCACCACCATTGTCAGTTCTTAAACACTTTATTGTTATACCAGTGCTGTTTTCTACCAATGCTCTAAACTGTTTGAAAACTGAAAAAACATTAGACTTCCTTTTCAACATGTAGACCCACACCTTCCTAGAAAAGTCATCAATAAATGATACAAAATACGACGAACCACCATATGACGCTGTAGGAGCTGGACCCCAAACATATGAATGAATATAATCAAGTATCCCTTTACTAGTATGTTTGCCTGTTTTAAATTTTTGTTTACTTTGTTTTCCAAACAAGCAATGCTTACAGAAATCTAACTTTCCAGACTTTAGATTAGGAAGTAACTTGCGATCAGCCAAAATCTTTAACCCTCTTTCGCTCATATGGCCCAACCTTTGATGCCATAGACGAATGGAACTACTGTCATGTTCAGACACCGTAGACACATGAACTGACCCTGTTCTTCCTTCTAACTGAAACAGATTTCCTACTTTCTTAGCTTTCATTACTAGTAAAATGCCTTTATAGATTTTCATAACTCCACCTTGAATTACAGTTTTATATCCATTCGTGTCAAGTGCTCCCAGTGAAATTAGATTTTTCCTTAAGTCTGGAACATGTCTCACATCTGTTAATATTCTAGTTGTGCCATCAAACATTTGCAGTTGTATACTTCCTATCCCAACAATATTAGATGTGACATCATTACCCATATACACGACTCCATCATTAACTGATCTATACGTCTTAAACCATTCTCTATGAATACACATGTGGTTTGATGCACCGGAATCTAACAACCAATGTTGATCATGATTTGACATATTAACAGACAACACTTCGTCGCTCATACCTGAACCAGATGTCGAACCTGTATCTGTCGCATTTGCCTCCTTCTTTTCTGTCGAAGAGTCTCTTTTCTTCTCTGTTTGCTGTCTCTTCCAGCAGTCTTTCTTCAAGTGCCCTGATTTGCCACAAAACCAGCACTTCACTTTGCTCTTCTTCCCTTTCGACTTTGAACGCGAATCGCTGCGCTTACCTGAGCGTCTTTCTCTAGAACGACCTCTAGCCATCATTGCCTCTGATGTAGAGGTGTCAGCATTCGACCGCTTCCTGGTCTCTTCGGACAACATGGCTCCAACCACATCGTCAAACTCAAGGACAGCTGCATTACTGAAGCTTATGGAAGTAACAAAGTGATCCCACGATTAAGGCAATGTACACAATAGAGTTATTGCCTTATCCTCTGAATCAAATTTTACATCTAGACTTTGTAATTGTACCAATAGAGTATTGAAAACATTCAGATGGTCAGTAACCGAGGTACCTTCCTTCATTCGCAAACTGTATAGCTGTCGCTTCAGAAGAATCCGATTTGTCAAGGACTTCGTCATGTAGAGCTTCTCGAGCTTTATCCACAAGCCTGCGGCGGTCTTCTCTGACACAATGTTGAACAGAACGTCATCTGCCAGGCACAACCGAATTGCGCTCAGAGCTCTGTCATCCAACTCAACCCATTCATCCTCCGTCATGGAAGAAGGTCTTTTGCTCCTCCCCAACAGTGCTTTCGCCACGCCTTGTTGTACCAGGAGATCATGCATCTTTACCTTCCAGATCTCGAAATTATTTTTTTCCATTGAACTTCTCAATTTCAAACCGGGCATTTTGAGTTTTCGCCATCTTGTTTCAGCAAAAAACACAGTAATCTCCAGAACCAATTTTCAAATAAAGAATGCCCTTTTAATTTAAAAAATGCCTTTTTAAAAAAAAATTGCCCTTGCCTTCCTTTAAGTGCCTCTCACTGCCTTTTTAAAAAAAAAAAATTGTCCTTGGACCTTTGCCTTTAAAAGATGCCTTTCACTTCATACAAAGCCCTCAACGTTTTTAAAAAAAAAAACTTCACCTTAAAAAAAAACTTTCCTTTAATGTAATCGATTACCCTTTAGCACTTCATAAAAGGCCTTTTACCCAAAAGGCATTTACAATGGCATACAAATTGATTTTAAAACTTCCTTTCCATACCATATCCAAATGGTATTCACATTACCATATCGAAATATCAAATCGATTTTTTTTTTTTTTTTATTGTTTTTAAAAAAAAACATATCACCACCTCAAATCGATTTATTTTTTCACCACTTAATATGACTTCATATTACTTTATATAAAGCCACCACTTCAAAATCGATTCATTCTCGATTTAACCATTTCATATGACTTTATATAAAGCCACCATTTCATATATATCGATTATGTATATCGATTTAATTAAAAAAAAAACACATCGATTTGATATGTATATGTTTAAAAAAAAAAACTCCAAATCGATTTCATAAACTCCAATTTCAAAAACTTTGGAAAAATATCGATTTTGACTTTACGGCATTTGAAAACCAGCGTTTCACTCCATCATATTGCAGCATTGCAGCGACTAAATAAATCGACTCATCAACTCTGTTTTAATTTAAACAATCGCTCACCATTCAACGCTGCCGCTTGCTGTCCACATCTAACGCTGTATGCACACCTTCACGCAGACTGCCAGCAATCCATTCACCAGCACCAGGAGCGAATGGACCATCCATCCGCACCACACCAGCCCACGGCAGAACACACGACTTGCTGTGTTTGTCAACTGCAAATCGACCTTCGCCTTCTACACACGAGTTTTTATTGGCGCGTCCGCAATTGCAGATCACCCGGGCCAGAAGCAAAAAACGCTTGGAGTTAGAAAATTTGCTCCAAATAACGATGAATGTTTTGTTCCCAACCTCCTGCAGGAATGGCTTGTTCCCAACCTCCACGCAGGCTCACAAAACATTCAACCTCCACGCAGCTTCTCATCGCAGTGGGAACAAATATGGCAAGCAAAAAACTCGCAGCCAGCGTTCAAATGTGCTCCACGCACCAGCGTTCAACGCACTCCAACAGAACGCTCTGATACCAATTGTTGGAGTTTAACACAGCGCAAACATTAAATTAACACACAGCAGAAAAACACATCACATAAGAGACACAGGAGTTTTACCGTGGTTCACCCAAACCTCCTGGGCTACATCCACACAACAGGGCAATGGCAATCTTATTCATTCAAACAGGAGATTACAATTCTCACACACTCACTCCAAAACATCCGTATGGCTATCTGTTATATAGCAGGAGAATCTAACAGCTCTCAACTCAAATTTAGCTAGCATTAACTCCCTCCCAACAAACTGGAGTTAATCTAGCAACAATTTCCTAATTTTTGTCACCTACTGAGATTTTTCTTATTCTATTCAAAACAGAAAATCTCAACAATGGTCCAATAAAATGTTTGAGAAATATTTTTTTCAATAATATTGAAAAATAAATATTTGTTTCTCAAAGTTATTGGTAGAGTGTTGCCTATGCATGGACTAATAAGGTTGAGGCCTTGAATAAATTTTGGTTTTATTTAACATAAAGATTGTTGAAAAAAATTACTACAATAATTTTTTTGTAAGCTTGGTAGGAATACATCTTTATCATGCCCAATATATCACCCCAATCACTGTCACCATCTACAAAAAATTTTTTAGTACATAAAAAAAGAAATAATTAGAATGAATTTATATTGGTTTTTCTTTATATTATTTTCTTTTTTCACATTAAAGGTGGTTTTTTTTTTTTTTTAAATTCTATTTTATTCTATTAAAGTTAAACAAGTCACATAACAAAAACATGTAACACTTCTCTTTCACATTAAGATATATTGAAAATGGAATATACTTGTTAATGCTCCCCGTGGCGGATGATGTTGGATTGTAATCAATACGATTGTTAAGAAGGGGACATATAGGGTTTTGGGAACTTGTGCCACCGCCCATTTAGCGTCACATGTTAAACCAAGGTGCAGTACGCAACCACCCTTGGAGGAGAAAGATATATGTAGGGAAGTGGAGTTGGAAAATAACAAAAATGGCATTGCTTTATAAATGTGAAGGAGTTATGAAGGATTGATAGCACTCATGGTTTACTGTGGGAATAGTATTGAAAACAATAGAACAATCAATTTTTTTTTTTTTTTTTTTTAATGTAGATATCTCATGGATTCAAGGTAACTTGCACCCTCCTTTCCTTTTTTTTAAGTAGTAGTTTTTTTCATTTCTTGCAATGATTGCCTATGCCAATTTTAGAATAGTTTCCCTCCTTGGAAGGTGGTCTTGAGGTGGGTGTAATTATACTCTATTTTTTGAGCTTTTCCTCTATCACTACCTATGGATTTCTTCTCTTCAAGTTTGTGTCAATCAATCTCTTCTTTCCCCTGTGAAGATTTTTTATACAGGAGCATTAAGGCAGAGTCAACAATGTGACAAGTTGGTCACATGTTGTGGCTTGGGAAGAGGGCTAGAAGTCCTAATAAATTGAAGAATTTATTTTAAAGTTAGTTTGGGCTAACATATCCATTGTAATCTGTAGGTTAAAATAATAGTTAGATTAGGATTAGTTAGGCATTTAGTTAAATAAACTGTTCTGAAACTGAATAACAGTTTCTCAACCATATGGAGATTTTGGGAAACACATAAAACCGAACCAAATCCACCATTGTGGGGTTCTGCATTGCATAGAGAAAAAAAGAGAGAAAAAGAGGGAAATAGGTGTAAGAGAGGGTTGAATAGAGAGTAGGAACCACTATAAAAACCAACCATCCTGGGGCTTGGTTCTGTGTATTCTCTCTTATAAAATAATTCTAAGTGTTTTGGATTTTGATCGGGCTCTTTTCTCTAACCCGTTAGTTTTATTTCCCTGTCGAATTCAAGCATTGCATTTTTTTTTATACCTGTGTCGTATTATATATATGCATTTTGTTTCTGTTAGTGAATAGACAGACTAAGCGAGAATATGAAGTTCTTGTGAACTTCGTGTAGACAAAGTTATGGCAGAGACCGAGGGATGAGAGATTAAGAATGAGTTCAGGAGGGAATCCGCGCGTTTTCAAAGTGCACAAATCTTAGGAGATATAGCGTTGGAGAGTTCTGAATAAACTCAGAAGGATAGAGACGGAGTAGTGTGGAGTAAGCCATATTGTAAAGTAGCGGCATAAAAAAGAAGAGTAACCAAATAAAGAGAAGAAAACTTAGAAGAATTCTAAGTAAGGGACCAACGATGAGGATAGAATCACAGTATCAAGGGCTTCAGGATGAATGACGGAGATCAATGCAGGCAGAAGGGGCGAGAAGAGCCATGAGAAGGTGAACGGACGGCTGTGATTAGATCACATATTTGAAATAAGAATAGATCAACGGTGGATGACGAGACGTTGTTTCGCACTTTGCAAATTATAGCGGGCACTGTGTAAGTGTTCGCACGAAATGTTAAATAGGTTGCGATGCGATGCGAGAAGGGTGAAGGATGCGATGCGACGAGGAGTAGCCACGTGTCATCTTGGCGCACGAGTGCACATCACATATGATAAGGTTTAACTCTTATCAGTATAAATTTAAAGTTGCGGGCAGATTATTTGCGATGACATGAGGGCCATTAGATCCGGTGAAGATCGACGGTAGGGTTTGCATCGCAATTTCGCATCGGCGGAATCATGAGATTTCTGTGAATATTGTTGGGTAAAATTGTGAAATGCAATGAGTTGCAATTGGTCAGGAGAGCGTGGGAACCTCCGGTAATAAGGTTCCGCGTGTATGAATGTGTTGTGGGTTATGTTTATTATATTATGAAGAATGCTATTGATTTTTTCACGTATGTATGTTAATAAATACAAATACGAATTCCACTGTGTAAAATGGGTTTATGTGGGTCCTAACCCACGGGTCCAAGATTATAAGTTAATTTGCAGCTACAGCTACATCAATTAGTATCAGAGCAACAATATTTGAGAGGCGATGTGAAAGACTTTGAACTAAGCAAAGTTGAGAAAGATTGCCCAGTGATTTTAATTGAGTGAGGTAAGAATATGGACTGAAGGCTTATGAAAAAGCATAAGAGTTGCAGTAGCATGGATGAAGAAGTAGCGAAGAAAATAAGGTAAGAATGTTTGTTTCAGTTTTATTTTGGATTATGGAACTAAAAAGTAAATTCTCACACTCAGAAGAGGAGCATAAGAGTTTAATAGAGGTAGCAGCAGGAGTGAATACATATCAGCAAGAATATTACAACCTTTAAAGGAAGTGATGAAGGAAGCTAGAAATGGTTTTCTAGGAGGAAGAAGAAGTGTGGTCAGAACCTATTATTTCAGTTGAGTTTGAAATATAAGAGGACAATAGTGTTCTCAAGTGCAAATGAGTTGTGAGGGTAAGTTAGAAGGAGCATAGAGGAGTGATCAAGGAGGATTATAGATTAAGGACCCGTACTTGCCAAAAGACCAAGCACATAGGAAGTTTAGTGAGGTAAGCTGTAGCAGGAAGAACTATTACTACAGATGCTAGTGCAACTCATAGAGGGTGAAAGAACTCAATAAGATGACTATTGAAAGTCATATTAGAGGTTCAGGAGGCAACCAAAAAGTGAAGAAGGAATATGCCAAGACAAATGGCATATGGAAGTAGATGAATGATGAAGAATAATAGAGAGAAATAGCTGAGATGAGAACCCATCTTGATCTATTGATGGAGTTTCTACAAAGGAGTGATGAAGACCAAAGGTGTGGATGGATTATGAGGAAGAAATTGAAGTGGCATGGGCTATAGATGAAGAGGGATCATAGGTTGAATGCTCAAGAAGAAGAATCATTACTCAGAGTAGCAAAGTATGAAAATAAAGTTCTTTCATATGAACTGTAGATAAGTACTACACTTGTTTCAAAGATGAAAGAGGTTTGTTGCATCTCACAAGGTGGATCATAATGATTCCACAAAGGGAAAAAGAAGAGATGACCACAGATGGTTATCTGAAAGATTAAAAGAGGAGTCACAATTAGGAGAGAGGAGTCAGCAAAGATGCCAATAGAAGACTAAGCATGGAAAAGCTTGGTGCGGTAACTATAGACAGGTTGATGGAGTCAGCTTGTAGATATGTATTGTTTGCAATCCATGATGAAAAAATAGGAGTTCATAAAGGAAAGAAGACTATGGATACTGATGGTCATAGTAAAGGTTCCAAGGGAGATTATGAAAGATCAAGTAAGAATAAATTTGATAGAGAATTAGATGAAATAAAAGTGCAACCAGAAGTGTTGAGAGAATTCATACAAAGGAATGTGGAATACCAAAGGTATGGTTGGGTTCTTGAGAAGAAAAGAGTCAAGTGGAGTCAGTTGCAAAGCATGCTGAGATCTGACACAAGAATTTAGCTAGAAGAAAAACTCAGAGGAGCTAAGTTACAACATAGGATGTTTGCTGAGGAAGAGGTTTAATTATGTGAACCTGAGCAAGGGTCTATTCTTGGTGATAATAGTAATAAGGATGAAGGTATGAGACTAGTTGATGGTTTCATGGATCCTTGGAAGGATGAGAACCAGTGGAAAGAGCTGATGTTTGAGACAACAAGAGAGGCTATGGATCCTTATGGTTTTGAAACAAATTACAGTTGCATGAGAATCTGAATTATGTTCAAGAAGAAAATGAGACAACTGAGTCTCATGTACATGCACATGTACAGTTAAGTGAAAACAATGATTTCCAGCCTACTGTGAAAGCTAACAATAAGGAGGACTTGGCTTATGATGATGAAAAAGAATAGAAGGAGGCAAAAGATGATATCAAGCATTCATATGTTATGCTTGAGAAAGCTGAAAATAAGACCAGTGAAGAATTCCTAAGTCCTAAAAGGGACTTAGAACAACAAGCAAAATATTTGGTGATTGAGTCATCAAATAAGACCACTGGGTCTTGTGAGTTTAATGCTGACATTTTGAATGTGTTTGAATGTTGTGTAGAAGAAAATCCATCTGTTGGAATTGTATCAAGTAAAGCTGAATTTTATCTAGCAAAGAATAATGAAGAAGAAAATTGTCAAGCAAGGTATGATGAGGAGTGTCTTTGTGATGAAGACCAAATTGAGTTGTTGCAATAGAAGGAAATTATAAATTATTTATCTAATGAAGGGAAAAAATTTAATGGATATGAAGTAGTAATGCCTCATGAGATGAAACTTGTTCTTAATAAGGAAAAAGAGGAATCATCTTGCTTAAATAGCCAAAGGAAGATTGTTGGATGGACATTTAGGACTGTCATAGAAATAGAGAATCAGAATTTTATTCTGATTAAAGATGAAGAAGCAGTGTCAAAAAGAGATTTTCTTAGTAACAAGGAAGAAGAAATCCATAAAGATGAAAGCGAGGTAGTTATGTCTCAGGCTAAAGAAAAGTCAGTCCTAGAAGTGGAAAAGACTGAATTGACTATTAGGACTAGTCAAGAAGTAGAAGGACAACAATGGAGTGTAGTTAAGGAAGAGAGTTATGTTGAAACTAAAATAAAACGTACTGAAGAGGTACTCGAAGGAAATCAAGTAATATGTGAATGACTGATTTTCTTGCTGAAAGCATTTGAGCAAGAGAGAGAGATTGTAGACAATAAGATGGAACTGTTTCAAACTGTAGTGAAACAGAGATAGATACTAGTTTCCAAAACTTAATTATGTTAACTAGTATACAGGAAATAGTGAATAAATATATTACTGCAGTCAGATAATTAGAAGGAAATTTACCTTTTGACAGTAAAATTGCAAACAAGGAAAAGAAGAGGGATGTTGTAGAGGGAGATATCTTCAGAGATATTCAGGAATTTTGGGTGGCAGCAATGTTCGGAGTAATATTTGCAGCAATATCTTGGACATAATGTAGTAGAATGTGTTGGCAGAGGACTGTAAATAAGATCAGATTACAACAGAATATTGAATGGCAAGAAACCATAGATGAATTATGGGAGTTCATGAAAATACCTAAGAAGAGTTATAGAAAAATGAAGAAAGCAATCCATTGTGGAATTGTTTGGAAAGTGAAGAACAGTGAAGGTAGAGACAGTGGAGCACTAAATTACAAAGTATGGAATCCTATAAGATTGTAGCAAAAGAGTGGTGAAGACAATGCAGTTTATGGACAACAACAAAACAAAGTTTGGGATCCTGTAAGATCCAAACATTGAAGACACATGACCAGGAGGTCATGAATTCTTTTACCTCGAGAGTCTGATGCAAGAGCATTAAGTCAGAGTCAACAATGTGACAAGCTAGTCACATGTTGTGGCTTGGGAAGAGGACTAACAATCCTAATAAATTGAAGGCTTTATTTTAAATTATTTTGTTTAAAGTTAGTTTGGGCTAACATAGCCATTGCAATTTGTAGCTTAAAAGAATAGTTAGATTAGGATTAGTTAGCGATTTATTTGAGTAAACCATTTTGAAACTGAATAACAGTTTCTCAACCATATGGGGATTTTGGGAAAGACATAAAACCAAATCAAATCCACCATTGTGGGGTTTTGCCTTCCATAGAGAAAAAGAGAGAGAACGGGAGGGAAATAGGTGTAAGAGAGGGTTGAAAAGAGAGTAGGAACCACTGTAAAAACCAACCATCCCGGGGCTTGGTTATGTGTATTCTCATTTATAAAATAATTCCAAGTGTGTTGGATTTTGATCAGACTCTCTGTTCTAACCCATTAGTTTTATTTCCTTGTCGAATTCAAACATTGCATTTTGTTTATACCTATGTTGTATTATATATATATATATATATATATATATATATATATATATATATATATATATATATATATATATATATATATATATATATATATATATATATATATATATATATATGCATTTTGTTTATGTTAGTGAATAGAAAGACTGAGCGAGAAGATGAATTTCCTATGAACTTCGTGTAGACAAATTTATGGCAGAGACCGAGGGATGAGAGATGAAGAACGAGCTCAGGAGGGAATCCGCGCATTTTCATACCGCAAAAATATCAGGAGAGATAGCGTTGGAGAGTTCCAAATAAACTTGGAAGGATAGCAGTGGAGTAGTGTGGAGGAAGCCATATTATAGAGTAGCGACATCAGAAAGAAGAGTAATCGAATAAAGAGAAAAACACTTAGAATAATTCTAAGTGAGGGACAAAGGGTGAGGATAGAATCGCAGTATCAAGGGCTTAAGTATGAACAACGAAGATCAGTGCAGGAAGAAGGGGCAAGAAGAGCCGTGAGAAGGTGAATGGATAGATCCGATTAGATCACAGATTTGAAAGAAGAATAGATCAACAGTGGCCGATGAGACGCTATTTTGCACTTCGCAAATTATAACGGGCACCATGTAAGTGTTTGCACGAAATTTTAAATAGGTTGTGATGCGATGCAAGAAGGGTGAAGGATGCGATGAGACAAGAAGTAGCCACGTGTCGGTGTGGCGCACGAGCGCACATTGCATATGATAAGGTTTAAATCTTATAGGTATAACTTTAAAGTTGTGGGAAGATGATTTGCGATGAGATGAGGGCTGTTGGATCCGACGAAGATTGACGGTAGGGTTTGCGTCGCAATTTCGCATCGACGGAATCACGATATTGCTATGAATATTTTTGGGTAAACTTGTGAAATGCAATGAGTTGCAATTGGTTAGGAGAGCGTGGGACCCTTCGGTAATAAGGTTTTTGGTGTACGAATGTTTTGTGAGTTATGTTTATTATATTATGAAGAACGCTGTTGATGGTTTCACGTATGTATTTTAATAACTCCAAATAA
The DNA here is from genome assembly GCA_034641835.2 of Pinus albicaulis. NCBI lineage: Eukaryota > Viridiplantae > Streptophyta > Pinopsida > Pinales > Pinaceae > Pinus > Pinus albicaulis. The sequence continues at coordinate 550,044,855 of CM076582.1, read as the reverse complement.
GAATTCCGCTATGTACAATGGGTTTATGTGGGTCCTAACCCACAGGTCCACGAATATAATTTAATTTGCAGCTACGGCTGCATCACCTTTCCTCCCTTCTAGGAGACTTTACAAGCTTCTTCTTCGTCTTCGATTATTTTTCTCCTCATAACAATAGGTAGACTTGGTTTCCTTGAAGGTCACAGGGGTAGAAGAACCCTTCCCTTCAACTCATGATATGAATGCTCAATATAGCACTTAATTTTTTTATGTCCACTCTACTCCACAATAAATATGAGCAAAAATCCAAGAGGCAAAGAGAGAAGCAAGGGTGGAATATCAATTCATCATTAATGCAAATGTGGAGGCCGAAGTGAGGGGCTCAGTCCCAAAAATTTCAAATACTAGAATATGAAACAAAAGATATATGCAAACTGTAAACATTTATTGGCATATGGAAACAATTATGGGAAAAAAATTCATGGAATACTCATAAATAAATAGGAAATTATTTTTTGCATTGATGAAATTGCATAGATAAATGAAGAAGCTCTTTCATAAAGTCTTCGTAATGGTAAAAAATCTAACAAATCTAGATTCTTCTACCTCTGATGAAGAGGAGCCTACCCTAGCTCCATACAAGTTGATTCACCATCCAAGTAAATGGTTAAAATGTTCATTTTTATGCTATGTTCTATTAGCAACATGGTTGCGAATGTAGTTATGGATAATTGTTTTCTTGATAGGAAAATAAGCAAAGGCCGAATCATCTTGTCAATTTTGTTTTCAAGTTCAAGTAATTTGTATTGAAAAAGAATTTATTGCCATTCTATTGGTATGGTTTCCCAAGTGAAAAACTAGTTGAGATAACTAATTTTGTATATTTTCAGTTATAATCGTAATACAATCTCTCCATATTAACAAAAAAACATATCATTAATCATTTTTTCCCCTACTTGCTACCTTCATTGCCACTCTTCTTCTTAAATACTCTCCTAGATTTTGTGTTTTCAGGTGGTGAAATGGATGGATAAATCAATGCTACACTTACCAAGTTCACATGGTCTATGGGAACATATAAAGATCATTGTATAATGATTTGAGTTATAGTGACCTACAAAACACAATTAATTAATATTTTTGTTCTCTTAAAATAGTTATTCCTAGCTTTTTTCTTTGTTACAAATTTATATTTAGAAGTTGATAAGTTCTCTTATATATGGTGGAAATATTCTTGTTAATGATGTCAAAGACATGGCAAGACTACAAATGTCCAAGATAAAGATTGCTGGAAATATTATTTGGATACCTATATTTTTTGAGGGCTACTTTGGATACCCTATATTTGAAGGAATTTGAACTCTAAAGACCTAGCTCAAATGGAAGCATAGGATATATGGTTGATAATTTTATTCTGAGACCTTTCCAACAATAAATGGCACTCCCTCTAACTCCATAGGCATGAGGACATATGAAATATTTTGTCAGGTCGACCCCATAAGTGAACACAAAAATGCTATAAATGAAGGATATATGAGTGAATTTGAATACCATCCAAGCAAGAAGAGATATAAGGTGCACTAGAGAAGTTGGGGAATAATCTTGGGGTTTTAAAGGTGCAACAAAAATGTGATTTGTGGAGTGAACGAGTTATGTTGGATTTTTCACTATAAATTTTCTTATAGGATGTTTCAAACCATGAGATGTTGAGTAGATGGAGGTGAGATATTCATGTTTATGTGGTAAAATTTTGAGCGTTAATACGTCATAATTTCGGATATATGCATTGTGGAAGTTATGGTTTCTAAATAGTCTTGAAATTAGTTTCAAACAACTTAGTTTGACATTTTCACTATAACTTATTTTCTACGACGTTTTAGACAAGGATTTTACCAAAGACCTATGTAGAAATATATCAATACCTCAAGTAAAAAAGGTTAGACTTTGGTTTGCTATAATTTTAGATATATTCCTTCTCGAAGTTAGGGTTTCAAATAGTCCTAAAATTGGTTTCAAATAATTTAGTTAGGAATTTTCACTATAACTTATTTTTTGAGATGTTTTAGATTGTGAAAATACCAGGGACTTTTGGAGACATACAATAGTACCTCGGAGAAAAAATTCAAGGTTTTCTATAATTTTAGAGATATATCATGTGGAAGTTTGGGCTTTTTAATAGCCTTGAAATTAGTTTCAAATAGGTCATTTTGGAATTTTTATTATAACTTATGTTTTAGGATATTTCAGATTGTGAAATTTTTAAATACTATAAAGACATATAACAATACCTTAGGTAAAAAATTTATACTTTGGTTCATTATAATTTTGAATATTTTCCATGTGGAAGTTAGGGTTTCTGAATTATCTTGAAACCATTTCAAATAGGTCAAGTTGGAAATTTTGATGTAACTTCTTTTCTGGGACTTTTCAAAAACTGAAATTTCCAAATATTCAAGGAGATATACAAAGGTGCATTAGGTAAAAAATTCATAATAAAATTTGGAAAATTGGACATGTGGCATGCTGTACAATTTCATTCTTGGGAAGAGGCCTAATCAACAAGTTTGGGGAGAAGCAGACCCGATGAAGGCATAAGCATATTGTAGATCTGATGACTGAAAAAGTAGCAAGTAGAGTTAATGAATTAGGTTGGTGTCTACAAATATTTGTAATAGTGGGGAATAGAGTCTCTTGTAGGTTTGTGCCTACAAATATTTGTGTCGGTGTGTATTGGTCTCTTTTGTAGGTTGGTGCCTAAAAATATTTGTAGCAATGGTGGTTGGTGTCTCCAATAGTTTGGTGCCTAATTGTTTTTGTAATAGTAGGTTGGTTCCTACAAATAATTATAACAATAAGTTTTTGTGGTTTTCTCCTGAAAGGGTTTCAATGTACATCTCATGTTCCATGTTCTACAATTGATATATCTCATATATGATTTTTTTCTCATGGTTCATGAATGTTTAAATACGTAAAAATTGTCTTATATTTTATTTCTATGTTATGATATTTATTAGTATCGTTTCTTAGCAACATGCCAAAAATAGAGAGGGTACTAACACAATACATTACCTTGTCACTCTAGAAGTTAATTAGTTTTGTCATATATAATTTTTAATTTCAATTAGCTAGCCAACAAAACTATCTCTTCATCTATATGCCACCATATTCAATTCTATGCTAGGAGATTTATCAATATTAGGTCTTAGCAACATGCCAAAATTAGGGATGCCACTAACACCAACATATTACCCTTGCATCATATCTAGTGTTGTCATTTAGTGTATTTTTTTTCATAAATTCAAATTTTTTCTAGCACACGACATGACGCCCTTAGGGGGAAATATACTCTGCATCACAACAATCATACTTGGAATTATTAATTTCAATGACCACGCTAGTTGGCATCATCTTAATGTTAGGGTCTATAATGGAATTGATGTTGAGCCAACCTCCTGTGTGTGGAAAATTAACCCATTTAGTATTGTAACTATATTGCATGCATGTTAGTTTTCTCATTGTCCCATTTAAGGAGTGTTATTTATATTGGATTTACAACATTTAATTTTGTATTGAAGTTGCCATTGTTTTTCCATTGTGGTTAACTGACACAAGCGTCAATATGCAATTACTTTGAGTTAGTTTGCATTGTTTTAACATCAAATTTGTGTCATGGGTGCAATTATATGGCATAAGATGCATTTTAAACATTATAATGTTGTCTTGATGATATGGTTGTGTTGTAATGTATTTTTGGCATTATGTGGGCATCATTTTTGCATTGTTTACATGCTAGGGCTGTCATTCATGCAACTATATTGTGTCAATTAAATGTCTTTATTTTTTTTATTTTCGTTTTTAATTAGGAAATAATTTTACTACTTCAAGCAAAATATTACAGGTTTATAACTATTGTATTGCCACTTGTGAAATAGGACCAACAACACAAACATAATTCTTTTGTCAAAATTACTAGACCAATTTTCATATAGTGTTTTTGTAAGTAACTAAGTTTGAGCGTATGAGAGAAACTGTAATTATTATATGACTTAAATTAGAATCAAGGCTAGCATGCCTACATTTCCACATAAAACTCAGAAAAAACATAATTAAAAACATCATTTAAGTAGTGTTGGAATCTACTTGGGTGGGTGTTGCTGATTTTTTTGAGTGCAAATTATACAAAACTTATTTATGAAATTTGATAATTAATTCCAATGATGTATATGTTTATTTAGCACTTCCAATGTATCATTAAGAAGTTACACATTTATAAACTCAACAATATAGACAATGAAACAGTAGATGCATAAGAGAGAGACAAGATTTACCCTGGGAAAACCCACTTAGGGGAAAAACCCAATAACCTTATTCTTAGATGAATATTCAGTTCAAATAGAGATACATCAAAGTCAATGCTTATGGTCACACTATCCCACAATATGTTTCCACGAGACAAACAAAAAGATTCCAAGTCAAGCCTCCTTGTCCATAAAATCCTCCTATAACAACTCGGTCAAGGTCTATAGTAGGGCCAAGTTTCAGCCTACTTCTCTTCATAGAAAGGTTTGAATTTAATCATAGAATTCTCTCTTAATCAAAGATTTATTTCCACCAAAATATATAGTTTGATCACAAACTCTACTTCACAAAAATCTTGGAATTTCTCATAGACTTTTCTTTATAGGAAACTCAGGCTAGATCATAGAATTTTCTTTATAGGAAACTCGGGCTAGATCACATAATTTGATCATAGAATTTACCTCTCAAGAATATTGGGCTAGATATTAGACTTCACTTATCAGGAATCTCAAACTTGATCACCTTGTCTTCCTTCGTTAGATATATGCTTGATATATTATGGGATTTGAATTGGTAATTTGATGAAGAAGAAATCAATTATTTATATCCACTGGAAGGGGTCAAAATGGGTGTTTCTTGGGGAAAATATGACTTGAGCACATGTAGGCCGACTTGACATATTGTTGTGTCCAAAAATCCAAATTTTAAAAATTCAATTTCCTGATTTTGAAAAGGCCATGAAGAACGTGCCTTGTAAAAATATTCTTTTGACAAATCAATAAATAAATTCACTTTTATGACATGCATGAAGAACATGCTAAATATATTTTTTCTTTCATCACAAATATAATTTATATTTTATCTTTACAAGTACAAAATGTACATTATGAAGACCGACCATAGCTACAAAATTTAACACTCCCTCTTAGCTAGGGAGGTATTCATAATGACTATCCATATGTTATCTACTGAAATATTTTCTCTAAGAATAAGGTTTCACAACTCACAACTCACAACATCAACATCATAATCATCCAGGTCAACACTCTTGACATATAACAATCATAACATCTACTTATTATAGTTATCCAAGTTAGCAAACCTAACCTATGGTACATCATCAATATTCACTAGGTACCATCATCCAGGCTAGCACACCTAGCCTATGATACAACATCAATATTAACTATTCAACATGATCGTCTTTGTGCTTTAAGCTCATGGTATATAGAATAGTACATGTTTTCCATCACCATTGTCAAACCTCAAGGAACATCCACATTCTAACTTCATAGGGTTGGCCAAACCATATAGGACATCCACATCCTCACTCAACAGGGTTTTCCATCACCACATTCAAACCTTGAAGGACATCTATGTCCCAACTCCTTAAGCCCCATTCTAGGCCATACTTCATAAGCCTAAATCCATCCCATACTCCATAAGCCTCACTCCATGCCATATTCCATAAGCCTCACTCTAGGACATGATGCTATATGGGCTCACTCAATGAGTAGTCGAGCTTAATTATAAAAGGAACCCACTCTTATAGAGTTACCGGGCCCAAACATTGAAATTCACCCACTCTTTTGAGTGACTAGGCCTTTATGACCATTCTTCCCAATCTCGACCAACACACTTGGCCTAAGGAGAATGATCGTCCTCTATTTTTATCACCATCACTTCCTCTCACTAAGATATGTATCAATAATTCCTATCTTGTCCCTAAAGTACACAAAATTCAGTAGGGACAAAGGATTCATTATAATATCTTCTATATGCTCATCAATAGGAATATACCAGAGCTTCACTACTCTCTTTTGAATTACGCCATGAATGTAGTGGTACTTGATCTCTATGTGCTTTGACCAATAAATTTGCAATATGCTCTACCTCTGCTTCACGCTAATTCAATAAATCATAGTAAAACAAAAGAAAATTCCATATGTACTCTTCTTATCTTTCAAAATTCCTTTCCTAATAAGAATCAATAGAATACTGCAACTGTATCTGACCATTTGAGATACATCTCAAACCATAGTATCATGCAAATATCTCAATACATGCTGCAAAGCAAATGTAGAACCTAATACAAAAAAGAGCCAACCAACTAATTAGGCTCAAAATATCTCAGATTAATCACCATTGGAGTAGACATGGACTTACAGTCCATCATTCCAAACTTACATTACCAAATAGTAGTGCATCAAACACAAAATCCTTCTTATCATATTTAACAACCAACTACCTCTTAATATATAACATGATAAAATAGTTCTACCATGGCTGCTCCCTTTGACACATGAGTCCTTTTGATAAGATATTAGAGACAAATCATATAGGATAAAATTTTACCAAATATACATATCCCAATGTCTTCTTCAATCATATAGTGCCTTATTCAATCATTAATATTATTCTCATGCACTTCAAGGTCCTGAGGTAGCCATTATATACACTTCTTCTTTCATCAAGAAGGATGGTTTCTACATCCATCTGGTATGTCATTAAAAAAAAATCATAAATTTTTTTTTTAAAAGAAGTGTACCTGACATGATATACCTTCATAGTTTCCTCCCTCTCACTGAAATAATATTTCACTTTGTACTTATCTTAAGTTTATATATACTTCATCTTGGAAGTAGTATTGATGATCAAATTTCTCTCTTTGAATCCATATCTCTTCTAGTATGATATCTGTCGATATGAATCATTTTTTAAAAATATTTGATTTTTTTTTCTCAATCTTATTACCTACTACCAAAAACTAGGTAACCTTCACCAGGTACCTTCAATCCTCACTGGGAGATCATGGAAGAAAAATTCTAACTAAGAAAGGAATACAAAGACAATATAACTAATAGTGATATCAACAATAGTAATGATTAAAGAGATATAAACTACTTATCTTTAAGAAGGATATCAACTCCATATTGATCTTAGAATTCTTGCATTTATCTTACAAATTAACCTTGTCCGTATGAGTAATTCCTTCCTTACATGAGCTAGGGTTTCTTCTTTCAACGAAAATGTCCCATCCTAGGGTTTTGTCCATAACATTAGTATTTTGTGAGGATTTCTCTTATTCAAGCCATAGGGTTTATAAACCCTAGATATCCAAATGTCAAAAGCATATAATCAATATGTTATTTACATAAGTGATGATTTAATCTAGGGTTCTATCCATAAACCTTGGAGTTTTTTAGTCTTTCAAACCCTATATATTTAAGAATATATTTTGCAAGTCCAACAGACTTTGACATTTGCAAGTTCAGATAGAGTCTCAATCCTTCCTTCACAAATCCAAATTATTGTAGCATACCTAATGAATGCTAATCTATCTCCTAATATTTTTAAATTTGAAACAAAAACAATTTTTTTTTGTTTTTTTCAAACTTGATACATAAAGTATGTTGTTGATTCTAGATTAATATAAGAAACCTTTGTTTCTTGAGTCTTCATCTTTAACTTTATTTGGATGTTCATATATGTATGGAGTGGCAACATATTGTCTTCCTATTTTCTTTCTTTTATTTGATCTCTTACGACATTGGTCTCTATAGTGACCAAATCTGTAAGAATGTAAACAATGTTTTTTTGACATATCTTTATTTCTTTGAGGATTAGGACTTCTATCAAAATCCCTTCTCTCCTGAAAGCCAAACTTATTCCTTCCTACAACATTCTTGAAATGGGATGCATATGCTTGAGAATCTTATTCTTCTTGATATATTTGATTTCTTTCTCTAGACATGAGCCTTGATTCTTCTTGACAACAAGCTTCCCATCATGTTCTTCAAAACTTGGAGTCTCATTTTTTTTGCTTATACCTGATGCAATTGAATCCCATGAATGAGGTAGTCCATTAAACGCAAGGTCAAAAGTTATCTATTAGATATAGTTTCATCAATGGATTGTATTTTATCTCTCGATTGAGAGATACTCGTAAAATATGAAGCCATTGTATTGTTCTTTTCCATTCTAATATCATGAAGCTCATTTTTCAAACTCATGATCTGACCAATATTGTTGATAGTATACAATCTTGTTAGGGAATCATACATCTGCTTTGAAGTGTTAAGCTTTGATATGTATGGGATTATATGACCTTTAATGGAGTATGAAATAATTCTCATAGAAGTGATGTCATATTTCTTGTACTTATTCTTTCCTGCATAATCTGTATGTTAAGTTACTTTTCCTTGCACAATTTCCAAAAGATATTCCTTTGCAATAATTAGAGCGATTCTTGTTTTACAAGCTCTATATTGTCTATCCCCTTCTAAATTTTCTTTAATTTTATAGAGGTAGCCATGGAAGAGTCTTATTAGTAGATCTAGAGTTCCTTAAGAGTCATATTGTTCAAGAGTGATCTCAATGCTCTTTCCTTCACCAAAGCTCTGATACCATGTTGAATTTTTCGGAGTACATATTATAAAAGAACTTATTTCTAAAACTTGATAAATAGATCCAATGGTGTAGATGTTTATTGAGCACTTACAATGTATAATTAGCCAATTATACATTTATAAATTAAACCCATAGAGACAATTAAGCAGTAAATGCACAAGAGAGAGAGACAAGATTTACGCTGGGGAAACCCACATGGGGGAAAAATCCAACAACCTTATTCTTAGAGAAATATTTAGTTCAACTAGAGATACATCAAAGTCAATGCTTATGGTCAACCTAACCAGAAAGATGTTTCCACAAGACAACCACAAATATTCCATGTCAAACCTCCTTTAATTTTCCACAAAAAACTCCTTGAGAATCTCAGTCAAGGTTTGTAGCGGGGATGAGTTTTATGCTGCTTATCTTCATAGACAGGTTCATATTTGATCACATAATTATTTCTTGATCATAAAATTATTTCCACCAAAATATCTGGATTGATCACATACTCTTCTTCACAAAAATCCCAGACTTGATCACAAGCTTTATTCCATATGAAACTCGAGCTAGATCATAGGATTTGCTTCACAATAAACCTGGTCTAGATCATAGAATTTGCTACACAAGAAATTTAGGGTAGATCACCGAATTTTCCTCTCAGGAATCTTAGGCAAGATCACCGACTTCACTTCTTAGGAATTTCATATTTGATCACCTTGTCTTCATTTGTTAGACATATGCTTGATCTTTTATGAGATACGAATTGGTCATTTGATGATGAATGAATCAATTATTTATATGCATTGGAAGGGGTCTAAATGGGTGACTGTTGGGGTAGAACCAACTTTATCACATGTAGGTTGACTTGAAATCTTGTGGTGTCCAACAATTCAAATTTAAAAGATTCAAATTTTCACATTTGAAAAGGTCATGAAGACCATGCCATATAAAAATATTATTTTGAAAAATCAAGAAATAAATTCTCTTTTATCACAAGCATTAAGAACATGCTATATATATTTTTTCTTTCATCAAAAATATAATTTATATCTTATCTTTACAAGTACAAAATGTACATTATGAAGACCGACCATAGCTACAAAATTCAACAGGTGCTAGATTGCGTTTCTCCTCATTATTGTTATGGAAGTCCAAATTAACAATTTTATTTGGCGAGCACTAAGACTTTGTTGTCTAGCTTAGTATGTTGCAGATGTAGGGCATACTTGCTAAGCAATATTTCTTGCTAATCCTCACTACACTATAAATTTTTTTCCCATGGTGGTTTGATCTGCCAATATATATCCACTATATGTATGTACGACATCCATCAGGGGCAAGTATTATTAGTGTCCATAATTCACTGTTCCATGTTATCTTCTACTTCAACATAAGAAATGAATTATCAGTCAACTATAGCTTACTACTCATCCATATCCATCCATCCACCTACATAAGAGGCATGCTTCGAGTAGTAGGAGGTTGAGGTTTCTGCATTGAATTGGGTCCATGAACAAGGAAGCTTACTCCTTCCTCAAATTCCCCATAAAGTGTAAGAGGATCCATGGCAAGACATGGCAAGAATCACAAAAAGAAAGGGAGTGGTACAGAAAATTACAACTAGTGGAGTGAACCTCAGAGAAATTTGGCCTATGAGAAAACACTTGATAGTGACATACTTGAAGAAAAGGGAAATGAGGTTGAGATTTGTAGTGAAATGGGAGACAAAAATATAGAAGACTAAGAAACGAATGGATTAGGGTGAACTCAGGAAGAGAGAGCAAGGAGTTTTTGTAAAGGTTGGATTCAACATGGGATCGCTACTGAACTAGAGGAAACTTAAAAAAATCCATGAAAATTCTATGTAAATTACCCACATGAAGTGTGGAACATGGTGTCTTTGAAAAATCACATATCTTTTAAAACTCTTCAACCATTATTATAAAGTGAAAACCATCTTGGTTATGGAGTGCTCCTAGGCTAGGTCGTAATAATTTTCATGTGTAGGTATGATCATCTAAGGGTGTAAGGTGCAATTGAAATGATTGCCTTTAAATAATCCTATCATCCAACTAACACATGTGACGATTAAACTCACAATATATCTCTTCCTCATGATCATTAAAGGTGGAGGTTGCATGGAGATGGGGATCCTTGCATGGGGAATCCATATTTTTCACCCATCACGTGGAAAATTACACAACTCTATTATGATTATGATTAATTATTAATTTAATTATTACCAACATAGATCCATATTAAACCCAAATATATCAAGCATTGAGAGGGATCAAATTTATTAAGGTGTAATTTTTTTCATCATTTAATTCGATGACATGTATTAATTCATTCATATTAAATGATAATAAAATTATATCTTGAAAAAATTGATCACTTGCAAGTCTTGATAGATCTGGGTTTAATATTGATCTAAGCTGATTTATTTTCTTAGATGTTGTCATGTAAAAATATACAAAAGTATTTATTTCTATTTTGTTATCTTATACATATGTACATACTTAATTATTTATATTTTGTTTTCACCTAATGTTACGTGACAACATCTCCCCATAATTTTCTTAATAATTTTCATAATGTTGTTTTTTTTATAAAATCAGAGTATTATATAACAATAAAAAACATGGGCCTACATCAACGATTGTCTCTACTGGTTTTCCACGGGAACCAAACCATTGACATAAAATTTTGAGATTTTTCATACTATTCATAATATGAGGATTTAACAAAGTGAAAAATGCAATTAGTGCTACATATATAACATAAAATAAACTGGAAATCATAACAAGACTAATGGCAATTATGTTGCTATTATGAAGTGGTGGCTTGTAGCCTTTCATTCTGTAGGGGTGTCCTCTGAGCCTGGCAGTTGAGGCTCTCCATTTGAATTTTATGTGGAGGGATCCATGCCTATCATATTTTTGGTTTGAAGTGTGATTTTCCTGTTGATTCTGTCATTTTATCTATTAATTATTCCATGTAGATGATGATTTCCTATTGAGTGTCAACCCTCTCTATGAGGACTCTTCCCATTAGAGTCTTGATATGCCAATATAGGTTGACTACTTGTATGTAGGAGGAGGCTATGGCTATGGTAGTATTCCCAATGTCTTAGACCCAGTCTTAGACTTTTTTGGTCCACATGCATGTGAGGAATGCACCTCTGGGATTGTCTTTATTGTTCTTCCACATTAGATATTTCTCTTTGGACAACTGCATGCATGATATCGATGTACCTTTCCGTAACTTCTTTGGAAATTCACTTCGCATGAGTGCCTTAAAAAGAGAGAGGAATGAATTATGGGGAGGAGGTGGGACTAGAGTGCTCCTTGATAATTTGACGAGTTGGTTCAAATAAACAATGCTTGACCATGCAAAGAGAAGGGTAAACCACAAAATAGGAAAAAATAGTGTAACAACCTTGGTGAAAATTCCATGTAATTAAAGTTAATAAATGAAAAATAATAACCATGGTTATGGGACACTTATTTCATGATGAATGTTGGGAAAAAAAAATCATAGTGCGGGTATTCATTTGGTTTATTATGGCTAAGGAAATTGGAAAAGGAAATGGCAAAGGATTTGGAAAGGAAAAGTGAAATTAATTGGCATTTACTTATGAAAATAATGGAAATCAGGAGAAAAGGAAGGTGAAAGGTCACAATTTGCATTTGGAGAGGAAAATGAAGAAAATAGAGGCCTAATTGATAAAAAGGCTTATAAGGATCAATTTGTACCTTTTGTCAGTTCAGTTTTGGAGCTATCTCTCTATTCTCTCTCTCTCTCTCTCACTCTTGGAAACTTAGAGTTTTCTTGGAGCACTTGAGCATTGGATCAATAAAGGAAAAGAAGGAAAAGAGGAAGCAAAGATCAAGCAAGGAAGAGCAGGATTGAGCATCTACAATGGGTTTAATTGTAGGTATCGATTTGCATGTGTGATTTCCTTGCTAGATTTGGCATGCATGGTTATGAATGTGTGTTATTTGTTCTCTTGATGTCATTGACATGGGTTTTTCCAAGTGTGACAATGTTCTTCATACTTTTCTTTTCATTTCTAGATAACCATGGTATGATGGGATTCTCATGTTTTGGTTGAGCGGGGTTGCTTGATGGATTCAAAACTAAGGCAGATGGATCTATGAATGAAAGAACACATGGCCTAGTGATACCTAAACCAGATTGTGGATTGTGGTAAAGCCACTGTCCTAGTAACCATTGAACCAGACAATGGGTTGTGGTAAAACCTAGTATTGTGTGCCTTGGTGGGCCTAGGAATCCTCGACCGGTGAATGGTAGGTTATACGATAAAACCTAGAGGTGGTTTCCCCTATCAGGCCTAGGAATCCTTTCCAGTGAATGCCAAGATATATGGTAGCTTGAAGGGTGGTGTATCTATTATGGCCTAGTGATCCTTGGATCAGAATATGGATTGTGGTAAATCATAAAGACTAGGAGACATGAAAATTCCTCATGGTGTAGGTGGAGAAATCTGGTGGCATCCATGCTTGTTTATGACCTAGTGATTCGGCGAGGATTATGGTAAGGCCATTTTCTATTGATGATGGGGAGGTGGTTTAGCCTCGGGAAGCCCTGGCTAGTTCTTTTGGTTTGAGTCCCACATTCATGCTTGGAATATGACACGGGGGTGATTGGCTGAAGAGAGATTTGGCTCAACCAATATATGGTTGGGTGGAACATGGTAGTCCCATACCGAGTTGGATTTTTCATTCATTAATAAGATTTTCTTCTCCTTGGTATTTTATGTGCAAATGTATTAGTTCATATGTGGATTCTATGGTTGTTGTATCCTTATTATTTCTATGGGTTATATGCTGGTGATAATGTATCGCTCTCATCATGTTTTGATTTGTAAATGAATGAAAAATGAATATATGACCTAATAGATGATAATGTAGCTAATGTGATAAGGCACCAATGCTTCTTAGTGATTCTCAGATAAGTATGAGACCCTTATGCTCAGATATGTTGTTTAAACCTGCAAAATGCATATTTGTGACATGTTTGATGAAATGGCTGCCATGGCTAGTAGGGGTCTAGTCAAGTCTCTGTTCAATAATTTTCATTGGTATCATTGCCTCTATGTTTCATTTCATTTATGTAAACTTCATGAAGTTCTGGGCAGTTACTAGGTCCTAGCCCTGGAATTCAACCTTAAATCTCACAGTTGATGGCATAAAAATGGTAGAAAAAGGCCATAGTCACACTCATGCAAGCTCATGGGATCGACTGGGACCCATAATCACTTAGAGGGCTTGGAAAGGGAGTGACTTGGGCTCTAGGAGCTTGAATTCCTGAGTTTCCTCAGGGGTTGGTCAGCTGGAAAGGTGGGGTAGCTCCTGGAGGTTTTGTTGGTTGTGTGGATGATCAATTTGGTTTTTTATTTTTCGGTTCCACTTCCTTAAGGTGACCTAGGACGTTGAATTATATCATAGTAGCCTCTCTTCACACGTTTACCCCAGTGGAGCGGTTAACTTGGGTAAATGTGGGAGGAGGGTGTTACAAAGAGGAGGAGAAATCCAAGTTTCAATGATGTTGGACGAGAGGAGAAGGGGAGAGAGAGAGGGATGCTCGAGAGGGCAAGGTGAAAAAGGAGAGAAGAAAGAAAGGGATCAAAGAAGATGGGATAAACATAAAGACAAGATAGGAGGGAGGGGAAAAGCTAAGGAGAGTTGAAGGAAATATTAAAACACAGAGGGGATAGGAGGAGACTAAAATTGTATCATACCACCCAAATAAATAGAACCCAACATGGGGGATAGAAACCCAAATACCAATAAAACTTGAAAAAAATAGTGATCTAGAAATGACAAAATAAAAAATTGAGGCAAGATTGTAGGGAATTAGAACAAAGAAGCTGAACCTAAAAATGTCAGATATTCTGTGGGAGAACAAACGTGAGAGAGAGAAGGTTGGAGTAATTTATATGCACTATTAATATTAAACCCCTTCACCTCACTCACTCCATGAATCAATTCTTTCCAACCAAAGACTCATGCTACATTTTCCTCACGCCATGGATGGTTTCTTATATGTAGTCGAAGGCACTCTCTGCTCACTAAGCAATCCCTTTCTCGCTACTTCTTAGCATTATTAATTTACCGCATTCCATAATATTCAATAATGAACAACCTTCTTCCTCAACTGTGTAAAAATCGATGTTGTTGTACCTTCCCTAACCTCCGTGCACATTGATTTTGCATTACAACAATATTCATTAAGTTTCCAAATGCTCTGCCCTTTAATCGGTGGTGAGGTAGTCATGCAGGTTTCTAGGTGGAGGCAACCACCCCCAACACCACCCCCCCCCACACACACACCACCCTTTCTTTCGCATGTTGTTGTCTTGAGTTCGATTCGGGTACCTCATTCATGCACCCTTCGTGGGGAATTTCATAATGTTATCATTAATTTTATTATTACAAACTAATTAAGTAGATATTTTTTCCTATTTCCATGACAACTTATAATCAAAAGTAAATATTCATGTTACTATTATTATTATCATCTAGTAAAATTAACATTATTTTCTATTTATAGTTTTAACTCAAAACATAATCTAAATTTGCTATAAAGTTGTTATTTAGTAATTTATTTTATTTTTTGGTTCTAAAAATGTAAAATTTAAAATGGGAACGAAAATGAGTACCTGTTTTTTTGAGGTAGCAAAAAAGTAATCAGATTTTGAAAAGTGCTCATCCAGAATACATTTTTTTTGGGAGCATATTTTTGACACTTTAAATTTTCTTTTGTATATATATATATATATATATATATATATATATAATGTTAGTGATTTTCATGTTGATTTTGAAAAGTGTTGATGCAACATCGACCCCTTTTTTTAGAGGAATTATTTTTGACACTTTACATTTTCTAATGTATTAAGTGTCGATATTTTTTTTTATGCATGTTTTGAAAAGCATTAACATTTATTTATTTAAATAAAATTTTGACACTTTAAATGTTCTTACGTCCAAAGTATAAACATTATTTTTTTAAATGTTGATTATTTAACAAATTTTCAAGTTGTCTTATGTTTCTTAGTGTTTTTCATCCTAGAATATTATTTTTTAAAGGGGTTTCCAAACATGTGCTTTTTTGCAATGTTATTTTTATAATGAATTAATTTATTTATTCTGCAAAAAATAAAAAAATAAAAATAAAATAAAATAAATATAATATTAAATATAAAAACACAAAAAAAAACATAAAGAATATACCAAAAAATAAAATTAACTCGAAAAAAAACAAAACTAAAAAGTTTAAAAAACTATAAAAAGTAAATAAAAATTAAAAAATAAATAAAGCAAGCATAATTAAAAAAAATGGAAGATAAACCAAAAAAATAGAAGCATTTTTAAATAATTAAATTAAAAAAAAAACCATAAATGTTTTTAAATAAAAAACATGAAAAACATAAAAAAATATTATTATAAAAAAAGAAAAAAACAATTAAATTAAAAAAAATAAGCATAGTTAAAAAAAATATTAATTAGTTAAAAAAATAAATATATAAAAAAATTACCCCACCTAGCCCAGCCCAACGGCCGAGCGGCCTCGGGCTGGTAGGCAGATTCTCAGAATTGGCCAGCCAGCCTTGGGCCACTCAGCCGCTAGGTTGGGCGGCCGTGGGAGATGTATGCAGTTGGCCAACCAACCATGTTTGCTCGATCGTCGAGTTGGGCGACCGAGCAACCCTAGGCCGACAGGTCGATTCTTAGAATTGACCTGCCAACCCCTCGGCTGCTGGGCTGCTGGGCAAGGTGGAGTATTTTTTTTTTAAATTTTCATAATAGTTTTTTAAATAATTAATTTTTTAATTAGGTTTTAACAATTTTTTCATTATTTATTTATTTATTTTTTAAGCTATTTTATTTATTTTTTAAATATGTTTTTTTTTAAATTATTATTTTTATGTTTTTTAATTTTACTATAATTTTTTTAATTTTTTTAATGTTTTTTATTTGATTTTAATGTTTTTTTAAAATTATTTAAAAATATTGTTTTTTTTTTATATTATATTTTTTTATTTTTTTAATTATGCTTGTTTTGAAATGTCTTTTTTCATTTTTATTTATTTTTATAGTTTTTTAGCTTTTTAGTTTTGTTTTTATTTTTTATTTTTTAAGAGTTAATTTTATTTTTTGGTTTATTTTTTATGTTTTATTTTTTGTTTTCATATATATATATATATATATATATATATATTACATATTTTTATTGCTATTTTTTTAATTATGCTTTTTTTTTTTCTTTTTTTTTTTTTGTTGCATATTTTTTTTTTTTTTTTTTATAGATTTTTTAACTTTTTAGTTTTTTTTTTAAAGTTAATTTTATTTTTTGATACATTTTTAATGTTTTTTTTGTGCTTTATATATATATATATATATATATATATATATATATATATATATATATATATATATTTGTTTTTTAGTATTTTTTTTTTTTTATATGTTTGATTTGTTTTTTGTTTTTTCATATATGTGTGTGAGATTTTTCTTTCCATGTTGTTATATTTGGTTTTTTACTATGTTTTTTTATATTTTTTTATGTTATAATATATATTATTATTTATTTCTATTTTTTAAATTTTTTTATGTATTTTTATTTTTCTCATAATATATATATATATATATATATATATATATATATATATATATATATATATATATATATATATATATTTATTTATTTATTTATTTATTTATTTATTTGTCTTTTTTTTAGTTTTTCGTTTTTTTTTTAAATGTTTTAATATATATATATATATATATATATATATATATATATATATATATATATATATATATATATATATATATATATCGTACGTTGAGAGAATTACATCTTCATCATCATGTCCAAATACATCACCTGACCAAAGTGCAGAAAGTATACTGAACCTGATGAACGACATCGTGAAAAAGCTTTAACAACCCACCCAATCACCGTCTATCCAAGACCCCTTGAAGTTTATTTACTTATTATTATTTTTTAAAATTTTCGTATTTTTTATTTTATTTTCAATGTTTTAATTTTTGTTTTCTTTTATATTTTTCATTTTATATATTTATTTATTATTTTGTTTTGTTTTGTTTTGTTTTGTTTTTTTTTTTTTATATAGGGTCTGTGTCGATCCTTGACTAGCAAGCCGATCCCATTATGTGTCAATTTGATTGTTGATTTTAATGTTTTCGTCATAAAATATCCAGTCAGCCCACACAATGTGTCAATTTCATTGTTGATATTTAAGTTTTCATTTCAATGGGTCAAGCTTTCCTACATTATGTATCAATTTGATGGTTGCCTTTTAATTTTTTTTTGCAATGTGTCAAGTTGTTTTAGGCTAAGATTTTAAAATCATCATTTTTTTAACATTTAAAAAAGAAACTACTTGTGGAATACTGACTCTTTCATTTGGGTGTTCATTTTGAAAGCCTTTTTAGTCAATTTTTTCCGTAATGTCACGACTCTTTCATTTAGGGGTTCATTTTGAAAGCTTTTTTTGTCAAAATTTTTTCCGTAATGTCATGGTTGAAAAATTGTCAAAATTTTAAAGTTTTCCAACATTCCAGTATTCCAGCATCAACATTTTTGCTTTTGGGTTGTTTTTTACGTTTATTTTGAGTATTTTGGCTAGAGTTCCCATTTCAAAGTTTACGTTGTTTTCTACATATGAAACTACCCATGGGTTTTGAATTGGTGACCTTAACATCAAGGAGTACCTTAGCAATACACCTTATCAAAGTCTATTTAAAGGCATATAGGCGTTTTGATTTTTATTTTTTTGATGTAATTATTTTATTATTTTTGATATGACATTATTTAATGCTAATATAACACTAATGTGATGAGATATCCCCCGTACTAGGTTGTAAAGTGCCTCTTGATGCAATCAATTATCCTTATTATTTAAAAAATATTAGTATTCTCCTTATGGGACAATTGAGTGGTTGGTACAATAGGATGTTATCCCCTCTACCCAGTTTCAAATCCCATAGGGGGACATCTTTGGCCCCTTGTGATAAGGCTAAAGGAGTAGGCTTCCCCTCCTCATGGAGTCTCGACTCTTTCTAAGTCATGAATTCCTAGCATCTCTGGCTTACGAGCTGTTGGGTCTTGCTCAAATTACTCCAATGAGTTACTGATTCACCATGGTAAAAAAATAAAATAAGTAAGTAAATAAATATTATTAATAATTATTACGAGTTCAATGTTGGATATACTCTTGCTGTTATAGATTACTCCAACGAACTATCGATTGACCATTGTGAAAAAAAGTAAAAAAATATTACTATATACTCGTAGTCAATTATTAATATTCTTATTATTATTAATGACCCCAATTATTTCAAAATTATTAAAATTATTAATAGTTATAGTTATTAGTATAATTTCATCATTAATTTTTTTCTTACTATTGTTTGGGAAATTATTATTTTTATAATATTTAAATACTAATGAGATTGATTATTAGTATTTGTCTATTTTACATGGGTGTTAGGAGCTAATGGATTCTTTACAATCCTAGAGGAATATAGGTAGTTGTTGTCTCTGTGATTGTTCAAGAAACAACCCTAAAGGTATCCAATGAGGATCTAACAATTCTCCCGCTTTAGTTTGGAGACTGACCTTCTCCAACCACAAGGGGGTATTCCCTATGTTGATATTAGTTATAAAAGAATGAAAATAATAATAATAATAATAATAATAATAATATCCTTTAATTAATGATAGGCTAGTTAGTTTCAGAATTTATAAAGGAAAGAAAATGTAGTGAGGCATATATAATAAGAAGGATGTTATTTCAAAGTGGTCAATTATTAATATTTATAATTATTAGTATAATTTAATAATAATAATTTTTTCTTATTATTATTTGGGGAAATTATTATTCTTGTAATATTAAAATACTAATGAGATTGGTTATTAGTATGTGTCTATTTTGCAAGGGTGGTAGGAGCCAAGGGATTCTTTTCAATTGTAGAGGAACATAGGTAATTGTTGTCTATCAGATTCTTCTTGGCAACAAGAAACAACCCTAAAGGCATCTAATGAAGATCTAATGATCCTCTCGCTTTAGGTTGGAGATTAACCTTCTCCAACGACATGGGGTATTCCATCTATTGATATTAGTTATTAAGGAATACAAAATATTACAATAATAATATCCTTTAATTAATGATAGGCTAAGTTAATTCCAGAATTTATATAGGAAATAAAATGTAGAAAGACATATATAATGAGAATATTATTGAATTCAAACTCATAAATAACTATATGCGATTTTCAATGGTCTTATATCTAAAACCCTTATAATGAGAAAACAACATTAAAGATATTAAATACTAAGTAATAGCCTGCATTTTCCTTAGTAGTTTAATATGAAAAAAAAACACATAGAAACATTTAAATACTAAGTAATAGTATGTATTTGACTTAGTATTTAAAAAGAGGAAAATATATTAAATTAAATATACATTAAAAGAAAATAAAACAAAAATAAAAGAAATACAATAAAAAATCAGTCTAATATTTAAAATATACTCTTTTAATGCATTTAATGAACCATATGATATCATGTATGCAAATATGATTTAAAATAAACACAATAAATGAATAAGTATCTAATTATTTTCTTCTAAATAATGTATATTCAAGAATACTTCTAACTATGTATTAGAACAATGAAAATTTAAGTGGTTAATTGCCTCAACATCACGAAGATTCCATTGATATTAGATTTCATATAAATCGGAAAATGAAAAGAACAATAAAACTCACTACAAGAACAAACACATATTAGATTTCATGGGAGATTCCATTGATATTAGATTTCATATAAATCAGAAAATGAAAAGAACAATAAAACTCATTCCATTGATATTAGATTTCATAGAAGATTCAATTGATATTAGATTTCATACCGATCACAAAATGAAACAAGAAAAAATATATATTAGATTTCATAGGAGATTCCATCGATATTAGATTTCATATAAATCAGAAAATGAAAAGAACAATAAAATTCATTACAAGAACAAACACATGCATGAATTCTCACACTGTTAATAATGAAAAAGATAGGATCATCATGTAATATTGATTTAAATTAAAAGACTAGTCTTCAAAATACAATTCCCATAGCGAAAAAGCTCCCTCTTTTAATGACTTACAACCTTTTTATATTATTGGGAGTTGGATGTTATTCACTTTTAATAACCTCCCATTAATAAAAACCCTAGGATTAATAATAAATTACATTAATGGCCTCTCCTTTAAAAAAATTTCGTTATATCTTTGTTGAATTAATTTCACCCAAATCTTTAATCTATTTGTAATTTATTTCTCTTTTAATGACTTACAAACTTTTTATATTATTGGGAGTTGGTTGTCATTCAATTTTATTAAACTCCCATTAATAAAAACCTTAGGATTAATACTAAATTACATTAATCGCCTCTCTTTTAACGAAATTTGTTATTCCTTTGTTCAATTAATTTCACCCAAGTCTTTAATCCATTTGCAATTTATTTCCCCACATCACATAAATAAGATTTAATCTTTTATAAATCACATAATAACTTTTTTTTTTCAGAAGAAAAAAACAACTTTCTATTAGATAAAAAGATGTTTACCTAATCATGCATATAACATATGGTTCAGAGTAAAAACTCCATTGATCAAAATACTAGGAAACAGTCTCACAATGTATAACCCAAACCCTGTACGTACATACATCTGCATAATGACTGAAATAAAGCCAATATAAACTAGGCATGCAGGCCCATAAAAAACCCATAAGGGATAGAAACATAAAGCCCAAGAATGGGCAAAACCATGCAAGGCAGGTCAACAACCACCCCAAAAAAGAGGGGCAAAGGCACAAAACCAAGAACCTAGATGGGGAGATCGGCAACCCCAAAAGCCATTGCATCCCCAAATGCCAGTGCCAGTGAATGGAAAGCATAGATGCAAACCCAAAATTCCAGTGCCAGTGAACGGAAAGCATAGCTGCAAACCCCGGCCCCAAACCAATGGCAACAAACGGGCATCAACAACATCTGCACAGACCCACCGACCGCATCCACAAAAAAACAACCCCTGTTACAAAAGAAAACCGCCCCAGCGCCAACAACCCCGATATCGGCTGCATGAAAGAAGAGGGGTTGCATCGACGAGCAAACCCACTGCAAAATAGGTAAGTTGGGACCTCATGAAAGAAGAGGGGCCGCAACAACGAGCAAACCCATTGCAAAATAGGTGAGCCGGTCCACCAACGACTGCTGCGAGAAACATCCCTCTGCGCCAACGAAATATTTCTGCCCTCAGGGAAAAGGTTACAGAGAGCCCTTTGATCCATCAAAATATTGCCACCGGACCCTCACAGAGGAAACCCAAAAATCAATTCCACCCATGGCCGCAACAAGTAACAACCCTCCACGCCATACAAAACATTGTCTTCTCGACAACAAGTAGCAACCCTCCGCCTCATTCAAAACATTGTCTTCCACATGGATGATGTAAATAGAGAGTCCATGGTAGATAGAGTGGTCACAAGAGATGTTGAGGGGGCCGCAGTAGCGAGGCGGCCACTAGACCCCCTCGCAGAGAAAACCCTCAAATCACATAATAACTTATAAACAAAATTACAATAAATATATTTTTCTTACCTCATTTCGTTAATGTCTTCCCATAATAACTTGAAATGAAATCATTTCGGTGAAAACATCATTTACATACTTTATATTTCATGCAAAGTAATTTCATTATGTTCTTACTTTTATCCTTCAAGTAAACATCGATAAAATTTTCCAAATTTCACCATATATGGAAAAACCATGAAACATGAGATATTATTTTATGTGAATGAGTTTTACTTTCCAAATAGCAAAATTAATTCATAGCTAGAAATTATAAGTCTATTCAATAAATTTATCACAAAGGTAAATAAATTTTGGAGTAGGTAAATGATAGCTTGTAATGGATGTCACGGATCTAAGGGCTTGTATTTACATTGTTTAACGACTAGAATAGATATCGTGTTTAACCTTTTCCTTTGACCTAACGAGATTTTATTACTCACATGCCTTTTGAAGTGGGGTTTCACCCATAGCAATTTATAAATTTTAAATAAAATATTTTTAAAACTATATATGATATATTATGAAGAGAGATGGATTCGATTATGGGAGATGACTTCTTTTGATATCGAAGGGTCAATAACATTTATGATAAAGGGATGTCATTCGCATCGGATTAAAAAACCATGGGTTCAATAATCCCTGGCTAAGATCCGATGTGTTTTTATTTGTGAGAGGTTGGGTCTCGTGTTTTACTACTATTTTATAAGATTTTAATAATATGATTATTATTTTTTTAAATTTTTTATTTAAACTTTGGATTTTTACGCGAGTCAAAATGATATTTTATAAATTTAAATAAAATTTTAAATAAATGATTTTTTGAACTTTATATGGTTCACCAAGATCATTGATACCAGGATATTAATTTGAAGGTGATGGTTGAATTTTTGGAAAATACTCTCCCATGAAGTGAGATTATTGAGATTAACGATAAAATATTATATCGGATTTTTATTTTTTATTTTGACATGACAGAATTTCAAAATTCGGTTACCTTCTCTTAAGTTAAGTATGATCATAACTTTGGTTGATAAAAAATGACATGATTTTGACCAATGTTTATCTCGGTAAGGTTATGGTTTTATGTTATAAAGAAAATATATTTATTTTTTATTTTAAAGAAAGGAGAACATGCGTGTTTACCATAATTATTTTTTAATTAGGTTTATGAGCAGTCTTTTATTACATATTTCTCTTTTTACAGGCATCATTAGTTATTGATATGTATTATGGTTGTTAATCATTATTTAGATGGATGTTAAACATATATGTGTATATATTAATATTTGTTCGATAATATCATTATATAACGAATCAATCTTATAATAATATGTATTTTTATTGATAATAAACATTAATTAATATAATTTAAAATTATCTATTATTGTTTAAACTTTTTAAGCATTATAAAATAAACCACTCTTAAATGATTGAAATGTGATTATTTTTATTTATCATTTTTTGGCTCTAGCTATTTAAAGAGAGAGTTATTTTGATTGTAGACTTTTAAAAGATTAAGGCAAAGATTAAATGTAAGGGGTAGGTTAGGACAATGAAAATAAATTTTGAGAGACAAAACAAGGCTAGTAGTAGTAATAGGCTAAAGTTTCATGTGAGGCAAAATTTACAAAGGTAGGCCAATTTTTTAAAGAGGTTTAGATTGGGCTACAACAATAGAAACATACTCTTAGGGGCATCATCACATAATGTGGTAAAGGCTTAAACTATTATTAAAGTTGTAATTATAATCCAGGATTTTGAGGCCACTTCGTTAATCATTGTGGGGATCTCCAAGATGATTATCAAGGCAATGTTGGTCTCTAGTGGAAAGCAGGTTGGCCAAAAAATAGCATAAGCAACCAAGGAGGCAAAATAAATTAATACAATCTTGTTTTATTATGTTAAAAACGAGTTCAATGAGGAGGTGGATAAATTAACTAAAAATAAATCACATAATTACTAATAGTCTAATTGGAAAAAAGATGGGGATCAAACCATATGAAATATCTCCTAATTGTTGTACTAATTTGAATGTCATAATATCAATTGCACACATGGATTCACATCAAAATAAATATGTAATTCACCTCCAGTGTTTTGGAATATGAGCATGGACGACAATCCCACCCTATATTGCATGTGACCTTTCATTTGGATTTGGGTTATTGAATGCTTTGGTATGAGAAGGCACATAAGCAATGAGATATTGCAATGTGGAAGACTTGGGAACTATGACAAGCTTGGTTGGAATGCCTGGGTCTCTAGTCTACTAGTGAGTGTCATGCTATGCTTTCAATGGTTTGTTTAGCATCTTAGATTGTGAGTAGGTTTAAGAAAAGGTTGACCTATATATTTTGGTTCTTTTGGTTCTCTTGGTAGTCTAATCTCACTCTTGGTTGCTTTACTAGGTGTGTCCTCCTTGAATTTGGCCTTTTGTCAATAATTTAGAGTTGGTTCATATTTTGAATTACTCTTAGATGAAGTTAGACAAATTTGTTTCACCCTTCTATTAGGCTCAATTTTAGAGAGTCTTTGTAACATGGTTTGTGAAGAAAATTGGGTACATGTTCTCTATCATTTCAATTATTTGTACATGCCATGAGAATAATACTCTACTTCACCTTGGTTATGGTCTTCTAAATTTGGTGCAAGTCATCATTCTTAGTTGTTTATTGGAATTTATGGTCTTATTTGTTTGGAATTTTGTTCTAATATTATGGGTATAATCATGGAATAAATTAACATAAATTAAAAAATTCTTAAGGAGGAATGAAGATTTTATCTAGTGTGCCATGAAATTTTTATTTTTGGTCATCACAAAAGTACATAAGAGAAGCACCTATATGTCACTTAGCACGCTGAATTAATGAAAATGTTGGATGATCATAAATAAAGGATGGATACTCCCAAGATAGGGTGGATACTCAATCCACACAAAGATTCCTTCTCCATATCCTCGAACAAAAAAGCCTCTACAAATTCCACTCATGTTGGATTTCAAGAAGAATAAATCATGCACTAACTCAAGGACCCAATGTATATGAAGAATCAAATCTCTCCTCTCTCAAATGTTAATCACAATGAGGCAATAAAACTCTATGTTTTTATTAAATGAAAGTGTCTTTATAATCGATAGTTAAAAATTTTGTAAATTAAGTTTTACAAAGGAAATATGATTTTTTTTTGACAATATGTTGTAAGGCTAATTATGCAGTTAAATGAACTATTTTCTATTTAGCTCTAAACTTCCTTAAGCAACCCCATTGCATTAGCCATAACCTTTTATATAAATAAAATTCCAATTTTGATTTAAAATATATATGTGTATGTCTATTTTACAACACTATCCTTTAATTAATTATCTACTATGAAAGTGAAAAGACCATATATCCATAAATATAATGATGATTTTTTTTAATAATAATAGTTATATTTTGTATTAGAAAATAAACTACGACTGAATTAGGCATTAATGCAATATAAAATTTTAAGCATTTCTCATGCCGATTTCAAATACATAAATCATAGCTTCGAAAAATTCCTTATTCGCGACTCTCCAAACTTTATCGTTATATGCCTAGTATGTATTTTGCCTTACAAATTGAAAAATCAACAAAAATACTTAGCAAAACATGCATATATAAGAAAACTGTAATTACATTTCAATATTTACATAATAATAAGAAAAAAGTTTTGTGCCTCTTGATTTGTTATCTCTCTTGACATTATTGATTGGTTTTCCACCCTCTTAGAAGAGTTGATGAGATACGAGGAGCCTTCGATATTGCTTTATTAAGACAAGGGAGGCTACGTCGCAGCTAGTCCCTGCCTTAAGCGGGAGCGGGGTCTCACAAGCCGAGCAACTTAGTGAGAAGATGTCTGACATGCCAAGCAGAGAAACTTAGTGAGGGGATGGTGCTGCAAGAAACAAAGTCACTAGAGAGACGAGGAGCGGGGTCTGACAAGCTGAGCAAAAATTGACAGAAAAAATAAGATTATAATTAATTTAAATCATATGTGAGAAAAGTCATTAATTTGAATCATATGTAATGAAAGACTAGGAAAATTCACCTTAAAATATTCTAGACATGGAAAAAATGAGTGAGGCTGGTGGCACAAATGGATTCAGAAGCTTATGAATCCACAAAGGTGATGGGGTTAGAGCAGCACAACAGAATTTTCAGAATGGAGAATCAGAATAGAAAGCAAAGACAGAGATAAAAAATGGAGAAACAAAACAACACAAAAACATATTTTTATTACACAGGCCTTGCTTGCCTTGACATGCTCAGGAAGAGGCAGGAATACAATTTATAGCAACAGAAGAGGGCTAATTCTGCATGTGAAAAACATATGGATACATTGTGAAGCTGGGCGGTGCGTTAGGTTCGATGCCGTCGGTGACGGCGTTGGTCGACTGGGTTAGGCGTCGACATACGACTTCACCTTTAACATTCTCCCACTTGAAGATGAATGAAGAATCTTGAATCAAGTCACATCGATACCTATCATGCCTCTACATAACTCATGCTTACTTCTTGGTAGAATCTTAGTAAGCATATTGAAAGGGTTCTTATTTTTATGGATATTTTCCAAATATAACTGCCCTTCCTCCAACACATGTTGGATCCAATGGTACCTTAAGTCAATGTGCTTGGTTTTTGAGTGAAATGCTGGATTTTTCACTAAGTGAATGGCACTTTGACTATCGCAATACAACACATACTTGTTCTTCTTGATTCCTAACTCTCCTAGGAATCATGGCATCCACAACATTTCTTTGCAAGCCTATGTTGCAGCTATGTACTCTGCTTCTGTTGTAGAGAGAGCTACTATCCTTTGTAGTCTTGAAACCCAAGATACAGTTGCACCTGCAAATGTGTACAAATATCCTGTAGTGGACTTTCTGGTGTTGATATCTCTAGCCATATATGCATTTTTAAAACCTTCAAGAAAAATATCATTATTACCAAAACATAAGAAATAATGAGTAGTACCCTTAAGATATCTGAAAATCCATTTTACTGCTTGCCAATGTTGTTTTCCTGGATTGGCAAAGAATCTGCTCACAACTCCCACTGAATATGCAATGTCTGGTTGTGTGCATACCATGGCATACATTAAGCTGCCAAACGCTAAGGCATAAGGAACCTTGCTCATTTCTTCCTTCTCCTTGTCATCACTGGGACATAACTCAGTACTCAACTTGAAGTGCCCTGCAAGGGGTGTATCAACTGGTTTGGCATCCTTCATATTAAACCTGTCAAGCACCTTCTTGATATACTTTTCTTGTGACAACCACAACCTTTTGTTTTCCCTGTCATGCATGATCCTCATGCCCAATATCTGTTGTGCTGGACCCAAATCCTTCATTGCAAACTTGCTGCCCAAATCCTTCTTCAACCTATTGATCATATTCTTATCATGTCCAATAATCAACATGTCATCCACATATAACAATAATATGAGATACATTACTTGATCATACCTCTTGATATAAACACAATGGTCAGCTTCTAACCTGTGAAAACCATGTTCTAACATGAATGAATCAAATTTCTTGTACCATTGTCGAGGTGCCTATTTCAACCCATAGAGACTCTTCTTTAACCTACAAACAAGGTCTTCTTTGCCTTTTTATATGAAGCCTTCTGGCTGCTTCATATAAATTTCTTCCTCTAATTCTCCATGAAGGAAAACTGTTTTTACATCTAACTGTTCACATTCTAAGTCTAAAGCAGCAACAAGACCAAGAATGACTCTAATGGATGACATTGTGACAACAGGTGAGAAAATTTCAGTGAAGTCAATACCTTCCTTTTGGGCGAATCCTTTCACCACCAACCTTGCATATACCTCTCCTTCTTTTCGTCACCTTCATGCTTAATTATATATACCCATTTGTTTTGTAAATATTTTCTACCTTTTGGAAGATTCCTCATCTCCCAAGTTTTATTTTCCAGCAAAGAGTTCATTTCTTCCTCCATTGCTTTCTTCCATCACTATACTCAACTTTACAAGCCTCTTGAAAACAACTAGGCTCACCTTCATCAGTCAATAGGATATAGTTTGAAGGAGGATACCTTTGTGATGGCTTATGAGGCCTAGAAGATCTGCGAACCAACTGTGGAGGGGCATTATCAGGTTGAATCTCCTGTAAAGGTTCCTGCAAGATTCCTTCTTCTTGGTGTTCATCACTTTCCCCTTGCTGTCCTTCCTGCTCTTGAATTTGTTGCTCATTTTCTTGCATTGGTGGGATTTCTTCATGCTGTTCTTCAAACCGGTCAATAAATTTCTTGACTTCCACCTCACCTACATTCCTCTTAAATATTTATGACTCATTAAATATAACATCCCTGCTTCTAATAATTTTATGTTTGACTAGATCCCATAGATGATAACCAAATTCTTCATCCACATATCCCAGGAAAATGCATTTCATAGATTTATCATCTAGCTTAGTTCTATTTTCTTTTGGAATATGTACAAATGCTTCACATCCAAAGATTTTCAAATGAGAATAATTCAACTTCTTACCAGTCCAAAATTCTTCAGGGATGCCTCCATCCAAGGCTATAGATGGAGATCTATTTATGAGGTAGCAAGTTGTCCTCACAACTTCTGCCCAAAAATGCTTGTCCAAACTGGAATTGGACAGCATGTTCCTTACTTTTTCCATAATGGTGCGATTCATTTGTTCTGAAACACCATTCTGTTGAGGTGTACCAGGCATAGTCTTCTCATGCTTTATGCCAAACCTGTTACAATATTCTTTGAATGCATTTGAGCAATATTCTACACCATTATCTGTTCTTAGGCACTTGAGCAATTTTTTAGTCTCTCTTTCAACAACAACATGGAATTTATGAAATATTTCAAACACTTCACTTTTACTTTTCATGGAATAGGCCCAAACCTTCCTAGATGCATCATATATAAATGTTACAAAATATGATGCTCCTCTTAATGACTTGATGTTAACTGGTCCAAACACATCTGAGTGTATCAATTCTAACACATTTTTCTTTCTGTCATGACCACCTCTAAGAAATGAAACCCTTCTTTCTCTACCATATATACAATGCTCACAAAGATCAAGATTGTAGGATCTCAAACCTGGTAGTAAATTTTTACCAACAAGGATTTTTAAACCCTTCTCGCTCATGTGACCCAAACGCTTATGCCACAGATCTGCTGAATTTACTTCTCTTGTGACAGCAACCAAATCTGATTTTCCTATCATTGCCTTCAATGAATATAGTGTTCTTGTCTTGGGCCCTTTGGCCATGACCAATGCTCCTTTGCTAATTTTCCAGCCTCCTTTTCCAAAGCTTGTGGAATAGCCATCATCATCCAGCCATCCCATAGAGATCAAACTCATGCGCATTTCTGGCACATCTCTAACTTGTTTCAATAGTATATCTTGTCCATTCTTCATCTTGATTTGGACATCTCCCACTCCAACAATACTGCAAAAATGATTATTCCCCAAACACACTCTACCATAATCACCAGGATTATATGCAATAAAACTATATTTACATGGGGTTACATGGTGAGATGCCCCAGAGTCAAGGATCCAATCAAAGCTACTGCTAGATGTATATAAACATGCATCCTCTATTGAAACAGTAAATAAAACATCACCATTTGTGACTACAGCAGTAGTCTCACCTTCATTTGAGCTAGATGACTTGTAATTTGTATTGGCCGGTCTTTGATCCTTTTGTCCTTTCTTCAAGGCTTGAAATTCTTTCTTCATGTGCCCGGGTTTGCCACAATGAAAGCAGATGATCCTTCCCCTCCTTGACTTTGATCAACCTCTCGATCTTGATCACCCTTGTCGGCCTCGATCAATCCTTCTGCCACGATCAACTAAAGCTAGAGCTTCTCCTCCTTGGTTTTCCGCAATTTACTTGCATCACAACTCTTCATTCATTAAACTACTGCTAACATCATCAAACTTCAGGGTCCCTGTAGGTGCTGAATTATTCATAGCCACAATTAAATTTTCCTAGCTGTCTGGCATAGAACACATTAACAAAATGGCTCTAATTTCATCATTTAGAGTTATTTTAACAAAGGCAAGCTGACTAGTTATAATATTGAATTCATTTAAGTGCTCAGCAACTGAAGCACCCTCCTTCATCTTGAGGTTGTAAAGCTTATTCATCGAGAACACTTTTTTTGATGCCGTGTTCTTCTCATATAGATCATGGAGCTTCTTCCATAATCATGTTGCCGTCTTTTCTCCGGACACATTGAAATACACATTCTTTGCTAGATATTGGCGTATTGTTGCAATCACATTTCTATCTAGCTTATCCCATTCCTCATTTTTCATCGATGAGGGTTTCTTTGTTACACCCTCAATCGGAAAATACTAATCTTTAAAAATCAGTGTATCCTCCATCTGTGATTTCCATAGGGAAAAATCAGCCCCACTCAACTTCTCCATATCATTAACTGTCTCCATTCTCAATAAAAATCAAGATTCTACTTTCAAAATAATACTTGAAATTACACTTTTAAAATAAAAGATCCATCTCCTCCAAAATAAAGATCCAATCTTTAAAAAAATTAATTATTATAAAACATATATATAGTATATGTTTATAATAATTTTAAAACATTCTTTCATCTTCTAATTATTATGACAATATCGTTTTCTCCTTTTTACCTTTTTACAAAATTAATAATTATTATAACAAATTTTGACTCAACTTCACAACAGCACAAGGCTCAAGGCCTCCTCCAAAACAATCAGCATTCAACTCCAGTGCATAGCCTTCACGGGACTTCTCGCTTCACCCAAATCAAGGAACGATTCTCGCCTTCTCGATGGCATCAGATCTCGCAGTGGATCAAATTTGGGACCGAGGGAAATACCGAACCAGCCAACCTATTTGGGAGGGAAATGGAAGAAGAAGCGAGGGAGATTACAAATCGTGCGGTCAAGGTGGAGGGGCGTGTACACCAAACTAGACAGGGGTTGCTCTAGCAAAGCAAGCGACGAAGAAGACGGGAGCGCCACCAGAAAAAAAACTTCGCCAGGATAGTGGGGGCTTTTATCGGTGTCGTGGCTCTGATACCAGTTGATGGGGTCAGAGCAACACAACATAAATTTTCAGAATGGAGAATCATAATAGAAAGCAAATACAGACAAAAAATGGAGAAAAAAAATAGCATAGAAACATATTTTTATTACACAAGCGTTGCTTGCCTTAACATACTTAGGCATAAGCAGGAATACAATTTATAGCAGCAGAAGAAAGCTAATTCTGCATGTGAAAAACATATGGATACATTGTCAAGCTAAGTGGTGCGTTAGGTTCGGCGCGTCGGTGACGATGTTGGTCGGCTGGGTTAGGCGTCGACATACTACTTCACCTTTAACAAAAGGAATGCAATTATATTAAAATATACCCGCATTTACAGTGAGATGAATCGACAGAAAATTCCAAAACAACCAAATGAAATTATATTAAAATCTAACCACATTTACAGTGCGATGAATCGACATAAAATGCCTAAAAATAGTCATTTTATAGTTGGTAATCATTAATTTAAATTACTGTAGTACGGTGGGCTATCCAGCTTCAACTCGTGCTTGATTCTGCTCATATATTAGTTATTTTTAGACTAGACTCAAAGCAAGTATCTTCCCAGTGTAGTTTCTTTGTGTTGATTCTATGGAGGAAAAGTGAAAGGCTATATGCCATGCTCATATGATTATATAAAATATGGGGAATTATACGAAGTTCAAATATCTATTCCACCTTGTTTTGTCGATCTGGAATTAATTGTTCAACGATTGCGATATTGTGCATCATTGAGGTTGTTGTTTATCTGAGCAAGTGAAAATTATCCATGTGATATGGTATATATGGATGCATCATATAACGGATAATGGACTGAATGGGAAAGATCCTTCAACAAGAGAAATCACTCCCCAAGGTAGGCTGGCTCTCCCGAAGTGGTGCTACCAAGGTGGGAAAACAAGCAAAGAGGGCTTTATTCATAGAAATTGCTTTTTTATTTGGATGAAAATACATTGCCTTTGGTTTATTATTATCATATTTTTGATTATTATTATATTTTTGAACATGATAGCTCATATGCAATGCTAATATATAACTAGATAGCTCATATATTGAAATATGAACAACTCGAAGAATAAACAACACGCTAACGACGAGTAGCCACAACACCATAATCATAATCACCAGGTGAAGAACCAGTTTCTTCTTTGGATCTCATTGTTCATCTATTTTATAAGTCAATCAGGAGAATAATAATAGTAATAGCGAGATACAAGATCCACATCAGTATAGTAAGATACATGTTTTTTTTTCACTATGATCAGATTCGTGTTCATTACAACGACTCAAACGCCACATGGGTCAAGATTTGAGGTTATTGGAACCCCTAACTTTATAAATATAAATGCATTCTATCTTCTTTTTGGGGTTGAGAACATTTGATATCGACTGTGTTTCCAACCTGGATTTTTTTATTATAGCACCAATGACATTGGCTTGAATGCTAGTAATGGATATGTAAACTTGTCTTATTTTCATTATACAAATAAGCTTTACAACTGCAGTACCCTTCTTATTATTTTGTAAAATAATTATCAACATAGTGTGAATCAAGATTAGAATTTCAAGTAACAACAGAGTGTTTGATTAAGGCCGGAATTTGAGTGCAGTATCTTTTAAGTATTTTGTAAAGTATGCATCTCAAACCATAATAATACATTATTTATTAAATTAGATATCTTATTCAATAATAATAAAAAGTCTGACACATAATAAACTCAAAATTAAATATATTATTTAAAATTGCAGTTCATTGACAGTTAAGTTAGGTATATTATTTAGTTACAATTGTGTGTCTTTCTATCAAAGAGCACCTTAAAAGATTTGATTTTTTTTCCCTATAATATATAATTAAGTTAGATATATTATTTTATTATAATAAGAAATCCTTTTGGATATAAATAAACATATGTTCATATATTTATTTTCTGTAGCAAAGATTTTAACAACAAAATGGTTGCTTTTTAAATTTCTAAAATTACCAACGATTTGGTATTGAAAAAAGGTTTCAACCCTGAACTTTTGTTTCGTATTATATTATGAACGAGAAAAGTGACGTATATTGTGCACATAGTTTTCTTTTAATTTTTTGTATTTGTGAAAAGTATGATCAACCAGAGAATGAGTGATGCAAGGCGACCTCCTGGAAATCCAATCCTAGGGAACCGTCGTGAAAGGGTATAACTCATAAAGAATAAAGTTACATTGAAATAAAAGCATAAGAAGATTTGGCAAAGACACATGTAGAATGCAGGAATGCATGCAAGACAGGTATAGCGTGTATGCAGTGGTTAAAAACGTTAATTGCAGTGGTTACAAACGTTAATTGAAAGCTTCATCCTTAATTTAGTGTCTCT
Source organism: Pinus albicaulis (assembly GCA_034641835.2). NCBI lineage: Eukaryota > Viridiplantae > Streptophyta > Pinopsida > Pinales > Pinaceae > Pinus > Pinus albicaulis. The sequence continues at coordinate 550,011,036 of CM076582.1, read as the reverse complement.
TCCCTGTAAATGAAAATGAAAGCTCGAATTTGTCTCTCTGTAAATGCTACTTGACCAGCCCTTGTCTCCTCATGAAATTTTTTTCCCTAGTCCAGCGAAGTTACAATCATCATCCAACCCTTGTCTCCTCATGAACACGTTCGCCCTAGTCTAGCGAAGTTATAATCATCCAACCCTAAGTTACAATCATCCAGCCCTTGTCTCCTCATGAACACGTTCACCCCAGTCCAGCGAAGTTACAATCATTGTCCAACACCAATGGATTTGTGATCACTTCGGTATAGTAGACAAGAAATTGAACAGGTAGATTCAGTCAATTTGGCAGTTATTGGAGGAGAAGGAGATGACTAAGAACCGCCTTTCATTTCACTCATTTAAGCTCTGTCAAGTTATTTTCTTAAGAGAGTGCTACTTATATTCTCTTCCCTTTATCACCCACAACGAACCAATTAACTAGGACGACAGTAAGCCTCATTTACCTGTCCATGGAAGGGAGGCCCTGTTACTCTCTCGATAGGGTAGAAAAATGGCTTGTAAATCATAAGGGGAAAAGTAAAATTTGTATTCTCATTCTGAGGGATTGCATCTCAACAGCATTTTCCTTCTTGGATCTCCACATTTTTTGTGGCACCATTTCAGGTAGAACTTTTGGACTACTTGTGCAAGTAGTTTTTATCAGTTTCTCTAGTGAAGTGTTTAAGTGTTTGTTCAAATATGTTTTTCAATAGCATTAGCATAAGCTATATTAAATTTCATCATAATATCATAATACTGGAAACAAAGCAATCTGGGATTATGAAATTAGGATTGATTCTTAGAACAATCTGGGATTATGAAATTAGGATTGATTCTTAGAGCAATCTGGGATTATGAAATTAGGATTGATTCTCAGAGCTGGTTACATGCAAATAAATTTCAACAATATTGTAAAAAACACCAAATATTAGTAATATCATAGAAGCTGATTAAATAATAACCATATATTCAGTTATTGCCTAAAAAAATTGTAGAATTAGCCCTTGAAATTTGGTATTTCAGTTGCAGATTACAAAGTACAGAGTAGATTCTTGCGTATAGGATTAAGATTAGCTATCCTATTTTGTGGATTTCATTGACTCAAACTCTGATAAGCCAGCTGGTATAAGCCATCGCCAATATGTTGCTAGATTCATATGGGACATTTTAGGCTCTCGATTGCATGGACTAAATTTTTCATTATCAGAGCTTCTGTTCATTAATAATTTAGGAAGGGAATATTTTCATGTTGTCCTAGAATAGCAGGTTATGGTTTCACTATTTGGTTGCATTTTTATGACAATTCTTTTTATGAAAATTGTTGTAATTATAAATCATGATTTCAAAACTATGAAGTTAGAGGTAGTTTCATTTTCTCGTGGTGCTTTTCTGGGGGGATGTAACTTTCTAGCTAGGAATACTAAGAAGTAGTGCTTTACCTAACATCGACGCTGATGGCTGGAGTGCATTACGACGCTGATGGCTGTAGTGCATTACAACACTGATGGCTATAATGCTTACTGCAGTACGAGTCCTTATGAATAGTATTGCAGCAGTTGTATTTTTCCATGACTTGACCTTATGTTTGAGTTGCACCTCCTGAGCTCATGGGTGAAGATGGAATTGAAAGAAAGATCCAACCCATCCAAGACAATATAATTATAAGGACACCTCTTTTTGCATGGCGGTGCGGTGTAAGTGCCATAAAAGTTTGCATGGCGGTGGTGTATGTGGAGGTTTGGCAGTGGTGTATGTGGCAGCTGGGGAGAGAACCATGGGAAAACGTATTTCCATGCAACCAGACAGTTCAACAAAGACATATTAATGAACCATGCCTTACATTAAATGCTTCAACACTAATGCTAGCATTATTCTATATGTTATAAAGGTGTTCTTCCATTTCTAAATTATATCTTATGTTTTTTCTGTTTGGCCTCGATATGAGGCCAATAAGATCACAAACATTTTCATTGGATTAGAAAGAATATAGAAGGAATATCCACCAGAACAAAAATTTCAACGGATTAAAACATAGGTTATTTTAGGTTATTTGTCATATGGATTAAAGTGGATTAATGCTAACAGGGGCTTTTCAATTACAGTAGTCCCGACAGGGACTAATAAGAAGTTTTAATAGTAAAATGGGAGCTTATCATTTATGTTACTTGATATAGAATTTTTGGGTTTGCTTGATGTCTCTTCCCCTTCTAAAATAAATTTTGGATTGGGATACTTACGATTTTGTTCTCTCACCAACTAGGCTCATGATATTTTTCTTCTTCCATAACAATGTATTGATAATATTAAACCATGCTAGGAGGTTGATGTTGAATGTTAGGATTTGATAAATTGGTTTCCCCTCTAGTTCTTCATCTTCCTTTTCCATATCTTTAAGGTTTTCATGGGCCTAAAAAGTATTATGTTTTCTTTGGATAACCCTTCCTAGGTTATCTTTGGTTTCTTTGGTACCTTAGATTATTGATTTCCATGTCTTTTGTTTAGCCAACTAAATAGGTTATGTTCCATTTAACTAGATGATCTCATAGTTTATAGCCCATTTTTCACTTAATGGTATATTTTCCTAGCTGAATGAGTTCTTAGAGGATTCAATCTAGTTTTCATGCTTTATGTGCCTTAATATGTTTATTGTACAAGATTGCAAAGATATTGAGAATATTTTGAGTAATCCAACACTCAAGAGGTTTTAGGGACTTGCTCCTTGTATTAGGAAGACTTATACTTGGCCGAATCAAGGAATTTAATGCCACCTCCTATTTTTACAGGTTGGATCTGGGACATTATCCTCCTTTTCTAGGATTTTTAGAGGGAAATGCAACCCTCATATCAAGGAGGTTTCTCTTTGACTTGATGTATAAATAAGAGACTTGATGTGGCCCTATAGGTGGTAGTATAATACCAAGAGAGCAACAATAGAGAAGCAAGATTATGTTTTTTGAGCATTATCAAGCAAGTTTTTCAACATTGTAATGTAAGAATAGATTTTTAATTAATGAAATAAATGAATAATTTTAGTTCTTAGATTGGTTCTTCTTCAAGGAATCTAAGCATCCTTGGACTGGGCCCACCCTAGGATCTTCATAACCCTCTTGTAATTATGTTGATAATATGCTTGCATTTGTCTTGTTTAGCCTTTAAAATTAACACTTCTGGAAACTTACAATTTGATGGTTATGTGCATGATTAAGTAGATAATTTCTTGAAATAATATTATTTGCAGGTAATTTATACAATCTATCAAGATTCTTGATCCTTCATATCACTTATCAATGTGCATTTAAGTCCTTTTTTTTTTCATCTCATTCCATTTATTGTTATGAATTCTGTAATTTGTTGTTTTAATATGCAAATGATATTACAACTACATGAGATAGGAAAATCTTGGTTTGTGATAACAAAGCTTAGGTTAGGTTGTACCATGCCTTTACTAGTTGAATAACATCATTCTCTATCATTCCTACCTCCCTTCTCCATCGAAGGTTTGAATTTTAACTTTTTTACTGGCTCACTGGACTCTTCCTATAGCAAAACATGGAATCTTGTAGCAGTATGCACACTATCCATTTCCCTCAGCTAGTTTAGTAATAAAGACTTGGTTTAGACTCTTTAATTTAATAAAACACATCTAGGATGTTGATGGTGGAAATTAGAAGCATAAAGACGTTTCAAAACTTCTTGTAGAGGCTTTTCCTGAATGATTTATGAGTTTTGTTTCCTACAATATAGGTCTTAGGTTTATAAATCATTTATTTTGAAGAAAGTGTACCTTTCATTTATTGCAAGTAGCATAAGTGTTCCATTTATTTTTTTACAAGTTACTTCTACAAATTTACTTTCCTGTAGCATAGCTAGTTCGACAACTTAACCTAGATTTTATTCATATAGCCTTCACTCCAACACCTCATACCCTTATAAGAATTAAAATAGGAAGATATTACTTGATACATATAAAATTCTGACCTATCTGAAGTTTGTATGAACCTCGGGTTGATAATTAAAGCTAAGACCCTTGGAGTTACAACATCTTTGCTACAATACTAAGGGTTTCCATTTTTTTAGTGTCGTTGCCATGGCGGTGTCAGGGCATGCACTGCCTTTTTCTTTGGTTGATTCACTTATTTTTTTTTTGTCTTTTGAAAAAATAAAAAAAAGTTAAAAATATTAGAATCCTTTCTAATTTATAAAAGTAATTTTTTTCTAGAATTTCCTTCTTTTGTGCCTCAAAAAATTAGGGTCAAGACAATAAATTTTTTACCAGAAGCCCCCACTTCTACTAGTAGCCAACCCTTTTTAGCTAACCTTAAGCCTCTTGCCCTATCCATAGGGGTATTTGAGTCCCTTTTGAGAGAGAAATTAATGATTTTTGAGGAGTCACGGGAGGAAAAAATACTTCAAACCCCACCACTACTATGGCTAAAGAAAGACAACCTAAAGTGTTTGTTTTCACAATTAGAGATACAAATGGAGAAGTAAAAATGAAAAATATTAACCAATATGTGCTTCCACACTTCTATGGCCCAATCAAAAAATATCCTGACACCTTTATGTTTGTGTTTACTTCTGTGTGTAGAACTTATGACTATACCATTGATGAGAAAAAACTCAAGTTTTCTTAAGATTTCTCCTTCCACCTTGAAGGTTGAAACTCTTCAGTGGTTCATGAGCCTTGAAGGTAATATATCACCACCTGGGATCAAATGAAACAAGATTTTGATAATAAGTATCAAGATTATTGTAGAGAAAGGGGAATTAGAGATGATATTTTCAAAATGACTTAGGGGGAAAATGAGTTTTTAGAGTATTATGAGGAAAGGTTTCAGCGAAGTTACATAAGGGCACATAAATTCACTCTAGGAACAAATTCCTTAAAAATTGTATTATAGAGGGGGATTCAGAGAATATATGATGGAAAATCTCAACTTATAGGCTAATGGATATATTTACCAACTCACATATGATGTGATTAAGCATGTTTTTAAAAATCATTTAAGAGCCACTAGAAAAAGGGTAGAATGATCTTACTAAAAAATAAATAGGAGGAAGACATGAAAACTGAAAATCACCCACATTTTCCATGCATATTGATGCACTACATGTTAAAGAAAATCAGTAGAAGAAAAAAAAAACATTGGCTGTGTTTTCCCCCCAATGCATGAAGAGACACCCAAGTAATAAATGTCCTTTGAATGCTATATAAGTTTGTTCTGTATGTGAAGAAAATCATTCTACTAATAAGTGCCCATATTTTATTAGTTTGAAGTTTGTTTACAAAGGAACAAAAAGTAGCATGGAGCAATTGTGCTTCATCAATAAGAAGATACCGTAAGCTCTAAGACAATTTCAACAAGGTATAAACTTCCCTTCTCATTTAAATCATAATTACAATGCTCATATCATCCTAGGGGCCCTCCTTCACCTTTTCCCATGCCCACTCCTTGGAAATATCCTCGTCAACCTATTGTTCCTCCCTTCCAACCATATTTCAACCAAATCCCAATCCCAATAATAAGCAAACTCAACCTGTTTAAAGTGGAGAGGCTACTTATCATACCTATTTTGTAGAGATATAATAATTAAACATTAGATCAGGGAAGGTTATCCAAAACATCCATCCACCTTATCCCAATGAATATCCTAAGAAATAGTAGGAGGTTCTTGTGCCTAAGATCATTCACAAAAAACCTCCCTATAGTAAAAGGTTGGCAACCCAAAAAACACAGACCCTGGAAGTGGCTAAAACTTTGGAAGAATTGAATTTTTTTTGTAAAAATACCTCTCCTCCAAGCCATCAAGTATGTTCCCATTTATAACAAATTCATCAAATGTTAATGTCTTAGAAGGCCTAAAATGAAGAGAACGGATGCCCATACCATCAATGTTATTGGGCAACAAGATAACCTGATGGTTAGGTAAGTAATCGTCCCTAAGTATTATGATCCTAGAAGTCTAGTAGTACATGTACACATAAAAAATATTGAAGTTACAACACTCTCATTGACATGGGAGCTCCAATTAATGTCATGACTAGGGAAACTATGTTTAAACTTAACCTCTAAGAGCCCTTGGGAAAGAACACTATTGTGGTACAACTTGTTGAAAAATCCATATTATATCTAGAAGGCATAATCAAATTTAATGGTCTCCATAGACTCCTCGGAATATCATGAAAACTTCCTTGTCCTCTACCCTAAACTAAGTTCAATGGTTATAAAGTAATTCTAGGGAGACCTTGGTTAGCTATTGTTGATACATATATTAGTTGTAGGGTTGAAAACTTGACAATTGCTAATGGGAATTCCCCAAAAAAAATAGTACTATATCCCCCAAATCAACCTCTCATTGAAGTTGATTTTCCTACATGGGTAGAATAAGAAGAAGAGGATTATGACCTATCATTACCATATCCTATATGTACAATAGAAATCACCCTCGATAAAAAGTAAGTTTATGAATATGAATTAACTGAGAAATTTATGAAAAATCATTTGTTGGATGTGGAGCTTGATTATCTTCCTAATTTAGAGGTCTTGTTTTAGTCGCATTTGGATCCAAATCCCCAACGGGTGGGGGGGATTCCCCCCCCACTATTGCTTCCCGGGGAGTCCCCGAGAGGGGGTGGGGGGTCACTGTATGTTTGGAGCCTCCCCCTGGTGGGGGTTCGGGGGTAGTGCCCCTGAAGCTAAAAATAGATGAAAAATTGCCTTATAAAATATTGTGATTTCATAGTCAATATTGGCCATTCATTAGGCAAATGATCTGATGGTAGAAGTTACATTTAAATTAGGGTTTTATTTCCCCATAAGGAAAACTCTCGATTTATATGAGTGAATTGTATTTCGGATGGGAGTTATTATTCTAAGTGGGAAAGAGAGAGGAAATTATGTGAGAGCGAAGAGGAAATAACAACAGATCTACTGTAGGTTGTATCTCTTCATTTTGCTAGATAATATAAAAGGAAGTACTGGCTGTTTCTTTGTGGACGTAGCCAAAATTGGGAGAACCATGAATATCTATGTCTCTTTTGTTTTATTCATTTCTATGTTTAATTTTCTACAATATTTTATGTGTTCCATAGCTCTGTTAAATAACTTATAACAATTAGTATTAGAGCCAAATGTTTATTTTTCTACTAAAATTGCAGGAGAGAAGGTTTCTTGGTTTGAATGGGATAAATGGCAGAAGATGGTAAGTTTAGGATCGAGAAATTTAACAATAAAAAACCAGCCGTGGAATATGTAGCTGGAAGATTATCTGATTCAGAAACATCTGTAACTACCATCGAATAAAATAAAAATAAGTTGACGAGTATATCAGACAAATAATGGGAGATTATTGACACAAAATCAATAGGAACAATACAGCTATTCCTGTCAACATCAGTATCCTTCAATATTTCAAAGGAAAAACAAGGGAAGGTCTAAAGAGGGCCTTGGAGAAAATATATGAAAAAACATCAAGCTCGAATAAGGTATTTATTATGAAGCACTTGTTTAATATGAATATGTTAGCAGGTGGATCTGTTGTTAATCATTTAAATTAGTTTAATACAATTACCAATCAAATAATTTCTATAAGGGTAAATTTGGATGATGAAGTTAGGGATCTATTTTTTATGTGCTCATTACCAGAAATTTGGAATGATTTAGTTATGGCCATTAGTAACTCTACCTCTAGATATAGTACTTTAAATTTTGATGATGTTGTTTGATAGCGGGGCTTCTCCCTTAGCCCCGGTTTACCTTGGTCCCAACCTCAATCTGTGTGTAAGTGCATCCAAAGTTTCATGCCCAATCATTTCCCAATCCAGGCAATCTCACACTTCTCTTATTCTACGCTAGAAAATTTAACAAATAAGTCTGGGTTATTTTAATATCTCAATTCAGAGAATTGAGATATTGATTCAACACTCCTCTATAGTTATAACCCGACAGTCCATTATGTATACATATGCGCCAACTTCGCATATACAACCATTATACGTGACATAATACTTTGGGCTATTAGAACCATATTAATTGATCCTCGGCATGTACATATATTAACCCACATTCACATATTCCATTATACGTAATATATCCATATATATATTACGACGTTCTTCAATTATTAACGAAGTCCCACAATAATCGACATACCTTTATTAACTCGTAAACCTTAGTCGAACAGTCCCGATGAATTATAACTTTGACTTGGGGCCCACACATACAACACATTTGCCAACGTGGAGTCAACACGCAACCCAATTCATACCTTCGTTAAATCCACGTGCCATCCAACGGTTGTTATTTCATCACCCCACTCCTTACGATCCAACGGATATCGCTCGGGCAACTTGCACGAACAATAACGCGCGATGGCGCACAGTGGAAGGCGGTTTTCAACCTCGCCCTATGCCACGTGTCAAGCTTTCTATGGAATCGCTCGCGAATGGAGAAAACCGCTTGCTCCACAAAAGCGGTGCGATGTAAACCAGAAACCGCCGTCACTGTTCACTCCAAACCACGCTCACTGTTCCTCTCGGTCATGGTTCCGCTTCTCCACTCCAGGTTCCACTCAGCTTCTGCTACAAGGTTCTGCCTGTTCTATTGGAAGATTTTCTCCTCCTCGCGCAGTCACGATGTTTCTTCACATTGCAGCCTTGTTCCTTGGCATTCCTTTCATCCATCTACTCTGACGCATAGCTCCGCCATACATAACCCTTGCGGCTATGTTTTACAATTCTCACAAGCATTGGATAATTAACCACAGTTCCACAATAACTTCAATCGATCCAGACGGACATGATCAATCATTGGATTCTTAATTGCTATAGAATTCGATAATCTCATCAAGAACACACAGGATTACATTGATTGATTCACCTCATAGAATTTAGATATAATTCATTTTATACATGTCCAAAGGTTCTTACTAAAATTAGAAGACATTCAAATAGGATTTAACCCATCCAAACATACTTAATTCAGATACAGTTCTTCCATAAATAGATATATATATATATATATATACAGGCAATAAATCTCAAAACAAATTCTTACAATTTCATGACAGGCCAGATATTCAACTCGGTGGCCATTATCCTCCTATTCTATTGCTGAAGAGGTTCTCTAACTCTCTCTCTCTCCCTCTCTCTCTGGTTCCCATCTAACCTCTTCAGGGTTACATTTATACAAACAATCCAACAACTCTTAGCATTCCAATTCCCGAATCTAGACTCAATAACTGAATTAATCCTAAACTGACTCTTCGTATTCCTATCTCCACCAAATTCTCATGTTCTCAAAATGACTTGAGGATAATTACAATTTCCTACCAAAACATTCAAAATATTAATATTTACAAGAAATTCAAAGAACATGGGACCCCATATGTCTACTTTATGTACAAGTAACTTTTGAGCCTAATGCCCCTGCATCATTGTTGGTGCCATCCTTAGCATGAAAATGCAGTGGAAAAGCTTCGGTGAGACATTAAGTAATGCTTTGACTGTAAATACTAGGGGGAAGAAAAATGAAAAGAGGAAGGAGCCTAGGAAATCAAAGTAAGTAAAGAAAAGGTAGGTCAAAATCTAGATGAGGGATAGTGTGCTGGAAATGTGGGAAGAAAGGACACTTGGAGAAAGATTGCAAACCTCAGAAGGGAAAAGAAGGAGATGGAAAACAAGAGAACAAGCATGGAGCAAATGTGACTAATGATGTGTTGCAATATGCTTTGATTCTTTCATTAGAGAATATTATTGATGCCTAAGTGGTATATTTAGGGGAATCATTCCATGCCACACTTGATAGGAAACATTTTCATGACTATATTCAAGGAGATTTTAGACAGGTTCATCTAGGTCATGATAAACCCTGTAAAATCATTTGAATGCGTAAGGTTTTTATAAAGAAACATAATGGAAACCAATGGATATTTAAGGAGGTAAGGTATGTTCAATATCTAAAGAAAAATCTATTTTCAATAGGGAAATTAGGTGGTGAAGGCTATGTAACTACATTCACAGACAAAACTTGGAAGGTCACTAAAGGATCCTTAGTAATAGCAAAAGGATAAAAAATCGGTATGTTGTATTTATGGAATGGTATTTCTAATTATCTTAATGATTTCACCTCCTCAGGAACATATACAACATTATGGCATCATAGGCTTAGGCACATGAGTGAGAAAGGGATTTATGTGAAAATTGTGTTTACAGAAAACAAAAGAGTCAGATTTATTAGAGATGGGAAGGAAAAGAAGAGTAAAAAATTAGAGCTTGTGCATACAAATGTATGGGGACTTGCTCAGGTATCATCTCTTGGTGTCTCTCACTATGATGTTACTTTTATTAATGATGCAACTAGGAAAACCTGGATTTATTGTATTAAAAATAAATCTGATGTATTTGATACTTTCAAGGAATGGAAATATTTCGTTGAGAATGGGACAAGAAAGAATTTGAAGTGTCTCAAATCAGAAAATGGGGGTGAATACTACAACAAAGAGTTTGATAGCTACTGTTCAGAGCATGGAATTTGTAGAGAAAAGACAATTCCAGGAACACCACAGGAAAATGGTGTGTTAGAAAGGATGAACAATATGATCATGGAGCGTGCAAGGTGCAGTAGATTGCATGCAAAATTTTCCATAGAAATTTGGGAAGATGCTGTAGATATTGATGTTTATATAATAAATAGAGGGCCTTAGGGTTCCTTGGATGGTGGTATTCTAGAGGAGGCATGGATAGGTAAAAAGGTAAGCTAATTGTTTTTAAATACTTTTGGTTGTGAAGCCTTTGTCCACCTCAATAAAGAAAATAGAACAAAGCTTGAGGAAAAATCAAAGAAATGTAACTTTATTGGATGTGGCATTAATAATTTTGGTTAACAATTATATGATTATTAAAATCACAAAATCATTGGGAGCATAGATTTCATGTTCAATGAAAATATATTGTATAAGGATTAGATGTAGGGAAAGAAACAGGAAAAGGAAAACAAAGAATACACAGTGCTTGATGAGATCACATAAAAAGTAAAGGTGCCTGCAAATTAGAATGATCAACAACCACAATAACAACAATAACAACCACAACAAAAAAATGACCTCAAAAACCTAAAAGTGATGTTAGAAGATCTACCAAGATAAGTAGACCCCCTAAACGATACTCTCCTTCATTATATTATGTATTGTTGACTGATTTTGGTGAATAGAAAATATTTGGAGAAGCAATGAAGGTAGAAACTAGGAAGAAGTGGGAGCAAGGCATGGAAGAAGAGATGGAATCCTTGATGTAGAACCAAAATTAGGACTTAGTCAAGTTGTATGCAGGTAAAACAACATTGCAAAATAAATGGGGTTACAGGTTGAAGGAAGAATGTGGAGGTAAACATAGGTATAAGTCTAGAATTATGGTGAAGGGGTTTGCACAAAATAAAGGTATACACATTGATGACGTTTATTCTCTTGTTGTTAAAATGACTTCAATTAGAACTATTTTAAGTCTAGTGGAAGCAAAATATTTGCATCTTGAGCAGTTAGATGTAAAGCAAAATTTTATCCATGAGGATTTGGAGGAAGAAGTTTATATGTAGCAACCGAAAGGGTATGAGGTTGAAGGAAAGGAGAAGTTAGTGTGCAAGTTGAAGAAGAGCTTGTATGGATTAGAACAAGCTCCAAGGCAGTGGTATATAAAATTTGACAGGTTTATGTTTGAACAAGGTTATACTAGATGTCACTCTGATCATTGTGTTTATTTAAAAAAAAAATGATGTAAACTATATTATATTTCTATTATATGTAGATGATATGCTTGTTGCAGAGCCTAAAATGCAAGAAATAAATGCGCTCAAAGGAAAATTGGCAAATTCATTTGCAATGGAGGATTTGGGTGTTGCAAAACAAATCCTGGGTATGAGAATAAATAAATACAAGAAAAATCGCAAATCAACATTGTCTCAGAGTGATTACATAGAAAATTTGTTGGAAATATTTAATATGCAGAAACAACTAGTTAGTACACCATTGGCTAACCATTTCAAACTAAGTAAGAAGATGTGTCCCAAGACCCAAAAAGAGATGGATCATATGTGTAAAGTTCCACACACATCAGCTTTTGAAAGCTTAATGTATGCAATGGTCTACATAAGAACTGATATTTCACATGTAGTGGGAGTTGCAAGCAGGTATATCAACAATCAGGGAAAATAACATTGGATGGAAGTGAAGTGGATTCTCAGGTATTTGAGAGGTACCACAAATCAAGCATTATGTTTTGGAGGTCAAAAAATTTCTCTACAAGGACATGTTGATGCAAATATGAAATGTGACAAAGATAAATGAGGAGCACCACAGATTATGTGTTTACAATAGGTGGAACAACTATCAGCCGGGTTTCAATATTGCAAAACATTGTTGCACTTTCAAGAACAAAAGCAGAGTATGTTGGTGCTACAAAGGCTAGTAAAGAAATGTTTTGGTTGAAATTTTTTATGGATGAGTTGGGAAAGAAGTAGGAGAGGAGCATGTAATATAGTGACAACCAGAGTGCCATTCATCTTGAAAATAATTTAGCCTTTCATTCTAATACTAAACATATACAACTCAAGTATAATTCATACAGTCAGTTTTGGATAATGGAGAACTGAAACTAGAAAATATATGCACTAGCCAAAATCCTACAGATATGTTGGCAAAGGTTGTAACTAGGGAGAAATTGACCTGTTGTTAATTTTCAATTGGCTTTCAAGAATGCCCATTAATATGAGAAACAACCAATTCCAAGTGGAGTAATTTTCCAACAAGTTAAGCAACAATGGAGTTGATATAATCCGTCTCCAAGTGGGAGAGTGTTGGATGTGGAACCTGATTATATTACTAATTCAAAGGTCTTGTTTCAACCCCGTTTGAGTCCCAATCCTCGACCGGGGGGAGGGGGGGCTTCTCTCCCCACTATTTCTGACTAGGGGGTCCAGGGGGGAAGTTGCATGTTTGGAGCCAACCCCGAAGCTAAAAATAGATGAAAAATTTCCTTGTAAAATATTGTAATTTTACAGTTAATCTAGGTCGTTAATCAGGAAAATGACATGATGACATAAGTTACGTTTAATTTAGGGTTTTTTTCCTAGAAAGAAAACCCTCAGTTTATATGAGGGAGTTTTATTACAGATGTGAGTTATTATTCTGAGCGAGAAAGAGAGAGGAGACTATGTGAGAGCAAAGAGGAAATTACAATGGATCTGTTGTAGGTTGTATCTTTTCATTTTGATGGAGGATATAAAAGGAAGGACTGGATATTCTTCGTGGACGTAGCCCAAATTGGGTGAACCACGTATATATTTGTTTCTCTTGTTTTATGAATTTATTTGTTTAATTTTCTGTAATATTTTATGTGTTCCATTGTTTTGTTAAATAATTTCTAACATAATTATCCTACTGCTATGAATAATGATGGTTTGAAAGATTAGTTATCCCTATTAAGATATAACAGCTATTCTAAGGACAATCCATGGGCATAATTATTGACTTCTAATTATAATTAGAACAACATAAAAATGGTATAAATTATCCCCTTCAAACTATTGAAAATCAACTCCTCACTTTCAACTAATTAAGAGGATCAGTTACCCACTACCTTGAGGAAGCACATTAGTGCATTTGCATGGGATTACAAGGGTACGAAAGATATAAATATTTCTATATGCACCAATAACATAAACATACAATTAGATCACAAGACTATTCACCAACCTCAAAGGCGAATGTATTTCTTTAAATGATATCATGAAAGAAGAATTGCAGAAATTACTTGATGCAGGGTTCATCTATCCAATTTTAGATAGAAAATGTGTATCTCATTTTTATTGTTCCTGAGAAGAATGGAAAATGGAGAATTTTTTTTGATTACAGGGAACTTAATAAAGCAACAAGGAAAGATCATTTTCGCTTGCCCTTCATTGACCAATTCCTTGAGGTGATTGATGGTAAACAAATTATTTTCCTTCTTGGATGGGTTTAGTGGGTACAATCAGATCCAAATCAGTCATGATGATTGGGATGAAACCACTTTCAATTGTCCTTGGGGAATTTTTTCATACAAGGTCCTCCCATTCAACTTATATAATGCCCCCACCACTTACCAAATGATCTTAGCATCTTTTCTAATATTGTACATGATTTAGTACAAATTTATATGGATGAATTCACACAATATGTGAATGACTTTCAGAAGTTCTCTCCAATATTAGAGAGGTCTTGCAAAGATGTGGGGAGATAAAGCTCTACTTGAGCCATGAAAAATGCTTGTTCCTAATGATTGAACGAGTTCTTCTAGGACATTTCCTCTCCTAAAAAATGGTTCAAGTAGACCCTAGTAAGGTAGCCATCATCAAGCACCTTTTAGTACCTAGAAAAAAAAGAGATGTTAGAAGCTTCTTAGGCCATGCATGATACTATCAGAGGTTTATAAATTATTTTAGTAAAATCACATCTCCTTTTTTTTCCTTGTTGAAAAAATATGTTGAGTTTTGTTGTACGAATACATACCAAGAAGCATTTGAGAGCATAAAATAAAAGTTAGTGAAAATACATGTTCTCAGAGGTCCTAATTGGACCTTTCCCTTTCATGTTCATGTAGATGCATTAAATAGGGAAATTGGATCAAGTTTAGGTCAACTTGAAGGTAAAATCCCTTATGCAATCTAATTTAGTAGTAAAAATATGTTTAAGTCTGAATTGAACAAAATTGTAATTGAAAAATAATTCCTCACTATTGTACGCTCTTTGAATAAGTTTAGACACTATATTATTGGTTACCAAGTCTTAGTACTTACTAAACATGCATCGACTAAGTAGTTGATGAACAAACTAGATTTAAATGATAAGATAATAAGTTGGGTATTGGTATTGAAATATTTTGACATAACCATTGTTGACAAACTAGGGGAATAAAATGTTGTTGTAGATTCTTGTCAAGATTAGCATTTTTTGCATATGAAGGGTTGGTGGATGATCAAATTCTAGAAGAATTTTTTTTTTTCATATCAGTTTTATCTCCATAGTTTTTTGACATTGCCAACTATTTATCCACTAGCTAATTCCATCCTCATTTGTCTTCAAGGAAGAAATGAAAGATCATTAGATAAAGTGCCTCATATACTTGGATTGGGGGAAGCCTCTTCAAATTGGTACCAGATTAGGTTTTAAGAATATGTGTGAGAGAAGATGAAGTCTATGATATCCTCTCAATTTATCATGGTGGACATTATGGAGATTATTTTACTGCAAGGAGAACAACCTACAATTTTATGGAAACGAGATACTTTTGGACAACTCTTAAAAAAATGTCCAAATATACATTGCACAATGTGAGGAATTCCAGAGAATGGTGAAGGCTGCAAGGAAGGATGGAATTCCCCTTTAACATCAAGTGTATTTTGAGAAATTTGAGAAATGGGGCATGGAATTTATTGGTCCTATTGATCCCCCATCATGACAGAAAAAGTACATCAATGTATGCATTGATTACCTAACTAAACGGGTTGAAGTGAAAACAATAAATGTAACCACAAAGAAAAAGGTAGTTGAGTTCTTAAGTTATTTTTTCCTCCAAGTTTGGTTTTCCAAGAGAGTTAGTACCAAATCAAGGAACCTAGTTTACTTCTAACCTGATTGAGGTGATAATGAAGCAACATCACATTCACCATCGAAAGTCCACTCCCTACTACTCCTGAGAAAATGTGTAGTTAGAGGTCACTATTAAAGCATTAGAAAACACTCTTACTAAGGTAATTAATGGAAACAAGAAAGATTGGGCAGAGAGACTTGTTGAAGCCATTTAGGCCTATAGCACTACTTGGAAAACCACCATTTTTTTCACCCCCTATGAGCTATTTTATGGAAAGAAGGCTTTGTTTCCAATTGAGTTTGAATTAGACATGAGTTTGACTAAGGCATAGAATGATATGATATAACAAATAAATGCCTTGGATGCGTTCAAGATGAAGCCCTTGTTACATAAGGTGGTCCAACTACAAATAAAAATATGGAGTGATAGATACATTAGAACTAGAGCCTTCCAAGATGGTGATTGGGATATGTTTTATGATTATAGGTTCAAGGAATTCAAAGGAAAAATCATGACCAGGTGGTTGGGACCTTAATTGGTGGAAAAATGTTATGATAATGGCTCTATCAAAATCATAACCATAAATGAGGAGAAAACACCATTTTTAGTAAATGGTTATAGGAAACCACTTTCCATGGCTAAATTCAATATTTCAATAAGAAAGGAACTGAATATGATTGAGAGCACCACATTTCCCAATCCATCCAACAATTGTTACCAAAAATAAAATAAAAATAAAAGAGAAATAAAATATCTCAAGTGAAAACATCCTTTGAGATGCTTGAGACATTCTCATTGGCTGAAAATATCGATGGGCGGTCAATGTGTTTGAAGAGAAACAAATAAAAATAGAATAAAGCTCCAGGAGAAAACCTCTTATGAAGTTATTGAAGTAGGTTAATTGACTGAAACCTCCAAGTGGTAGCCATTGATTACCCCCCCTCCCCCCCCCCCCCCACAAAAAAAAAGGAAAATAAAATGAAAGTAAAAACATATTTGTCTCTCACATTAGCTTTTGTGCAGGTATAGTTTTCTTGCAACAAGAGAAGATACAACAAGGGAACCGACAATATAGCACCACATTTCAAGTCATTAGCATAATTTCCCTAAGGTTGACCGTGATCCAGGTAGATATTGGTGGCCAACCACCTATTCCACTTGGAACCCCATCATTATACCATTATTTATTTTAGTTTAGGTAATTGTAGCACAATTTACTATTTTTGGAAGGTTTTTGGGTCCTGAATTTCTAGAGCTATTTTAAGGCCCTAAATGACATTTTTTGTTTGGAAAATGAGCATACAAGAGCCTTTAATAAAATTTGGAGTCAAAATTTGTAGTCCTTAGATAGATTTTTATAACGATGTATCGTGCACATCAAATGAAGATCGTATGCCAAAGTTACAACCTCGGTAAGTTGATGTACTAATTTAACCCAACGGGGCTCATAATTTTGGCGCTTCATCTCCTAGAGTTAGGTTTTTGGATGTTTAGGGTTTTCCATTGTTTCTTAATAATAAATAGGCCTTCGAGCCTCATTGTAACACATTTTAGATACATGTAGCTGATACATTTCTTCTCATAGATAAGCTACCATCGCCCAAGCTAGTTTATTTCCATTCTGTATGTAAGCATCTTCAAGTTCTTTGATATTAATGAAACGAAGATTTATTTCTGCTGCATCTCTGTGTTTATTTTTATATCTGTATTTTTTTGCATTCACGCATAAGGCTGGATCAGTGGTATCAAAGCAACCTGCTCTTTCTCTTTTTTTCTTTGCATGTCCCTAATGAGGTCAGGTTATAAGGAGTTAGGGCTTGAACTGGTTGAACCTTTTCAAGACCAACCTCACAAACCCCAACGACCTCCCATGGTGGAAAAAAATAAAGACAAGGGAGCATGAGATCCTTTAAAAATATTGATCGAAGAATCCCTCGAGCATATGAACACAATGATGGAAAATTTTGCCCAAATACATTGGTGGATGCCCATAGATGACACATCTTAATCTGGCAGCAAATCCAGAGGCACCACTCCCTTCAAGGTACATGTCAAACTTGACATTCGCATATTTGAAGGTCAGATAGATGAAAACACCACAAATAGATGGTTAAACCTGTTGGAAGGATATTTTTCAGTTCATGATTTCTCTAATCAGGAAAATATTACTTTTTCTCTCCTCAAAGCTAACCCCCATGTCAAGGACTGGTGGGAAACTTACTACGAATAGAGGGATGAGAGAGAACCCTCACTATTTTCAACCACATCCAGTTGAAATTATTTTTGAGATTCCATCAAGGAACAATATTACCTTGTGGCAAGCTATGAGGACAAGTTCATACAATGGAATACGCTGTGGAAACAAAGGGATCAAGATGTGCATGAGTTGAAAAATAGTTTCCATACCCTACGCACAAAGTTGGGTACCAAATATTCAAAGAAACATCTAGTGATAAAGTACTGCAATTTCTTACAAAAATAAATTCAGGAGGAAATGAAGTTCTTGGACATATCCTCGCTTGGTGCAACATACCGCTATACTACAAATATTGAGCATAAATTGAAGAAGGAGAAGCAAGACTTTGGATTTATGAACCCAAAGAAAAGAAAAGTGACCCCAAGCCATAGAGTAAAGGGAAAATTCAGGCTGCAACCCTGTAGGACAAATATTTGAATCCGCAAGCCAAGAATAATGGGAAGGCAAAGAAGGACACTGAAAAGTGGTGCAAGTTACATAAAACTCCCACTCAAAACACAAACATGTTTCACACAAAGTAGACAATGGTGGCCGAGTTGAAAGACTTAGAGATAGATGCATTCTTCAATTCTCAACTAGAACTTGACAAGGGAACCGATAAGGGAAAGTAGATCATTGACGCAAAACCCACTGTGACAGTAGCCACCAAGAAGCTCCAAAAGGCCGAACCTGAGAATCAAGAGGAGGGGGAATGCCTCTTCTACTCACATATGTGGGTAAAGGGTTCTCCGGTGAAATTCATCATTGACAATGGGAGCCAAAAAACCAGATCTCAGCCAAGGTCATTAAGAGATTGAAGTTTCCAACAATGACGCATCCACAACTGTGCACGATTGGGTGGCTCCACCAAGGGTGAGATATCTGTGTCAGCCAATAATGCCTCTTGCCTTATAACATCAAGCCCTTTGTAGATGAGGTATTGTGTGATGTTTCCCCTCTTGAATTTTGTGATGTTTTATTAGGTCAACCATACCTATGGAAACGCCATGCTGTTTATTAATCCAAACCTCGTTATGTTATTATTACTTTGTGTCAGAAGTTATACATGATACCAGAGCTAGTGCCACCTACTTCCTTTTATTTGATATTTTCTAAACAATGCAATAAGATCATTTCCTAGACCAAATTTTTTTTCTTCCTTATGATTATCCCTTAGAACAAGAGGAAGATTGTGGCCACATTGATAACCTCTAGACAATGCTCCTCTGCATGGCAAGAACAGATGGACAAGATCATGGAGGAGTACAGGGACATCTTCACCTTGCCCACAGGGGTAACCCTACATTATGAGTTCAAGCACTCCATCGATCTGACCTTGGGCGCGCCAATACTAATCTGAATGGGAGTATTAGTTATGCTATGCTAAGATCTTGTTCATAATAAAAATATTTGTGACTAAGGTTTTTCCTCCAAATGGCAAGTAGAAGTAGGTGGTTTTATGTGTTTTTGTTAATTTATGTTCATGAATTATTTTACATGAAATAAAACATAAAATGGAAGCATGTAATCAATAGTTTTACACCAGCCATTTTTTAAGGAATTCACCCCTCCTAGGCTACATCTCCTTGGATCAACTCTAATGGCATGATCCCTTCTCATTATGATAAATGATTTGTAAAGAGGAGTACAACAAATGTTGAACAAGGAATGATTAGTTTCTCCCAGAAAGAAACATACTGCTGCAAGAACATCATCCCATGAGCATGCTAACCTTCCGTCAAGCATGTAAAAAATCAAAAAACAAATAGGCATCTACATCAAGATCCTAAACTCGAGCTTCAAAGAGCTAAAATTGCACCATAAAACACCTTGTAGTACATGAACAAATCTCTCCTTCAAAGACATAAAGAGGAAAGAAGAATGAAAAGTTACAACTTTGATGCATTTTTTGTTTCAGAAAGAGTATGGATAATAGACAACCCCTGCAAGGCCATATTCATCATCAAACTTCTCCAGAAGCTGTTTCAACACCATGGTTGATCATGGCACCCTAGGCTTCAACCTACAAACAAGAATATCTAGAGTGCTCTATGGATCGAGAGACCTATTCCATTGAGTCCAGAATAGTAAAAAATGGTACCTTAGCCTATTTTTTCATCCAATTTTGTCAAAAAATGAAGAATTTATGACCTCTCCTAGTTTTCCCACTATTCGCTCCACAAATTGCACAAAATCTGGGTTGGGCCTACAAATCCGCCTGGAATTTGGAAAACTGTCCTATAATTTCACTGACCGGGAAAGTTAAATTTGTTAATAATTGCCTTAATCTTCATTATCGTTAATTAATCCCGGATTAGAAATTTAATGACGTGTTTAAGGTTTAGAACCTCCTGTGCTCTGCCCTCGGTCCTGGGGTCAAGGTCATATGTAGTGTTTTCTTTGGGGGTTGGCCCCCTCCTCCCCCATTAGCGCTAATGTAAAACCTTAAGTATGAGGGACATGCATATTGGTTAAGCGACATCATATAAAGTAGTTGGTATCGGTGTAGGTTTGTTTAGTGGAGGTCTTGTGTTCGACCCCTACATGGTTCATTCGGTCCATAAACCCATTATTAATTTTAATACACCGTTAGGGGGGCACATGGTAGCTCCAGGCTGAGCCACGTGTCTCCTCCTCATTGGTCTCCCAACGACCAATAATAACATGCCAAAACACACCACTTTTCACCAATACACCAATGCCACTTGGTAGCTTGCTATTTTCTGGTGGTACAATTGACCAACTCATTGACCTGCCTAGTCATCACGCCATGTCAACAGTATGGATTGCTGACTGGGCTCCCTGTCTGCACAATTTATTTTTCCAAATTCATCTGTTTGGGAAAACAAACAAAACACGATGTCTTGAGCATAAAATATCAGTTTTTCGTGAAACAAGTTGCGCCGGAATCAGGACGACAAGATATACACGATCATTTAGGTTCCACACCAATCTGAAAACTTTGTTTTTTGAGAAAAAATTTAGGTCCTGATCACTCTTCCCCACTTAAAAGCTTTTGGACCCAAAAAGCCCACTTTCAGTAATTCAACTTCTAAAGGCTCAGTTCCTCCATTCATCCAAACTCGATAAAATAGACGCTTGTTGTGCCTTGACCTGTACTTGTGTAGGCTCTTTTTCAAGCTGATCTTGGAATCAAACTATTTGAATTCTAGTTCAATGTTATTATTATCTTGTCCATGTCGCTATGGTCATGCACAAAAAAATTATTCCTAAGAATAGTCCTCAAGGCAATCTTTTGAAAAACCATCATCAAGGATAAGACCCCAAAAAGAAACTACGAAAATTGAACTAACAAGTTCCAGATAGTGAATGCTTGCAATTGAGTGCCTAACACATTATTATGCTACTACATGTGCTATTACTAATACAAAAATTTGAAAATGATTTCTAAAAACGTAAATAAAAATGAATTTTTACATCATGGAAATAACCTGACATCCAAATTTTCCATTAAAAATGACTTTTCACAAGCCAAACTTTGCATAGCAATGCTCAAAGAAAAACAATGTTGAATTTAAAGTGAGTTATTTATGAATATCACTTTTTACAAATTGCCCAAATATGGGGATATGCAACTAGTGAAAAACAAATATTTACAAACTTCAGTTGGACATATAGTTCGCCCACTTCTTACCCAACTAGTTAAATGAACCCTGTATTTGAAATTCTACTCCTTATGGAGTTGCATCAGGTATGGCTGCATCTTGCACCAATCTTGCCATGGTTGCTTCTTCTTCAGGTACATACACAACTTACTTGCCATTGCTAGGATGAAGATGTGGAAACAGTCTCCAACATTTTGCAACCTAATGCACACTAATTTTGTAGTGAGTTCAAAGTTTCTTTTGAGATCCTCTTAGCTCACATGCCTCAAACTTTGGATTAATTTTTCCCTTCTCGGGTTTCTTTCCAATAGACATGTACATCCTCTTGAGAATTGCTTCCCTCTTTTCTCACTTATCTACACTATGGTTATATGAAAGGAAAAAAGTACATGGAAATATGTCCTTCAAAAAGTTGTTAAAATTTTCATTTTGTTTTCCATCTTGAAAAACATTTGATACAACAGGATGTTTATACGTCTTTAGCTTGTTTTTTGAATTTCTCTTCTTGCATGAAGAACTTGTATGACGAGTAGAAATTTCATAGTGAGAAGAACTTAATTTATTTTCTTCTTCATATTTTCCATCTCTCTCTGGAGATACCTTGAAGTCTTCTTTGTTCTTGAAGAACCAAGAAGGTACTAGTTCTGGGTGCAAAGTCCAACACCTTTCCTCCTCATGTCCTCTTTTGTGAAAAAGGGTACATGATACATAATAACTATCATCAGAATACAATTCTTCTGCTGCAACATAACCCAAGCCTTCATACTTAGGTCTCTCCTTGGCTTCTATTGGATTCTTGATGCCTTGTTGGTTTACACCAAGACCTCCTCCCTTGTAACCCATTTTATACAAGAGCTTGGATCCAATTCCATTACCATACTTTTCAAAAGCTGCAAATGAACTTTCTTCAACACTTTTATGAAAAGAAGAAGCATGCAAATTATTACCAATGGTTCCATATTTTCCTTGAGGTACATAGATGTTTTAAAAATATCTTTTGATATTGGATGTTTCCACTTGGAATATTTGGTTCTCTTTCTTCATATCCCCAAAATAAGGTGTTGATTGAACCTTGTCCTCCACATCATGTGTACAAAAGGCACAAAATTGTCCATCATTTTTTTCTGAAGGACTTTCTACACATGCATCTTGCATAAAGGTTGTAGAAAAACATGAAGTTTGTGGAGAGTATGGTGGCTTGACACCATTATTGTATCCTTATTCCCTTGAATAAATTTCTTCACCTGGAGGTGGTGTAGAGCTTTCACCATGCAACTTGGTATTCCTCTCTTCCTAAAGTACCTTCACCATATCTGCCATGTCTAGAAAATCCTTGCTGAGAGATTTTACATCTTTTGGCATCTTGGTATACTCTCCTCCTTGGAACATATTTTGTTTTAAGCCTCAATATGGAACTTTGAGGTAGAACTGGTGGTAGAGACTTGCTCTCCTTTCAAAAATACTTCTCCTCACTTGAGCTTCAAAACACATTTAGTTGCAACAAAAAACAAAAAATTCTTTCAAAAAATAAACCATGTGCTATGATAAAAACTTGATCTGAATGGGAATATTAGTTATGCTATGCTAAGATCCTATTCAAAATAAAAATATTTGTGACTAAGGTTTTTCCACCAAATGACAAGTAGAAGTAGGTGGTTTTATGTGTTCTTGTTAATTTATGTTCATGAATTATTTTACATGAAATCAAACATAAAATGGAAGAATGAAATCAACAGTATTACACCAGCCATTGTTTAAGGAGTTCACCCCTCCTGGGATACATCTCCTTGGATTAGCTCTAATGGCATCATCCCTTCTCATTATGCGCAATTATTTGTAAAGAGAAATACAACAAATTCTGAACAACGAATGATAAATTTATCCTACAAAGAAACATACTACTGCAAGAACATCATCCCATGAGCATGCTAACCTTCAGTCAAGCATGTAAACAATAAAAAAAAAATAGGAATCTACATCAAGATCCTAAACTCCAGCTTCAAAGAGCTAAAAATTGCACCACAAAACACCTTGTAGTACATGAACAAGTCTCTCCTTCAAAGACATAAAGAGGAAATAAGAATGAGAGGTTACAACTCTGATGCATTTGTTTTTTAAAAAATAATATGGATAATAGACAACCCCTGCAAGGCCATATTCATCATCAAACTTCTCCATAAGTTGTTTCAACACCATGGTTGATCATGGCACCCTTAGGCTTAAACCTACAACAAATCCTATCTAGAGTTCTCTATGGATCATGAGACCTATTCCATTGAGTCCAGAATAGTAAAAAATGGTACCTTAGCCTCTTTTTGCATCCAATTTGGTCGAAAACTAAAGAATTTATGACCTCTCCTATTTTTCCCACTAATCACTCCAAAAATTGCACAAATTCCAGGCCGGTCCTACAAATCCATCTGGAATTTGGAAAACTGTCCTACAATTTCACTGACTGACGATGAAAATTGTGGGGTGGTTAAATTTGTAATAACTCCTTAATCCACATTATCGTTAATTAATCCCAGATTCAATTTAACGACATGTTTAAGGTTTAGCGCCTCTTGCGCTTCTCCCTTGGTCCTAGGATTAAGGTCATATGCAATGTTTTATTTGGGGGCTGGACCCCTCTTGACCAGGTGGTCAGTGTTAAGTTCAAAAATATAAGTGCTCAGAATCAATTGGAACTTGAACAACTGCGAAGTTCTTGTCACCAAGAATCTGATGCAATTCGTTTCATAAAAAATTGACTCCGGATGAGGAAGATATGACCTACTGTTCGTTTTCCTAAACAACTAAAATTTTTGCAGAAGTGACATAATGGTGACATGGAAACATAGTAAAAAAAAAATGATATTCTGGGTATATTCTTTCATTTCACCCAATGACACTATGCCAAGTGTCAATTCGTGGTTGTTTTTTGAATTGGGTGATTTTTCATGTTTTTAATGGATGTGGGAGCTAATGGGAAGATGACACGTGGTAAGCCCAGAGGCCACCACGTCCCCCCCCTCAAAGGATGAAATTTGGTTATACAAGGTTGAGATATCATATAATATATTTTGGCCAAAATTATTGTTGGAGGATGGGCGAAGGTCGGGGTTGACCCCGTGACCTCCCCCACACAAACCATACATTATACCAATAGACCATGACTAAGAACTTAACATATTATGCTTGTAGTTTGTATTTGAATCAATATCATTGAATCGATGGGGGTAAGGAGGGGGCCAACCCCGCAGGCCAGCCCCCTCACCATGGAACCACAACGCTACGACCATGAGAAGAGGCTAATAAAAATTGTGTGGAGTTAAGTTTTAAAACGAGTTTTATTAACCCTAATCTTTGTTAATTTGCACTAATCCAAAACTTAAAAATGAATTGGTTAAGAGTGCCATTAGCACACTAATCTACAGTTAAAGTTTGACTTAACTTAATTAAGTCTAGTTTACTTCGGCGACATGATTGACAGAGTCTACCATTTGCGGTGAGACTCCAAAATTAGCAGCGCTAACTAGAGTTCTCTCTAGATTTAGTGGAGTTTCCTAGGCCAAAATTGAGGAGGCCATAAATTTTGCAAAATTCGACCAAATTAGGCGCAGAAAGAGTCTATCCTAGCATATTTGTACATTCTGAGCGTGTTGGAGTAGGTTTCAGGAGAAGTAGAGGATTGTAAGCAACACTTTTTACCATTTTTAACTAATACAGAGGCCCAAGCCATAGAAGATGGACCAAGGAGATGTAACATAGGAGGGGTGAAATCCTTCATCAAAACGCTGTGTTATTGTATCATTTGCCAATTTTCTGTACATTTTATTGCTGTTGTTCAACATAATGTTTTAATGTTATTATTCTCATGAATTTAACATAAAACTCAATACATTTACCTGTTTAACACTCACAGACACCTCACGAAACCTATGCACATGAAGCAAAAGATCATCAAATTATTTATAATTCTAAAGATGTAATTAGAACAAAAAAACTAACATTTAGATTCAGATCAAGGTGGTAGCAGAGCCCAATGTTCAAAGGTTATTTTCTTGATTTTGTTGAGTTTTGTGCAAGTAGTGTTTTAATGGTTGCAAATTTGTGATTCTTACAAGGTTGAAGTTGCAGAGAGGAGAAGGGAAACTGTTGGTTCCTAGTCCTGATATTAGGACTAGAATAATGAGAGCCACAAGGCCACAATATCCACCCAAAGTTTCACTCACAGCTGCACATGAAGCACCTCAAATTTTATCTTTGGTTGAGATTGAGGAGGTACAAGTTGCATAGAAGCTGAGCTTGAATCCATAGCCATCATGTCAGGTGTAGGAGAGATTGAAGGTATTTTAGAGGAGGAATAATTCAAGAAGGATTTCTATGACATAACTGAGAGGGTTAGCATCCTCTTTGAAGAGAAGAGCACCAGGATGGTTGAAGGGAATTCTAAGTCTCCACATGGAGAGGGAACCTCATAAGGAAAAAAGGATGAAGAGAAGGATTCAAAGGGTAGTGGAGGAAAGCCTCCTCCATCTCCACCATATTCATCATCATTCTCATCATCACCATCAACATCATCTTCCACTTCCACAACCAAAACCACCCATACTCACTCAAACAATCCAAAAGGAAAAACTCCCTTACTTAAATTTGATGTCTAATTTGAGCTTCCAATGTATAATGGTGAAGTGAATGCAGAGAAGCTGGATAATTGGATTTGTCAATTGGAGGTTTATTTCAAAATTCAGAATCTTCAAGAAGATGACATAAAGATTCAATTGGATTCCATGAGGATGGAGTGATCAACACTTGTATGGAGGGAAGCAAGGACTCAAGAAGAGATTAAAAACCATGGTAAGATCTCAATTTCTTGGTCAAATTTTATTTCTGCCATTAAAAGGAAATTCTATCCTCTAGCTTACATGCAAAAATCCATTATGGACTGGCATAATTTTATACAATTGAAAGGGAAAAGTGTGCAAGATTATACTCATGAATTTAGGAGAAGAGATCTTATTTTGGGTCTTAGATTGTATTCTCAAGAAACTTTGTTAAATTATATTGGGGGTTTGCACAGTTACCTTAGGCATACTATTCTCATGTTCAATCCCACAAACTTAGATTAGGTTTGCGTTCAAGTCACACATTTTGAAGAAAGAGGGAAACAAAGTGTAGATGAGAAAAGTGATAGTTTCCTTGAGTATGATGGTAAAGGAAAGGGCAAGGTTAATGGAAGAGGAAAGATAAATAAATCTATCAAAAGAGAAAGAGAAACTCACATGTAAACATTTTTTGAAGAATGGCCATGATGAACACCATTGTTGGCAACTTCATCCATAGTTGACAACAAACAAACTGAAAGCCAAAGAGAAGGGAAAAAATGTTGCAATCATTGAACATGACTTAGGTTCAGATTCAAGAGATGAACCCAAGATTACAACAATGGGTTTGAAAGGTAAGAATATAGCAAGCACTATTTATTCAAGTTGTTCCAATGTAACTCAAGATGAAGATACAAGAATTGAAATCTTGCATATTAGAGTCGTTTCAAACATACCAAGTTAGACACATTGTTTAATAGTGGTTCTCAAGCTAATTTTATTTTCAAAGACTTAGTTAAGGAGATAAACCTTGAAACTATTATACATCCAAGACCTTATCCTTTAGGGTGGATATGAAAGAATGAAAACTTGCAGGTAAGAAGTACGTGCATTCTAAGGTTTGCAATCAATTCAAACTTTCTTGACGAAGTTGAACTTGATGTCATGTTGCTTGAGATTTCAGGTATTGTATTGGGAAGTCCTTATCTTTACATAGGAAAGAAATATTTCATTGCCATGAGAATAAGTATCACTTGTTTAAATATGGAATTGAGTACATAGTTAGAGCACATAAGAAAAATACAATTTTGTCTCTTATGCATGCAGGATAAATGAAGAGAATAGTGAATGCAAGTCAAACTTTGACTTTGTTAATGATCAAACATAGAGATGTTTTGAATAAGAAATTTCAAAAATAGGCATCAAATGAACAAGTTGATTTCAATGAATTTGGTTATGCTTGTAATAAGATGTTTCAAGACTCTAACAGGTTGCCTTTGAAAGGAGGTAAACAATATGTGAAAGGCTTTCAACTGTCAACACCAATGTTGAGCATCGTTGAAAAAAAGATGCCAGTGAAAGAGAGAGAAAAATTCAAAGAGAAAGTGACAAAGAAATTTGATAAAGAAGGAATAGATTCCACAAGAGCTTGTTTTTGGTTTCCAAAGGGTACATGGAAATGGTGAAAACACTTGGTCAAAAGTTGACACAAGTACAAAGCAAGATCAACTAATAATCGCCACGATGACAAAGTTCGAGGTGAGACCGTTTTTAAGTTTCCTTTGATTGATGACTGAGGTGGGAACAAGTTTGTTTATGCAAGGATAGCTTGTTTCTTTGTAAATTTAGGGAAATTGTAGCATGGCAGTGTCTAAAACAGCGAGAGCGGGTCTCAAGTGTCAAGGAAAAAGCTTAGTTTTTGTGAAAAGCTCAATTTTATGAAAATGGAAAAATTTCAGTGGATTGAGACTAGAAGGTGAGGGAAATATACCCTCACCCACATGTTTAGAAATCAAAGAGATTTTGGGGTCCAAAATGCTTCTAGTGGGGAGGAATGATTAGGTGCTCAATGTTAAGCTCAAAAATGGAAGTGTTCAAAATTGATCAAAACCTGAATGACCACGAAGTGGTCATCACCAGGAATCCAACGCAATTCATTTCATCAAAAACCAACTCCGGATGAGGGCAATAGGGCCTGCTATTCATTTTCCTAAACATCTAAATTTTTTGCAAAAGTGACATAATGGTGACATGGTAGCCTAGTAAGCAAAAAATAATATTATGGGAATATTCATTCAATTCACCCAATGAAACTATGCCAAGTGTCAATTTGTGGTTGTTTTTTGAGTTTGGTGATTTGTCACGTTCTTACTCATTGTGGGAGAAGCCAATGGGAAGAGGACACATGGAAAGCTCGGAGGCTGCCACGTGCCTGCCCCCTCAAAGGAAAAAATTTGGTTATACAAGGTCGAGATATCATATAATATACTGTGGAAAAAATTACAGTTGGAGGACGGGCGAAGGTCGGGGTCGACCCCGTGACCTCCCCCACACAAACTATACGTTATACCAATAGACCATGCTGAAGAAATTAAAATATTATGCTTGTGGTTTGTATTTGAATCAATACCGTTGAATTGTCGGGGGTAAGGAGGGGGCCAACCCCCTCACCAAGGAACCACAACGCTATGACCAAAAGCAGAGGCTAATACAATATGCACAGAGTTAAGTTTTAAAATGAATTTTATTAACCGTAATATTTGTTAATTTGCACTAATCCACAACTTAAAATGGATTTGGTTAAGAGCACCATTAGCACGCTAATTGTTTGGTCAATTTAGTGTGTCCTAAATTGCTACATTAATTTGTCAATCTGGGATTCGTAAGCTGACGAAGTGTGGCGCACTATATGTGCAAGATAACCTATCTCTTACTTTTTTGTCATTTTTGGTTTTTTTTTCTTTTTATCTTGGTTGGTTTCCTAATGAAAATTATAAAAGGCAAGTATGGTTATGATTGTTCAAGGAAATGATGTCCTTTATAAAGATTTACCAAACTTCAAACTTCAAAAGAATTTTGAAACATACAATGAGAAAATTATTTCCTAAAAGGAAATGAAAATGTGCTACTATCCTAGTTAAACAAACAGTGAACTATTGATCATGAAAACCATTACCCTTGCTGTTGTCTAAACACAAAAGAAACTGTACTCAAAGAAAAGATTGCAAGTAAAATAAAACTAAAATCAAATTACATCAACTCATATTCTGACCCCTCACCATTAGTCTCGTTATGGCTTTCGGAGGTAATCATAAACAACTTGAGCAATCTGATATCTAATTTGCAGAAAAATAAACTAATATCAAATTACACACTCATACTTCAATCCCTCACCATTAGTCTTGCTATGGCTTTCGGAGGTAACTGATAATGACATGAGAAATTTAATATCTATCTTGCAGAAAAGTAAACTAATATCAAACTATACACTCATACTTCAATCCCTCACCATTAGTCTCGCTATGGCTTTCGGAAGTAACTAAAAATGACATGAACAGTTTAATATCTAACTTGTAGAAAAGTAAACTAATATCAAACTACACATTCATACTTCAATCCCTCACCATTAGTCTCGCTATGGCTTTCGGAGGTAACTGAAAATGACATGAACAGTTTAATATCTAATCTAACTACTAAAGCAAATGTGCAAGACTGAAATAAACAAAACAGTGCTGGAATTAAGCAAAAACTAAGAAAAAGAAATCAGCAGAAGGACAATATTGATTCCATGTCATTAGTCATTATAAAAAGATGTGCAAATGCCCGGGCTGTCTATTGTAATCTGAAACAAGAACACTGATCAGTTAACAACAACATAATACATAAAAGATTATGGACAGAAGTAAAATATAAAACATTAAAGATTATGGACAAAGATGAAATGTAAATACCATGAAAGATGTAATCTATATACACGTGAATGACTATAGCACAATGAACATAAAGAAATGAAGCATGAAACTATACAGTAATACACAAAACCTCAGCGTGTGCAGGGGCCCTCTGCACAGACCTCGGGAAGCAGCTTTCAAATACGAATTACACTTTTGAACAAAGTCTTCTCATATATTAAAATGCGGTCATAACAGAGAAACAATGTCACAGCACAATGGCGACGCAATTACATTACAGAGCTTAAGAAGATCTAACTATTATGCGTATGAGAACGCATTATTTATAACAGAGGGAGATATAACTAATTCCCTAAAGTCTGCGCTGATAGAAGACACGTGAACCATCACGTCCAGAGATCTAGCATTATGGCCGCCGTGAGGATTAAATCTATGGAGAGTGGCTGTTGGATTCGGCTTATGGAGCCGTTTACAGGTGTTGATATGTCTCCCATGATTTAGAAACGGCCACGCAAATCTCCACGT
The DNA here is from genome assembly GCA_034641835.2 of Pinus albicaulis. NCBI lineage: Eukaryota > Viridiplantae > Streptophyta > Pinopsida > Pinales > Pinaceae > Pinus > Pinus albicaulis. Next base: position 549,980,515 of record CM076582.1, on the reverse strand, counting down.
GATGAGAAACAGAGTTCTGTCACCGTGGGACTCTTCGGTTGACCACCACTTGGCTACCTTTGACCACAACCTTCTTAGGTGAATTCGACTGAGCCAATAGGACACGATCCATGTCCACGTCATTTCTATCTTGGCCATGTGGCTAGATTTTCCTGAATACACCTGCAATATAGAATTTAACAAAATGGATGCAGAAAGTTGCAGCAGCTGCGGAAAGTGGCAAGATTCCGCAGCTAAATGAACAAAAATCTAAATCAAACAGCAGACACAAAACATAGTTAAAAACCATTTTAGATGCTCTTTTACAATTAATATGCAATGATATTGATGACTTAGAAGGTCCAGGTGAATGAAAAAGGTCTATAAAGGTGTATAAGAAAGATGCGGATTTGAGACTCAACACTAATCTATAGATAAAGTTCCAATTAACTTAATTAAATCCAGTTTAATTCAGCGGCGGAATTGGAAAAGTCCTCCATTTGCGGCGACACTCCAAAATTAGTGGCACTAATTAGAGTTCTCTCGAGATTTAGTGGAGTTTCCTAGGCCAGAATTGAGGAGGCCATAAATTTTGCAAAATTCGACCAAATTGGGTTCATAAAGAGTCTATCCTAGCAGATTTGGAAATTCTTAGCATGTTGGAGCAGGTTTCAGGAGTAGTAGAGGATTGTAAACAACACTTTTTTCCATTTTGAGCTAATACAAAGGCCCAAGCCATGGAAGCTAGACCAAGGAGATGTAACCCAGTGGGGGTGAACTCCTCATCAAAACACTATGTTAATGGATCATTTTATGGTTTGCTGTAAATTTTATTGTTGATGTTAAAAATTACGTTTTAATATTATTATGCTCATGAATTTAACATAAAACTCAATACATGTACCTGTTTAACACTCACAAACACCTCAAGAAACCTATGCACGTGAAGCAAAAGATCAAAAAATTATTTATAATTCTAAAGATGAAATTATCACAAAAAAACTAACATTCAGATTTAGATCAACTGTCCCCCCATTGGGGCCAACATAAAACCTTAAGTATAAGCAACATGCATATTGGTTAAGTGACCTCGTATAGAGGAGTTGGTATCGGTGTAGGTTTGTTCGATGAAGGTCTTGTGTTCGACCCCCACCTTGTCTATCCATTCCATAAACCCAAAAATTTAATACATCATGAGGGGGGCACTTGGAGGCCCTAGGTTGAGCCATGTGTCTCCTCCTCATTGGTCTCCCAACGACCAATAATAACATGCCAAAACAAACCACTCTTCACAAATACAAAAATGTCACTTGGCAACCTGCTATTCGTTGGTCGAAAGTTGACCAGCTTGTTGAATTGTCCGTTTCTCTGCCCATTCAACATGCCACATCAATAGTACGGATTGCTGAATGGGCTCCCTGTCTTCACAAATGTTTTTCCAAATTTTCCTGTTTGGGAAAATAGAAAAAACATGATATCTTGAGCATACGATATCAGTTTTCTACGAAACGAGTTGTGCAGGAATTAGGACAACGAGATCTACATGGTCATTTAGGTTCAACACCAAGTCAACGAATATGATTTTGAGAAAATTTTTAGCTCCTGATCAACTACCAAATGGACCTATCTACTGAGACTCTTTTATGGAGAATGATGATATCAAGATGCAAATTTAGGAGCTATTATAGAAAGGGCACATCAGGCCAAGATCCTCACCCTATGGGAGCATGATCGTGTTGGTACAGAAGAAGGACAAAACTTGGAGGCTTTGTATTGAGTATTAGGTGCTGAATGAGATCACTATCTGGAATAGGTATCCAATACCACAGATAGATGACCTTATGAATGATCCAGGTGGATATCGGTGGCCACCCACCTATTCCATTTGGACTAGCACCATCAATTCTTGCAGCTTTTCACATTCAGCACAACTTACTATTTTTAGTAGGTTTTCAGGTCCTCCACTCCCGGAGCTGTTTTGGGGCCTTAATGATCCAAGTGTATATTGGTGGCCACCCACCTATTCCATTTGAACCCCCACCATCAGTTCTTTCAGTTTTCAAGTTGCAACAAAACTTACTATTTTTTGCAGTTTTTCGGGTCCTGAACTTCCGGAGCAGTTTTGAGGCCCTAAACGACGTTTTTTGGGAAAACAGAGAGCAACATGGTTCCATAGATCATGTTTCTCATTCAAAATTTTTACTCCTCGGATAGATATTTCTAACGAGCTATTGAGCGCGTCAAACGGAGATTGGATGCCAAAGTTACGTCCCCAGGAAGTTGAACCACCAATTTACCCAAACGGGGCCCATAGTTTTGGTGCTTCATCTCCTAGGGTTAGGTTTTTGGAAGTTTAGAGTTCTCCATTTTTTCTAAATAATAAATAGGCCCTCGAGCCTCATTGTAACATAGTTCATAGGTCGTTCGCCATCACATCTCTTCTCAGATATTTGCTACGAGCACCCTAGCTATTTTATTTCCATTATGCCTGTAAGCATATTTCTGTTCTTTGATATTAATGAAATGAAGAATTATTTCCACTGCATCTCTATGTTCATGGTTATTTCTGTATTCTGTTGCATTCCTGCATAAAATATGGATCAGTGGTATCAGAGCGTGTCTGCTCTTTCTTTGTTTTTCTTTGCATGTCCCCAACGCGGTCAGGGTATAAGGAGTTAGGGCTCGATCTGGTTGAACCCTTGCAAGATCAACCTCGAAAACCTCGACAACCTCCCATGGCAGAAGAAAATAAAGACGAGGGAGTAGGAGATCCTATCAAACTACTACTTGAGCAGGCCCTCGAGCAATAAAGGAATGCAATGATGGATAACTTTGCTCAAATCCTTCAACGACTGCCCACATATGGCGCATCTGCATCCAACAGCCACTCTGGAGGCACCACTCCCTTCAAGGTACAAGTAAAATTTGACATTCCTATATTTGAAGGAAAAATAGATGCAGACGCCATAAATAGATGGTTAAATTTTTTGGAAGGTTATTTCTCGGTCCATGACTTCTCTGATCGAGAATAGATTATTTTTGCACTCCTCAAAGCCGCCCCCCATGTCAAAGACTGGTGGGAAACCTACCGTAAGCAAGAGGGCGAAGGGGAACCCTCTCTGTTCTCAGCCACACCCACTTGAAATTCATTCCAAGATGGCATCAAGGAACAATATTACTCCGTGGGGAGCTATGAGGACAAATACATCCAATGGACCACACCACGGCAACAAAAGGATCAAGATGTGCACGAACTGACGAATCTGTTCCATACCCTATGCACAAAGTTGGGTATTAAAGATTCAGAGAGAAATTTGGTGCTCAAGTACCGCTATTGTCTGCACAAACACATTCAGGAGGAAATGGAGTTCCTCGACATTACATCGCTTGGTACGGCATATCGCTATGCTGCCAAGATCGGGCAAAAATTTAAGCAAAAGAAGCGAGAATTTGGATATGCGAATTCGAAAGGTGCCCCCAAACCAAAGAATAAGGGGCAAGGCCAAAGCAATGCGACTCAGAACAACACCACAAATCCAAAGAAGGACACAGGGAAGTGGTGTGAATTTCATAACAGCCCCACTCACAACACAAACAAGTGTCGAGCCAAACAATCTTTGGTGGCCGAAATAAAGGCACCCGAATCAGGTGCATTTTCTGATCCTGAGTTAGAACCAGACAAAGGAAATGATAAAGGGAAGCATATCATTGATGCGGATCCCAGTGCCATTGTTGCCACCACCAAGATCTAGAGGGAGGGTCTAGAGGATCTAGAGGAGGGGGAGTGCCTCTTCCAGTTGCAAATGTGGGTGAAGGGTTCTCCGCTGCAATTTCTCGTCGATAGCAGAAGCCAAATGAACCTCATTTTAGCAGAGGTCGTGAAGAAACTTGGACTACCAACCATAGCACACTCGTAGCTATATACCATTGGGTGGCTCTACCCAGGGAGAGATCTCCGCATCCGCCAGCAGTGTCGCCTTTCGTAGAATCTCAAGCCATTCACGGATGAGGTATTGTGTGATGTTGCTCCTCTTGATGTAGCTGATGTATTATTGGGCCAACCATACTTGTGGAGGTGACATGCTATGTATGAGTCTAGGCCTCGTGCTGTTATTATTACTTTGGGAAATAACTTGTACAGGATACCGGAGGTAGTACCGCCTCCTGCCATCTCTTTGACTACTGCAAAACAACGCAGTAAGATTGTTTCCCAGACCAGGAAATTCATTTTTCTTACGACTCGCTCACAGGGAAAGAAGAATATTGAAGCACAACCTCAAAACAGGCTCCCCGTATGACGGTACAGAGATGGAACAACTTTGAGTGAACACAGATATTTTCTCTCAAGCAAGAGTTCCTCTACACCCATGATATCATCCATTGATCTCGACTCAAATGCACCACCTCCCGATTTTGCCACACATCCCCGCAATCTGCGACACAGAACCAAACATGACCACTCGAGGTCGATAAAGAAACCAAAATTTTCTAACGTATCCAAAGATGTCCACCCGCAGTCCATGACATATTCAACACATTCTAATACTCACCATTTAATTCTGCCTCATCTCATGGAGGATCTCAATGAAATGGGGACCATTGTTTCTTTGGTTGGAGGAGGAATGATCTAGTGGATACCTGCACACCTCCACCCATTCCATTTGAATGCCACCATCAATTCGTAACTTTTCACATTCAGCACAACTTACTATTTTTAGCAGGTTTTTGGGTCCTCCACTCCTAGAGCCGTTTTGGGGCCTTAATGATCTAGGTGGATATTGGTGGCCACCCACCTATTCCATTTGAACCCCCACCATCAATTCTTTCAGTTTTCAAGTTGCAACAAAACTTACTATTTTTAGCAGATTTTCGGGTCCTGAACTTTCGGAGCCGTTTTGAGGCCCTAAATGACATTTTTTGGGAAAACGGAGAGAAACATGGTCACCATGTTGTTTCTCATTCAAAATTTGTACTCCTCGGATAGATATTTCTAACAAGCTATTGAGCGCATCAAACGGAGATCGGATGCCAATGTTACATCCTTGGGAAGTTGAACCACCAATTTACCCAAACGGGGCCCATAGTTTTGGCGCTTCATCTCCTAGGGTTAGGTTTTTGGAAGTTTAGAGTTCTTCATTGTTTCTCAATAATAAATAGGCCCTCGAGCCTCATTGTAATACAGTTCAGAGGTCGGTAGCCATCACATCTCTTCTCAGAGATTTGCTACCGGCACCCTAGCTATTTTATTTCCATTATGCCTGTAAGCATATTTTTGTTCTTTGATATTAATGAAATGAAGCATTATTTACGCTGCATCTCTATGTTCATGTTTATTTCTGTATTCTGTTGTGTTCCTGCATAAAATATGGATCAACGAACCATCTTAATGGGGAAAAACATTTAGTAAGATTGACTTGAAGTCTGGTTAAAACCAGGTCCCAATCGAACCCTCCGATGTGCGGAAGTCTACCTTCAAATCCAAGGAGGGACTTTTCAAATGGGTGGTCATGCCTCTTGGGTTGACGAATTCCCCCGCAACCTTCATGAGGCTAATGGATTACATCTTCTAGCCCTACACCAACTCATTTCTGGTTAGATATTTGGACGAAATTATGATCTTCAACGAGAGTTGAGAAGAACACCTACACCATATTCGATAGGTTCTCCAAACCCTGCGACAACACAAATTGTGTGCCAATTTGGATAAATTCACTTTTGGTGTGATGCAGGTTCAATATCTAGGGTAAAACCTTGGTGAGAAGGGTGTGCATGTGGACCCAACTAGATAAAATTTATTTGGAATTGGCCAGCCCCAACCACTCTAATAAAGTTCCGCAACTTTCTGGGTCTTGCTAATTTCTACCGCAGGTTCGTGTTGGGATTATCTCATATTACTTGGCCTTTAAGTCAAGTCACCAAGGGCAGAGAAAAAGAAAAGTTATTTTGGTCCAAATACCAATAGAAATATTTTGTTGAATTGAAGCATCACCTATTCTCTACACCAATGCTCACATTACCATACCTGAAACAAGAATTTGATATTGAGACAAATGCCTCTAACTATGCTATAGGTGCAATTCTTAATTAGCAGAAGAATCTGATAACATATCACAGTGAGGCGCTTTCAGATAAAATATCCCACCTATGAAAAAGAGATGTATTCCATTGTGAAATCCTTCCGAAAATGGAAGCATTACATTATGGGGAATGAAACAATCATCCACACATACCACCTACCCTTGCAATTCATACAGACAAAAGGAAAGTTGATGAAAAATCGCCATAAAAAATAGTCCACAGATCTGCAACAATTCCATTTGGAAATTAGTTACAAGAAGGGAAACACCAATAATGTTTCAAACTGCCTCAGCCATCTGCCGGTTATGGCGCTGACCACTGTTCTTGATTCTTGTGTACACGATACTTAAAAATGATCACATCCTTACAAGAGTGATCCAGAATTTTTCACCACATACCATATGTTCCTGGAAGGTAAGCAAGTTCCAAAATTTCACCTCTATGATTCACTGTTATGCTACCTAGGACACCTCTGTGTTCCTTCAAGTGAGCGTGCCAATATGATTTGGGAGGCACACTACAGTCTAGTTACTGAAACTTTTGGGGTAGAAAAGATAGTGAAATTACTGAAAAAGTATTTTCATTGGCCGAACCTTCGAAAATATGTTGGAAATTACATCGGATCCTACACTTCCTATGCCATTTTCAAAACTGCAATAAGGAAGCAAGGCCTGTATACTCCACTGCCTACTCTTAGCTGGACCTGGGAATCCATATTCATGGGTTACATGTTGGGCCTTCCTTCTACTAATCATGTTAATGAATGGAAAAAAAGTTCCTAAATTCATTGTGGTCAAACCTCTAGTCATTTTTGGATACTAAGCTCACTAATTCCATGACCTTCCACCCCCAAACTAATGGCCAGGTAGAGGTCATCAACAAGGTGATCATGTACATCCTGTGCATGTACACCTCGAAGAATCCACACACTTGAGATGAAAGCCTCCCCTATGTCCAACACAACTACAAAAGAGATATCCACAAATCAACTGGACACAACCCCTTTCAGGTGGGATTGCGATTCTAACCTCTATGTCCCATTAAATTTTCCATACCACTGGCAACTTCTCAGGAAGATTCAACTCATGTCCAGTCTGAAGCTGAAAGATATAACAACTTCATTGAGTGAATTAAACACATCTTCCAATAGGTACTTGACATATTGGGCAGAGAAAATTCCAAGTACAAACTACGTCATGATCAATAGTGGGTGCCACACAAGTTCCAGGTGGGTGACAAAGTTTGGTTACATTTGCAGAAGGAGCACCTCGCTGGGGCCCACCGCAAAATTCACCCACTTCGATATGGGTCTTACAACATCACCAAGGATATAGGGACAATTATTTTAATCTCAACATTCCAAAATTCCTTTGCCTACACCTAATATTCAATGTGGACCAGTTGCGGCCATACTTTCCCACACTGCTGGACACATCAGACATTGCAGAACAAATGACACCAATATAGCTAAACCTAGACTACATGGAATAAGCCACAACTGATTAAATCATGGAGACACAGATCAATAACACTTTCCAGCAGAATATCTAATTATATCAGGTTGTAAAAGTTGGCCAACTCCTACATCAAGGAAAGTGGCTTACTAGGGACCAAGTTCAACTAAGGTTTCCCCATCTCTCGGAGGAACTAAATGCAATGGATACCATTGCTTCCTAAGGGGGAATATTTATTTGAGTGGATATTGGTGGCCACCCACTGGTTCCACTTGGACCCCCACCATTGTACCATTATTTATTTCATTTTCAGTAATTGTAGCACAATTTACTATTTTTGGCAGTTTTTCAGGTCCCGAATTTCCGAAGCCGTTTTGAAGCCCTAAATGATTTTTTTTTGGAAAAATGAACATGATTAATTAAATTGTGTTTACAGTCACAATTTTTAGTCCTCAAATAGATCTTTCTAACAAGGTATCTTGTGCGTCAAACAAAGATCGTATGCCAAAGTTACGACCCTGGGAAGTTGATGTACTAATTTACCCTAACAAGGCCCCTTGTTTTGGTGCTTCATCTCCTAGGGTTAGAATTTTAGATGTTTAGGGTTTTACATGTTTCTTAATACTAAATATTATTTTTATCCTCATTGTAACAAAGTTCATATGCATGTAGCTGACACATATCTTCTCATAGATAAGCTACCATCACCCGAGATATTTTATTTCCATTCTGTATGTAAGCATATTTCAGTTATTTAATATTAATGAAATGAAGATTTATATATATTGCATCTATGTGTTTATGTTTATATTTTTATTCTGTTGCATTCCTGCATAAGTCTAGATCAAATCCAGTTGACATTCTTGTACCATTTTCTACTCTACATATTTCTAGGATCATCCATCTAATATCACCCACTTTTCATAGGTTTTATGTAAATTTCCTAAAATTTTATAGGAAGGTCCAGAATTTCTACAAAAAGGATCAATCTATAAAAAATGCTACATATCAAAGTTTATTTGAGCATCTGGTCCAAGAAAGAGCACCAATAGGTTCCTAATAATTGACCTTTCCATGAATAGGATTCACAAATGAATTTCTCTCATTCTATTTTCCTGATTCCACCCCATAATGACCCACTTCTTTCACTTTTTTATCACAATCAAACTCAAAACCTTCTCCACCTACATTTTCTCCATCCCTATGAATTATTAAGTCAAAAATACCACTTTAAGAAAATTTTCCATTGAGCATGAAGGGCCTTTGTGCCTGCTATAGGAAACTATAAAGTCTTGTAGAAAGTTTCAAATACTCTATAGGCCCAACTTGTTCAACACACAAATAGCCCTTTGAGGTAATTATACTCTCTAAAAAACTCCAAAGTTCCATAAATACCCTCCATAAATGATGAAAAGGTCCTGAGCAACTTCATGATCCCTTGCAGATTGCTATAGGATTACATGTACACTGCAACCAATACTTGAAAAACACCTGAAAAAATGGCATACATCAACACCAAGCATCCAAGAGATAACCATGAGGTATGGAATGTTGAAAGTGTATCAAGAAAATCTAGTTTTGACTTTGCCTTGGTCAAACTAGATTAAAATTCAAATTTCAATTTCAGTAGTATACTTGGAGGTAGTTAAATGAGGTGACATGGATTTTGTCACTCAGTTAACTCAGTTAATTAGAGTTGGAGACACTTGATTTCAGTTCAGAATGATTGATTGCTAATTTCTAGAAATATATTTCAATTAAGTTGATTTATTCTTAGTTAAACTAGTTCCAACTGTTGGAGAAACTAGTTGAGGGTTAAATTGTGCAGTGTAACTTCAGTCACACTCAGTGTTCATCCAGTTAACTAATCAATAAACCCAAAATAACTGATGCATGTAAAGAATTTGAGTTACCTAGTTGATATTGGAGTTCAAGGGCAATGTACTATCAGTTGTAAACTAGTCTAAGTTGTACAGGTGGTGCATGTAGTCAAAGGATGGGCCTACATGAATCATGCAATCCAATTAAGGAATTTCCCTAAAAAATAGGGGCTAATTCCTCAATGAGAAACGCAAGGAAATAGGAGTTTGGAGGCTTGAAATTTTTTCTAAGTATTGGTTAGGTTCAGGCACTTTGGCAAAGGATAGAAGATATAGGTGTAGGTTGTGCTCAATCTTGAGCAAGCATATTGTATTCATTGAGATTATTTGATTAATACAATACAGATAGTGAGGGGTTTTGAGCAGTTTCTTTCCCCTAGATAAATATCTGTTTATGTGTGTTGAATCTTGATGCGCGTTAATAATTTGTGTTCTCAATCGTCAATTTATTCTGTAGATTAGTAGAGTAGCTTCTAGTCTTGTGATTCAGTAAATTTCATGAGCAGTTTAGAATCCGCACATTAATAATTACATGAATCCCCAAAATATCTCTTTGATTTCATCTAAAGAAAAGATAAATTTATATTTTGTGCAAAACCATGTTTAAATAGGATATCTAATGAAATCTAACCAACTAGAAAGACAACTTCTAAATAGCAGTTAACAATCACTTTTCTTAAATATTTCTTACCATGTGTGAGGGGGATATAATACAAACAAGCTATTTTCCCGGACTTATTCGAAAAGATGGCCATTTTATTCTTATGATGGAATGATATAGGTGGGATTATGTAGTCCCATCCCTACCACCTTAACATCACGTTATAATCTATGCTCAATTCATTCTAAAAACAAAACAAAAACAATCTCCCCATCAACAAATTTCATGCAAGAATTACAAATACTATCATGGGTTGCTACAAGAACTATCATAGGCCAATACAAGTTGCTATAGGAATTGCTACATGTCTATAGGGGTTTGATAGAAGATCAAATATATGATGTGAAATTTCCCTCACCGAGCTCCCTGTGTGTATTAAATAAGCTGGTGCCCAAAAATAACTTATGAAATTCCTATCAAGTCCTCTGCTCTATAAATTTCCTAGCCTTCATAAACCATTATGTGATTAACTAGGGTCATAGTCTGAATAATAACATTTTCTGTATTAGTGTCAAATTATGAGTGAAAAGAAAGGATGTTCACCAATTTTCTTTGTCATATTTTGATGCTTGGTTTGATGAAAGTATAGAGTCAAGAAAGTATTGTTTTTTTCCATTAGAACAAATCCCACAGAGGTGATGTAATAGAAAACCCTGTTTCTTGTAGCAGCACAGTCACACCACATTCTATGACAAATTTTCATACCCATAGAGAAAATTGTTTAGGTTGACTAAGTTTTTTGGATTTATAAGAAGGAAACCTCTAGGCATGGACTAAAATTGATTTCTAAAACCTGATTGAGGGAAATTTGTGAGGGTAGAATGGGGGGCATTTTCAACAGGAGAGATCCAATTGACACTAGTAGAGTTTACCAACACCCTAAATTTTTTGACATATTTGAAAATTTTTAATGACTAGGGTTATTTGAGAGACTTAGGGGTTTTGATGATGAGGTGGCAATGAATTTTTCCATAAACCCGCTTACATAAATGATGGCTTAGTAAGTAAAATCACAAATCTCCCAAAGTGAATTAAGTGGAATAAGGAGGAGTGGTAGGGGGCCATCATTTCTAAGAAGGAATTTTTTGTAGTTCACCAGTTTTATTTTTCATATTTTGATGCTTGGTTTGATGGAAGTATATAGTCAAGAATTTTTTGTTTCTTGCCATTAAAAAAAACCCTCAAAGGTTCTACAACATGAAATCATGTTTCCTATAGTAGGAAAATCACACCACATTCTCTGATAAATTTTCATACCTGTAGGGAACACTGTTTAACTTGACTAAGTTTTTTAGAGTTATAAGAAGGACAAATATGGATGTGGTGTAAAATTTATTTCTAAAACATAATCAAGGGAACTCTATTAGGGAAGAATGGGGAAGAGTTTCAATAGGAGAGTGCCCACTTACACTAGTAGAATTTACTAACACCTTGAATTTGTCACTGTATTTGAAAATTATAAATGGATTGGTTGCTTTGAGAGACTTAGGGGTTTTGGTGATGAGGTGGCAATGGAGTTTTCCATGAACCTATAGAACCCTAAAGGGTAGGTGCTTATTAACTGTAGTTAAGGGGCTAGTAATTTACATAAATATGACTCACTAAGTAGAATCAGAACTATGCCCAAGGGAATTCAATGGAATAAGGAAGAGAGGTAGGAGTCCATCACTACTAATAAGGGATTCTTCCTACAAGATGAAAAACCTAATGAAGTTAAAAATAGAGTAAGGAAGAAAATCCTGCATAATCCTTGGGACGAGGTCTCCTAACACATGCTTAAATATATATCTTATGAGGATAGGTTAATCATAGTTTGTGCTTACTAAATTCAGGCTAATTTATCAACTAATATTATGAGCCCATCTCCTAGCCTCCGAATTATTGAGCATTCCATTATTTCTCCTATAATATATAAAGGATATGACTACTAAGGTAAAGGAGGGAAAACACAGTTACTTGGCCCACCATGAGTTAAGAAAATTGATTGTAAAAAAAGCACTAGAAGGCCCACAACATATGATTCCTCTGGCCGAATTTGTGGATATGGATAGAAAAATATTTCTAGAAGCCCAAGCAGAACTCAAAAAGACAAATAATACTACAACTAAAAAGAGGAAAGGGAAGGAAGTATCCAACCCCTCAAAATGGAAGATAATAGACACCTTGGAGGATGAAGAAAAATAAATAAAAACTTCCTTGGTAGGTTTTAGTACCCCTACCAGGCCCAAGGTGAGTAAGAATTCCCAACAAATTGTCTATACAAGTAGAAGGAACACCATAATCATATTTAGTGGAAAATGTAAACCTCCCTTTGCTACTCCCATTATAATAGAAGAACCTAGCCCCTAAGAGAAAGAGAGAAGGATAAATTTAGGGCTTTCTATATCTATAGGAACTAGAAATTGAGGTAAAATAAAGGAACATGATAACATTTCCTAAGAAAATATAAAAAATACAGGAACAATTTGTCCAACTATAAGAGCAACATACAAAACTATATGAGGTAAAAAAAGCTACAAAAAATTCTACACCAAGGAAGCCACCTTCCTTATTTTCATGGACACTAAAGGCCAACCCTCCTACTACAGGGAAAATAGGAAGAATGATGCATGCACATCTAGTGCCTCACCTGATGATTGAGGTAGAGAAGTCCAAAGTAGAAACACATAGATGGAAGAGGATTGCACATGATAAACGGCTGGACGATCTTGACAACATAGAAGATAAAGAAAACAAAGTGATGGAGGAAATGACCCTCTTAAGAATAGAAGAAGCCAATAGAAGAGGGCACCTTGAGACACAAAATTAATACATAAGGAAATAATTGAAACATACACAAAATTTTTTAAAAACAAAAGATTCTAAAATTTCAGAAATGGAGACATACATCCTTAGGAACCATGACACACCTTTATTTAGAAGTTTTCAATTGTAGGTATCCTTTTAAGGCATACTTAATATTCCTAAAAGAGCAGTGGTTTAGGTTACAAATTAACGAGATAGCTCAAAGAGGCACCATACAGTTGCAAGAAACCAAGCAATGTATAAACATCTTCCTAGAATGTAGCATGGAGGACAAAGCCAAACTAGGTGAATTCTACATGCATAACCTTGTCCTCTTCAATATGCCTATATAGGACCCCAATCCTTACTTTGGTGATGCAAAACTACTGGAATATTGGTTAAGACATGAGGATATTAGAGTAGAAGTAAAAAAGGGCATTGGAAGGGGAGTTTAAAGAGCCATTATGGATTAGAATAAAACGCTCATCTCCTTCAATGCTTACATCATCCCATGTCATTCTAGTATAGGACCCTTACGTATAAACTATTTGGAAGAAAAGACAAGTAGAAGTTATCCTTCATTTTGAGGACACCTTTAGACTGTTGGGAGAAAAAAGTTCAAAATCCTTCCAGATAATATGGCAAGGCTTGTCTCATAACATGAAGATAAGGGAGTATAACTCTCCTAATAGAATACATGCAACACTAGTAAGATCTCCTCTATATAAGAGTATCATCCAAAGGATTGGGGTTTAGTTGATAGGACTCAAGTTTAATCCACCTATGCTTCTAGGGATACAAGAGCACCAAAACCAAGAAGAATAATCTTAAGTGTGGAAGGACATAGAGGAAAATGCAAGTTTCTATTCAAAAGGGGCATACACAACCAACTCAGCTTGGGATATTAAGAAAAAAATTGAAGAACTAAGTGAATATGAGGAAAGAAGAGATGAAAATTTAGTTTCTCAAGGATGACCAACAATTTCAATAGGGGGGTGTCCACTCCTAGGCATAGAGAATGATGTTTGACCTCACATTTTGGACTTAATGGTATACTTTCCTAGCTTAATGAGTTATTAGAGGATTCAATGTTGTTTTGATGCTTTATTCTCATTAATATGTTTATTGTGTAGGATTTACAAAGATATTGAGAAAATTCTAAGGAATCCAACACTAGAGAGAATTTAGGGAAATTATCCTTGTAACAGGAAGACTTAAAATCATCTGGCTTTGAGAATTTAATGCATCCTCTCAATGCTGCAAGTTGGATATGGGACAAGATCCCTTTCCTTATGATTTTTGGAGGGAAATTTATCCCTCCTCTCAAGGAGGGTTCTCCCCCACTTGATTTATATATGAGACTCAAATTGGATCTAGAGGTGGTAGTATAATAACATGAGACTAATAGTAGAGTAATAGTAGAGAAGAAAGATGAGGATTTTTGAGTATTCCTAAACAAGTTTGGCAACATTTTAATGTAAGAATTTTTTTTTAGTTAATGGAAGGTGTAACTCATTTTAGCTCTTAGCTTGGTTCTTCTTTAAGGACTCTGAACATCCTTGGGATGGTCCCACTCAAGGAACTTCAAAGCCCTCTTGCACTTTTGTTGATATTATGTTTGCAATTGTCTTATTTAGATTTTAAAATCAGAATTTTTGGAAAATTATAGTTTGATGGTTTTTTGCATGATTAAGTAGGTAGTTCCTTGAGTGATTCTTCTTTGCAGGTCAATTATACAATCTATCAGAATTCATGATCATTCATATCACTTATAAATGCATATTTAAGTATTTTTTTCATTTCATTCCCTTTGCTGTTATGAATTCTACAATTTGATGTTTTATTTTGCAATTGATATTATGGCTACAAGAGATAGACACAGCTTGATTTTGTTATAAAAAAACTTAGATTAGGTTGTACCATGCCTTTACCAGTTGAATTAAATTATTCTCTATCATTCCTACCTCCCTTCTCCACCTTAGGTTTGCATTCTAACTGTTTTACTGGCTTGTTGGACTCTTCCTGTAGCAAAACCAGGAATCCTATAGCAATTTTCAAATAGTCCATTTATCTCATCCAATCCATAAATAAATGTTTGGTTAGCCTCTTTAATATATTAAAACATTTCTGGGATGTTAATGGTGCAATTTATAATCATAAAGACCTCACAAAGTTTCTTGTATATGATTTTACTAAATGATTTATGAGTGTTGTTTTCTGCAACATAGGTTTGAGATTTACAAATCCTTTATTTCCAAGCAAGTGTGGTTTCATTTATTACAAGTAGCACTAGTGCATGGAATTTAATTTCCACAAGTTACTTATGCAAATTTACTTTTCTCGTAGCATAGCTAGTTAGAGAAATTAACACGGTTTATATTCATCTACCCTTCACTCCAACACTGCTCACCTTTATAAGAGTTAAAAGAGGAAGAATATAGTGCCTATTGCACATGCAATGTCTATACCTCTTAAGTTTATACAAACCCCTGGTTGATAGACAAAGTTGATACCCTTGGATTTACAACATTGTTGTTGCAATATTGAGGGCCATTACCCATTTAATAAGAGTTTCATCGCTCTCATTCTTTGGAACATTTTTAGAAAAGTGTCCATACTCATGGCAAGAATTTCATTAGGAAAGAATTTTCTCATAAAATATCTCTTACTAATGGCTATAATTGTCCATATTTATTTTCAATGCATATAAAGTACCCTTATACAAAAGCACATCCATACATATTTTAGTATGGGAAAACATATTTCTTTTTGGTTCAACTTAGTCAATGCTTCGACCTAGTTTATACCCAATAAGTCTAAAGGTTCCTTAATCCTAGAATATTAATGGGAGGTCGAGAAAACTTATATATACAAGGGTTGATGTGATATACCTTTCAAGTCTAAATAAAAAGACTAATGGGTGAACAACATACTCAGGGTGCTACAAAGCAATGACCTAAGTGAATATTGAATATTGACCCTCCCTATATTGTAATAAGAAAGTAAAAATACCTTAGATACATGAAAGACAATTTGCCTTACTATTGATTCATATATTTCCTACCTCTATATGAAATATTTATATGTGTTTCAAATCTTATATCCTATGTTAAAATTAAACTACAATAGGTGGGGTGCCCTAGAGATAACATTTCACATGATTAATTACATTATACTTCAATATGGCACATGATTCTATGGTTCATATGAGTATATTTTATGGTATAAACCTATTTATGTCACTTGAAAAGTTTTAAAAGGTATTACTAACAAAAAATGGTTCACCATGCTAACTTGGTTCACATGTACATTATTATATTTGACACTTGAAAAGTTGAAGCATATTGATCAAATACATTAAAAGACAAACACTGATATTTGATATGGAACTCACAATGACTCTTACATTATTTAATGGTCTAATGGGATAACCAAATTGTTATAAAATAATTAATAGAGCAATGAAGTGACATACAATATTGCGGAAACAAAAACACAAGCACATAAAATAAGAAAGACACAGATATACGTGGTTCACCCAATTTGGGCTACATCCATGGAGAAACAACCAATCCTTCCTTTTATATTAACTACCAAAAAAGGAGATACAATGTACAACAGATCTGATTGAATTTCCCCTTCCCTCTCACATAATTCCTCTCTCTTTCAAATCGAGAATAATAATAATACACAGTCGCAATAAAATTCCCTCATATAAACTGAGGGTTGCCTTGTAGGGAAAAAAACCCTAAATCAACATAACTTCTACCATCAGATCATCTGCCTAATGAATGCCCCAAATTGAATATGAAATTAAAATATTTTACAAGGTAAAGTTTCATCTATTTTTAGCTTCAGGGGCACTATCTCGAACCCCCACTGGGGGCCCACTAGGCTCCCCCCCGCGTGGAGGGGTGTACAATATTCCTGGGGTATACACCCGGCTGAAACAAAGACCTATGAATTAGGAAGATAATCAAGCTCCACACCCAACACAAATTTTGCAACATATATTAAGGTATCATTCAATTATTTTTCCATAGAGATCAATCATGATAATACTTGCATGCAAGTGAAAGATTTTATATACTAAAGTTCATGGAAATAATCATGCATGGGTTCTCAACCTTCCTTAAGAATTTATCATAAGGTCATGAGTTATATTATTAAAAAATGTTCATGTTATTATTATTCAAAGGATACATTATAAGATATATGGCGCAAAAGGTGATGTATAATGGTTTAGTTTTGATTTGATATAATTTTTGGTTCATGTCATAACATATGGCTTACATTTCTTAGTGGAATTTGAAGAATTATATGATTTCATGTTGATGGAATTTATCAATGATTAATGTCGAGTCTTGATGTTCATATGAATATTGGGTAATGCGATAAAATTTGTAATGTCTATTGGTAAGTTTACATATACATAATGAACATGCATTAATTTTGAAAAGGGTGGGGAATTAATGATCTTGAACTCACAACACACCACATTTGGAATCTGTTGGGGTTGATTCTTGCATACTTATTTCATCATTCAAAATATTTTGGAAGTAAATCTAGTGTTATACTGTGGTTTCAATTTAGCTTGTACCTGATTGGTTATGTAATGAATTATACCTAGAATTAAACTGAAGGCTTGCACAATAAGCAACTCTAGTTTAGGTGAGTCCAAGTTCAAGTTATTATACTTGAAAATAAAAATATATATAGGTACAAAACCATTCCCTATGCTTCATACCAGAAATTGTGGCTGATTATAACAATTGTTATGAAGAAAAGGAAAACCCTATGAGAAATGGTTACATATTGATAATAAATCCTTTGCTTCTCATGTAACATGGTGTTATTTTAAAATGAAAATATGATGAAGTTATGAAGAGTTTAAGATGAGAACCTCTGTTGATCATACCTGTATTTAAAATTAAAGTTATTTTGTTGTCGTAATGGAAGAAATAAATGGAAGAAAAATATTTATGAGCTATTTATGAGTGTAGATAATTCTTCTCGTAAAATTACAATAAACTTATTTGGTCAATGCATTTCAAACTACCTATTTTCGGTGCTACAACACCCTCCAAAATTTTGGCCTACATC
Organism: Pinus albicaulis; assembly: GCA_034641835.2. Lineage (NCBI taxonomy): Eukaryota > Viridiplantae > Streptophyta > Pinopsida > Pinales > Pinaceae > Pinus > Pinus albicaulis. The sequence continues at coordinate 549,962,576 of CM076582.1, read as the reverse complement.
CAAATTTCTGAGCCTAATTTTACTTTACATACTGTCATCAAAAGTATTAAGATTCATTAAATTTGTTTTATCTAAGTGATCTTGTCCCATTTATAAGAGAATCAAAGTGTTGTCTTTTAGCATGGAAAGCATCGCACATCACACAAATGTTGTTTTGGTTTGTTTCAAGGGATTATATTTGTGTTAATGAGTCATTATTATCATGTAGACACATATCAAACTTATTTATAAATTTTCAAGCACTGTCACACAAGTGTCATCACTATCGTCCCAAAGTGCATCTTTAGTGTCGCACTTGGGAAAATATGTCGCAATGTAGTGACATTGAGAAAAGTATGTTGTTCACATGTTTTGGGTGATCTATGTTATATCGTCAATATTTATAAGTGTGCGATCATTCTCAAGCTTGTCCTTGTTCATTTTCACCTCACTGATCCCACACTTAGCCAAATCTAGAAAACTTTCTGATCGAACATCCTGGCATCACTCAACCTTCTTGAACAACTGTGTAGTATGTAATATTCCTAATTGGAAATTAGTAGTAAAATAAATGCATCAATAGAAATTAACAAAATGAAATAAAATCACGCCATGAAAACATAAAATGGAGCCATAAAATTTAGGTTTGAGCCATTTTATTAATTCTGAGATAAGTGTACAATGTGGGTGCTAGAATAATGGCACATGGGATTTCTCAAGGCAAGCTAAAGTAGCCTCTATCACAAGCTCAAATCAATGCCCAAAAGTACGTTGTGTTGCTCTATCTCTATGCAGTCTTGGCCCGTAAATGTTTTGGATTCTCCACTAAATTCACTGATAGGGCTTGGAATAATGCTTAAAAATTTTTGGGCTTTTAACCCTGGACTCTACTCACAAACCCAAAATAACCCGCGAAGGAATTGTGGAATGGCTGACCCCGAAAATTGGCCCTCTTGGGCTTGGATCTCTATGCTACTAGATGAAACTATGAACCAGGAAATAACATTGAAGAATGCTCCCAAAAGATATGCAATAACCCTATTAGGAATCCTTCAACCTCCCCACCAATTCCTCCTCCCAAACTCATGCACTCCTCAACTCCTGGATGATGTCTCCCTCACTACTGTGTAGTGACTGCGCTGTCGTGTTCTCTACTGATGAATACACTGTGATAGATCCACAAACTCTCCCGGAATAAAACTGGTGTAATTATCCTCCTTAGGGAAGGCCCTCAAAGTCCCCTGAAGCAGAGGTTGAGATTCTTGCTTAGGAACACTCAATTTCTAAACAAAAATGCAGACTTGGCTCCTGCTCAAGTGTGATCTATCAAAATACAATTTGAATTAGATGATTGAATTAATGAGAAAAATGAGCTTCCTCTTCCTTTTTGTCTCCAAAGGCACAACGTTCCCTTGGGGCCCCACCAAAAACTGCGTTGCCCCTCCTATGGCCACTCTTGCACTGTCTTTTCCTGCCCAACCACAACACTACCTTTCTGGAATGTGAAATGCCTCCTTATTGCCTCATCCTGCCCCCACCAAGTCCACAATATTTGCCTCTCAAATATAGGAACATGCTTTATTTCAATTTAATCTAATTTGTGGGTCCTTGACCCACATTATTTCTGGCTAACATTAGTAAATAATTTTTTTATCAAAACTTAATATTTCTAATTATAACAATTTCGAATTAGGAATATTACAATCCTCCTCACCAAGATGTTGCTTGTTAGCAAGAAATTGTAATGATGGGTGTTGGAGGATATGATCGCATTCCCAGGTGGCATCCTCATCTTTTATATTTCTCCACCTGATCAAAAGCTCCTTGATCACTCTACTCCTCAATTGCCTCTCCTTGGTGTCCAAAATGGCCTTTGGCTAAAGTACTAAGTGCCCCTCATCATCCATGGGAGGAAAATTAGTTGTTGTTATCACCTGCTATCCCAAAGACTTTTTTAAGAAGATACATGAAATATGTTATGCACCTGGCTCCCCGGGGGTAGCATTAGCTCATATGCTACCTCCCCCACTCTCTGAGTGACTTGGCACGACCCATAGAAACAAGGCTTAAGCTTCTGGACCCATTTCTGCTTCAGCGTGGATTGCTTGTATGGTTGGAGGCGAAGGTACACTAAGTACCCAACCTCAAAGTGTCTTCCCTCATGTTGTCTTTGAGAGCCCTCAAAATGTCTTGGCTTTCTTGGATCCATTCCTTAGCCCGGGGGGCCTTGCTATCTCTAAACATGACATCAAAAAATGTTAGAGAATCATAACCATACAAAGCATGAAATGGAGACATACCTATATACATGTGGAAGGTGGTGTTGTATAAGTATTCCCCCATCTGTAGCCACCTCAACCATGCATTCTACTTCCTAGTGATGTAGTTACGCAAGTATCCCTCCAGCCACTTGTTAACTATCTCTGTTTGGCCATTTGTTTGGGGATGGTAGCTCGTACTAGGAGTGAGATACGCACCTACCAATTAGAATAGTTCTTGCCAAAATCTGCCCATAAAAGGGTTGTATTAGTCACTAACAATGGTTTTGGGGAGACCATGCAACCAAAATATCTCTTTGAAGAAGAACTCAGCCACCTATGAGGCAGTGTACTTGAATGAGATCATGAATAAGTGTGCATACTTTTTCAAGTGATCAACAACCACATATGTGTAATCATTTCCCTACACAGTGGGATACCCAATGATGAAATCCATAAAGATGTTCTCCCATTTCCCCTTAGGGATGGGGAAGTGGCTGAAGCAACCCTGTTGGATGTTTCATATCTCCCTTGTTCCACTGGCATACCTCACACTCCAAAATGTGCTACAGAACATCATCCTTGAGACCCTTCCATGAGAACCTCTCCCTGATGGCCCTATAAGTCTTTGTGAATCCTTGGTGCCCTACCAATGGTGAGTCATGGGATGCATGTAGGATCTTCTCCCGCAGTTTGGAGTTGGTCACTAGATAAATTTGGTCTCGATAGTACATCACTCCATTTGTCACATGATAGTGGTCATATGTTACCTATCCATTCAAGACTTCATATGCAAAGAAATCCTTGGAGTACTCTACCAACAAATGAGCCTTCCAATTCGGCTCAATGCTCATCAGTGAAATATAAGCCGACCTCCTGGAAAACACATCAACCACTATGTTGTGATTCCCCTTGACATATTCAATTTCAAAATAATAGGCCCAATTCTTACTCACACACTTTTTTTTCCTCTCCTACAACTATTTCTTCTCTAGAAAAAATCTGAGGCTGTTGTGGTTTGTCCTCACCCGAAACCTATTCCCCACTAGACACTAGCTAAACTTCTCTATCACATGCATGATGGATAACATCTCCTTGTCATAGATAGGGTAAAACCTCTCATGAGGCAATAGATTCTAACTCTCGAAAGATATTGGGTGTCCCCCTTGCATAAAAACTGAACCCTCTCCCTCCCCAAATGCATCGCACTCCAGGATGAAAGGCTGCGTAAAATTAGGAAGATAAAGCATTGGGAAACTATTCATCACCCTTTTAAGGTGATCGAAAGCATCCTGTGTTGTCATGGTCTAAAGGAAAGCCCACTTCTTGGTAAGATCTGTGAGGGGTGTTGCTAACTACGAAGAGCCCTTTACGAACTTACTGTAGTAGGTACATATGCCCATAAATCCCCAAAGTTCTGTCACATTCTTTGGCTCTGGCCAATATCAGTTGGCCCTAATCTTCTCCTCACGGACCCTCACTCCATCAACCCCAATTATATGCCCCAAATAGAGCATCTCAGTCAAACCAAAATCACACTTGGACAAATTTGCATAAAATTTCTACTCCTTTAGGATATGCAGTACTGCCTGTACGCGCTGCAAGTGTTCCTCTTAGGTCCGACTGTATATCTGAATTTCATCAAAAAATAACATCATAAATTTCCTTAACTAGCCACGAAATATGTGGTTCATGTAGGAATGGAATGTGGCCGGATCATTGGTTAGCCCAAAGGACATCACCAAAAACTCAAGTGTCCATAGTGACACCTGAACACAGTCTTAGCCTATGTCCTTGTACCTCACTCGGATCTGATGGTACCCATACCTCAAATTTATCTTAGAGAAGAACTTATCTCCCCTCATATCATCCATAACCTCATTTATCCTAGGAATGGGTAGTGGTTCTTCATGGTTTTCTTATTTAAGGCCATGTAATTAATGCACATCCTTAGTGACCCATAATTATTCTTCACCAAAATAACTGAAGAAGAAAAAGGATTAGAGTTGGGTATGGTGTGTCCCAATGCCAAGAGCTCATGAATATCTATCTCAATTTCATCCCTATAGGCCTTAGGATGCTTATAGGTGGTTGTGATCACTGTTTTCACCCCGTGGTGTAGCTCAATGGGATGCTAAAATCTCTTGTTTGGTGGATAGCCTAGTGCTATGTTCCTAAATACTATCATGTATCTATCTAAGATATCTGAATCTCAGGATGAGGTGTCTTAGTCACACCTCCATACTTTGATATCCTCAAATTCACAACCCACTCTATATCTCCACGCCTAAAATTTTCCCCCATACTGTGCGCATAAACTGTCTATGGTGGGTATGACTGCATGCCCCTCAAAATCATTGGTTTGCCATCTAAGTCCATAAACTACATTTATAGTCTCTTACACTCAATGGTGACTCTTCCAAGGGCGTAGAGCCACTGGAATCCCAACGCTATGTTGGTGTCTGGAATGTCAACCACAAAGACGTTGTCAGTCATGGACTAGTTCCCCATGGTCACAATCAACGATAGGACATAGGTTGTGCACTGTATGATCGTGTCTCCTAGCACCAACACTGAGAGCCCCTTGAAATCCTATGTCATAATGGCCCTCCTACGCACCATCTATGCAATAATGAATTTGTGCGTGGCCCCAATGTCCAAAAGCACTAAGACACGCTGTCCCTGTATTGTACCCCAGATACTCAAGGTCAAATACTTGTGTACCCCACACAGTGATGCGAGGAACCCTCCTGAAGGTTAAAATGTAGACCCTATTGCTACCGGTGGGGGTGGCGGTGGAGGTCATCCCTCCATGGGTGCTGCGTTGTCCTCTCCTCCCATCTCAAAGAATGCCTCATCATCTCCATCACTATTTGAGAATACCTGTATGTAGTATGCCTTCTCTCCTGCAAACCTCTGGCCTGGTGCCCATGGATCCTGGCAAGTGAAACAAAGTTTATTCCTATGAAGATTGATCTTGATGTCATCATCAAGTTTCCCTCGACCCTAGTTGACTCTTGGGGGTGGAGCTCTCATGTCTCTCCCTTTCTGCTAGAAAACTGGTCTAGTAGGTAGTGGTGCTCCCTTGGTAGGGCATCCTACAAGTCTCTTGCTCTCCCCACTGCATCCTGTAGCATAGTGGGTATTTTTGACCTCACTAAGCGCCTTAGTGGTTCTGCCAGCCCCTCCAAAAACATGAAAATCCTCCTAGATTCTGACAGGTCCGAAACCATCATTGACAGTCTCAAGAATTATGAAATTTATACCTTTGGACTTCTTGAATACTTGAGCTTAGTAAACTCCCCAAGTATTCTTCTGGGTCCTTCTTGTCAAACCTCTCCAACACCCTCCATGTGAACTCGTCATACACTATCACCCCTATGTGACCCAGCATAGTTAGCCCATGGAACCACTAATCGTGGTATTCTCCCTCCATGTGGAGCGTGGAAACCTTGATTTCCTCTATCTAGGTAATTTGGTTTAGCTGGAAATAGACATTCAACTTCTCCACCCATGCATTTGATGAACTCATAGAAGAGATATAAAAATTTGGGAGGAACAACCTACCCATGGTACGCTGTAAGTAACTCCCTTGCATGTATTCTCCTCTGGTATGGGCTCTAGGTTTGTTTCTAATATTTAGCTACAAAAAAATATTTGAATGTGATGGCCTTCCAAAAATATGGCCCATAAGATTGATATTCTATGAAAAAGTATCCATTGAGAGCCTCTTCTAGCTGCTGCTGCCCTCTTGTCCTCGAAGCTAGGAACGTAGGAATAGTGAACCATGGTGGAGTATATGGTACAACCGAAAATGTAGTGTGGGGTGCTTCTTGGTGCTGGGAAGTGCCAAACCCTTCTCTAACCTGAAACTCCCCCTGGACTCCTTTCTCCTTGCTGCCATTGCTAATCCTCTGACCCATCTCTTCAATCCACTTGGAGAGATCTTGTACTGAATCCAACAGAAGGTGAAAAAATTCCTTCTTCTCATTCCTTCCATCTTATGCGTGCTCCATCTCCCTCTCTACAACTTCTTTCACGCTATCAACCAGATCTGGAGTGATTTCGAGCTTTCTTTCCCTGCTCTTATATCTTTGCCTCTGGTAAGTCCCATTCTGTTTTTTCTTTGGTGTCATAGATTGCATGCTCCATAGGCGGAGCCAAGTCTACGAGATATGATACCACTATAATATTCCTAATTGGAAATTAGTAGTAAAATAAATGCATCAATAGACATCAACAACATCAAATAAAATCACGCCATAAAAACACATACTGGAGCCATACAATTCAGATATGAGCCATTTTATTAATTCCGAGATAAGTGTACAATGTGGGTGCTCGAATAATGGCACCTAGGCTTGCTCAAGGCAAGCTGAAGTAGCCTTTTTCACAAGATCGAATCAACCCCCAAAAGTGCGTTGTGTTGGTCTATCTTTTTGTAGTCTTGGCCCATAAATGCTGCTGCTACTCCAATAAATCTGCTGCTACAACGTGGAATAATGCTAAAAAAATTCTGGGCTTTTAAACCCAGACTCTAATCACAAACCCACAATAAAATGTGAAGGAATTATGGAATGAATGAACCCGAAAATTAGCCCTCTTGGGCTTGGCTCTTTGAGCTACTGGCTGAAACTATGCACCTAGAAATAACACTACAGAATTCTCCCAAAAGATATGCAATAACCCTGTTAGGAAGCCTTCAGCCTCCCCACCAATCGCCTCCTCCAAAGATCTTGTACTCCTAAGTTCCTAGATGATGTATCCCTCACTATTGCACTGTTGGGACTGCATTCTGCTATTCTATGCTGATGAATTCACTATAATGGATCCACATCCTCTCCCTAAATTTAACTAATGTGATTCTACTCCCTAGGTTAGGCACTCGAAGTCCCCCAAAGCAGAGGTTGAGATTCCCGCTCGGGAACACTCAGTTGCTATACAACAACGAAAAATTGGCTCCTGCTTAAGCGTGCTTTGTCAAAATAAAATTAAAATTAAATGATTGAATGAACGAGTAAAATGAGATGTGTATTCATTTTTTTCTCCAAAGGCCCAACGTTCCCTTGTGGCCCAGCCCAAAACTACGCTACCCCTCCTCTAGCCACTCCAACGCTGTCTTTTCCTACCCAACCACAACGCTACCTTTTTGGAATATTGCATAGTGCCTCCTCGTTGACTCATCTTTCCCCCACCAAGGCCACAACATTTTCCTCTCAACTATATGAAAATTCCTTATGTCACTTTAATCTAATTTTTGGGTCTCCGACCTGCATTATTTCTGGCCAACATTAGGAAATAGAAAATTTATCAAAAATTAATATTTCTAATTAGCAGAATTTCTAGTTAGGAATATTACACAGTATCAATCCTTAAGCTTCAACCTTGACTCTTGGAATTGTGAAATGCATAGTCCTTTCCTTCCAGAACTGCATAGTGCTCAGTCCCAACACTTGAGTTGCAGAACTGCATAGTCCCTGCCTTCAGTCAATCTCATATGTGTTGATTTTTGTGTAGCTTGGGAGGTACTACAATACCTCATGTTCGAGGGTTGGAGGTAAAAGCACAAAAATGGGCTTATGGGCTTGAGATTCAAGATTGGGGGTTTTGGACCCATCGTGATTTATGCCAAAAACATGATAAAGGTATGACATGTGATGGGTGAGGATGATAGTGTTAGGTGATATGATTCCAACGCAATGAGAATCGCCCGATTATGAGTTGTCGTTGAGGAGTTATGAATTTTTGAAGTTATAGGTTGGGCTTGTGGATTATATTTAAGGTCGTTGTAAGGTATTTTAGCCATGTGACAGTTTGAAAACCCTAAGATAAAGTTGGAAGAAGCCCCTCCTTAGGCTATAAAAGGAGGGTAATATGTTATGTGTTAATATCCAAGGAGTGGGAAATACACACCAAGAGAGCTCTAAAATTTTTGTGGAGCCTTAGCTACAACAAGGGAGTCAAAGAGATAGCATGAGGAGGCCTAGAAGATAGTGTGGAATTTTTTGTTGCTGTAGGTGACAATGTGGTGGATGAAAGGGTTGTTTTAGGCATGTTTTTAGGGTTGTTTTGGTTGTGGTTTGCTGGGAAAATAAGGCCGTCAACAAGAGGAGTATTAAATTATATTAGAAGGAAGATATGGCACCATTTGAGGAAGACCAAAACCACAATCCACTACTGGGATAGGACACAGGCCATTGCTAACAGTTGGACGCCCTTAAGGGTTGTGTTTAGGGTGGAAAAGGAAAGGAATGGACATCGTGGCATAAGGAAGATTCTTATAGGGTGGAATGAAACCTTTATAGGATACTTTGGATGACTATATGATGGAGTGAGGGCATCATTGTGTGCCCTAACCAGTGGTACAAAAATGCAGTAGTGAAGCAAGGTGAAACAACAATGCTTGGAGATGTGTATTGGGTCAAGTTTATGACCAGTTTGGATCGTGAAAAGGAAACCTATGGAAGTCAAAGAGGAGGGGAAATAATGATGATTAGATTCCCTACACTAGTGATATATTTCACAGTGATTGAGTAATAGACTTGTAGCAGAAGGTTTTTGTGCATTGAGTCAAAGTGTTGACTATTTCTTAGGATCAATTGATGGGATTCTTGTAGGATGCCTTAGGAGTTGTTTGGAGGAGACCACGTGGGTTTTTGGGAGGCATACCAAGCAGCCAAGGTGACAACAAGCACATCAAATTAGAATACAAGTGGAAAATGACAAGGAGAGTTACAGGTGGACTCATGTATGATGTATTTATGGTGTCCTAGGCAAGGAAACATTGAGGTGCCTAGATTTGCACAATAACCCCTCTATTGCAGAGAAAAGGGTCGATTGGTGGAGTATGTGAGAAACCATGTGTAAGGGTCTCCTAGGTGTGGGAATGACCTAAATAGGAGCAGATGCTACAATGTGGACATGGTCTCTCATGGATTGTTGGAGGGCAGTATGATAGTGTTCATGTTGGAGCTGAAGTGGAACACCTTGATGGAAAAAGGTGACTACTAGCCTGGAAATTGGTGGAGCTCAAGGGTATGATCAACCAAGAGAAGGTTCATGGAGCATGAGACTTGTGTGTGGAGAAGGAATTCTACAACATATGAATGGCAGTCCTCCTGGCCCGTCTTCATTTTAGAAGATGGAAATATTGCATTGATAGGTGGCAACCCTCCGTGCTCTATGTTGGTCTTAATCGTTGCATCACAAGAAGACCATGGTGGGATGAAGTCACTCAATAGATGAGGAGAAACAGTGGAGAAATTGAGTTTTTCACAAGTGGAGCTGTGAACAAATTGACAGGAGTCTTGATGTGTTGTGCCAGATGGATGAAGGGACAACTAGAGAGTAGATTGAATAGACAAGATTCAAGGCTAGTTGGACTTGGAGCATTGATAGAGGTAGAAGCTACAGATTGGGAGCCGAAGGACTGGGCAGGTATAGGGTACGACCAAGAGGAACTGTTAGAGAATTCTAGAAGCAAACTAGTGGATGTATGAGGGCCATTATCCCTAGTATGAGAGCCATAGAATATTGTACTATATGTTGTTAATATAAAAAAGTTGGGATGAAAAATTAAAAAAAAAATTGTGTATATGTGTATATGTGATTTACTGCTTTATATTTCCACTGTGTAAAGTAGTTTAGTGGTTGAGACTCTTGGTTTGGTAGCATTATATATTTAAGACTCTAACTTAGACCCAAGGTCATGGAAATTCAACATGGTATCAGAGCATATTTGAGCTACTTTGGAGAACAACGTATTATAGTGCACAACGAAGAAACTTAGAGGAATTTTTCAGTGTCTGGATCATGGAGCAGAGGGTGCAACTGAAGACATGGAGATGTGGTATTGATAGGTTACATGGTGAGATGGGTTGGGATTTCTGGTGGATTAGTTGTGATGTTGGTGAATAATAGTTTGTTGTGGGGTAGATTTCTGATTGTGGACTTCTGTTGATGTGCCATGGATGGTTGGGAAAACTCAAGGGGTTCTTTGGAATGGATGAGATTAGGTTGATTGAGGTGGCTTTATGTGATGGAATTCAAGTTTGCAAGCTAGAGTCTTCATCAGATTGTGAGGATGCATATCCAATATTGGAGGGATTTTCAGGAGTGGTATTTGATCCAGGAGGATGAGTGCTTGAAAGATTGAGCTAGTGGAGATCGTGTAGGATCAAAGGGAGTCTAGCCTTAGAGGGAGCAACCTGATGTAGGTTTTGGATCTTTAGGTTCATACATGATGAGGTATAGGCACTATCAAAATTGTTAAATTCATCTATAGGGTATGCTACAGTGATGGATGCTAGATGGGCTAGTATTTTCGTCAGAGATGATGATGGTTACTTCCCAGTCTTAGAAGTACCTCCCTCACTAAGAGGGAGTGTTATATTTTTTATGGTTTGGGAGGTACTCCAAGCTCTGGTGTTCGAGGGTTGGAGGTCAAAGTGCCAGAAATGGGCTTGAGATCCAAGCTTGGGGGTTTTTCACCCATCACAATTTGTGCCTAAAAAATGATGAAGGTACGACATGTGATGGATGAGGATGATAGTGCTCGGCGATAAAATTCCAACGCAACAAGAATCATCTGATTTCGATTTTTCGTTAAGGAGTTATGAATTTTTGAAGTTATAGGTTGGGGTTGTGGCTGATATTTAAGATTTGCCTAAGGTATTTTAGGCATGTGATAGTTGGACAACCCCTAGGATAACGTTGGAAGAATAACCTCCTTAGGCTATAAAAGGAGGGCGATATGTTATGTGTTGAGATCCAAGAAGTGGGAAATGCACACCAATTGAGCTATGAAATTTTCATGGAGCCTTAGCTGCAACAAGGGAGCTAAAGAGATAGCATAAGGAGGCCTAGAAGACATCAAGTAATTTTCCATTGTTGTAGGTGAAAACATGGTGGATGAAAGGGATATTTTTGTTGTGGTTTTCTGGGAAGAGAAGGCCATAGATAGGAGGAGTATTAGATTGATGTTTGAAGGCAGATGTGGCACAATTTGAGGAGGACCGAAACCACAGTCCACTTCTGGGCTAGTCCGTAACACATAACCAAGAGTTGGAGGACATTAAGGGGTATGTCTAGGGTGGACAAAGCAAGGAAGGGGAAACATGGCACAATGATACTTATTCTAGGGTGGACTGCAACATTTATAGGCTAGTTTGGCATTCTGTATGGTGGAGTGAGGGAAGCGTGGTGTACCCTAACCAGTGGTACATCAGTGCAGTAGTTCAGCAAGGTGTAGAAACAATGTTACTCAGGTCAAATGGGCTTGATATCCAAGCTTGGGGGTAGCCATATTGTTTTTGGAAAAACCATGATGAAGGTACGATATGTGATGGATGAGGATGATAGTGCTTGGCGATGCAATTCCAACGCAATGATAATCATTTGACTTTGATTTTTCATTGAGAAGTTATGAATTTTTGAAGTTATAGTTTGGGGTTGTGGCTTATGTTTACAGTTGGTCTAAGGTATTTTAAGCATGTGATAGTTGGACAACCCCTAGGATAACGTTGGAAGAATCCCCTCCTTAGGCTATAAAAGGAGGGTGATATGTTATGTGTTGAGATACAAGAAGTGGGCAATACACACCAAGAGAGCTCTAAAATTTTCATGGAGCCTTAGCCACAACAAGGGAGCTAAATAGATAGTGTGAGGAGGCCTAGAAGACAACACACAATTTTCTATTGCTGTAGGTGACAACATGGCAGATGAAATGTATGTTTGGGGCATTTTTTTAGGGCTATTTTGGAAGAGAGGGCCGCATATAGGAGGAGTATTGGATTGTTTTTTGAAGGTAGATGTGGCACCGTTTGAGGAGGACCAAAACAACAATCCATTGTTGGGTTAGGCCGCAGGCCATATAAAATAGTTGGAGGCCATTAAGGGCTATGTCTAGGGTGGACAAAGCAAGGAAGGGACATCGTGGAACAAGGAGGCTTCTTCTAGAGTGGACCACAAAATTTAGAGGCTAATTTGGCTAGTTGTATGGTGGAGTGAGGGAAACGTGGTGTGCCCAACAATGTAGTAGTGCAACAAGGTGAAATAAAGGTTCTTGGAGATGTGTATTGGGTCAATTTATGACTGGTTTGGATCATGGAAAGGTAACATGTGGAAGCCAAGGAGGAGGGGAAGATCTAATGATTAGATGCCCTACACTAATGACACATTCCATAATGATTGAGCGATAGACTTGCAGAAAAAGGTTATTGTGAATTGGGTCAAAGTGTTGAGTATTCCTTAGGATCAGTTGATGGGCTGCCTATAGGAGGCCTTATGAGTTGTTTAGAGGATCCCACATGGACTGTTGGGAGGCCTACCAAGCAACCAAGGTGAAAAAATGCAGATAATATTAGAAGGCAAGTGGAAAACATCAAGGAGAGATGCAGGTGGACCCGTGTATGATGGATTGATGATTTCCTAGGTGAGGAGATGTTGAGGTGCCTATATTTGTGTAATAGCTCTTCTATTGCAAAGAAAAGGGCGGATTGGTGGAGTCTATGGGTAGCCATGTGTAAGGGTCTCCTAGGTGTGGGAATGCTCTAACTAGGAGCCGATGCTACAATGTGGACTTGGTATCTCATGGATTTTTGGAGGGTAGCGTGAGAGAGGAACACATGTGGACAAGATTGGGAACTTATGGTATGTTGGAGAACAACATGATAGTTTCCATGTTGGAGCTAAAGTGCAACACATTGATGGACAAAGGTGACTACTATCCTGGAAGTTGGTGGAGCTTAAGGGTCTGATCAACCAAGAGCAGGTTCATGGAGCCTGAGACTTGTGTTTGGAGAAGGACATCTACAACATATGATGGGCAGTCCTCCTAGTTTGTGTTCATTATAGGAGAACGAAATATTGCAGTGATAGGTGGCAATCCTCCATGCCCTATGCTGGTCTTCATCGTTGCAGCGCGAGAAGACCATGGTGGGCTGAAGTGCTTGAGTAGCTGAGGAATAGTAGTGGGCAGATTGAGAGTTGTTCACAAGTGGAGTTTTAAACAACTCGATGTGAGTCTCGATGTATTATGCCATTGATGGATGAAAGGAAAAATAGAGAGTAGATTGGACAACCGAGATAATTAGGGGAATTTTGAGGTCTAAAATGGGCCTCCTAAGATTTGATTACAACAGCAAATTTTAGAGGGAAAAAAGAAAAAACTATTTTTTCAACTTGTATTTTGAACTTATCTCCCTAAGGTTTTACTCATATTTTGAGCCATAATACACGTTGGATGCAAAATTTAATTCCCCATCCAAGGAGTACCCATGTTGCATACTTTTTATAGACTCTTATACATGAAAAATGAGAAATACATGAAAAGCATGATTACAATCACGCTTTTTCATGTATTTCTCATTTTTCATGTAGCAGGGTCCATCAAAGGTATGCAACATGGGCACTCCTTAGATGAGAAATTAAATTTTGCATCCAAGGAGTAATCCCTCTCGAAATTTGAGTAAACCCTTAGGGATATAAGTTGAAAATACGAGTTGAAAAAGTATTTTTATTATTTTATTATTTTTTAATATTTTTACTTTTTTACTCCAAAAATGGTGAATCATTCCCTATGGTTGACATCATCATCTTGAATCCTATTGGTTCTCATAAATTTTATTTTGGTTGTACATTTTTCTTAGAAGGCCCATTTTAGACCTCAAAATTCCCCTAATGTCAGTGGCCATATGGACTTGGAGCATTGATAGAGGTAAGAGTTGTAGTTCGGGAGCCGAAGGACCGGGTAGGTATAGGGAACGATGAAGAGGAGATGTTCAAGCATGCTACAGATAGATGGTCAGAGTATCTTGTCTTGTACTAGTGGATGTATGAAGGCCATTATCCCTAGTTCGGGAGCCCTATATTGTTGTATTATATGTCGTTAATATAACAGAGCTGGGTTGAAAAATTAAAAAAGTTGTGTATATTTGTGTATATGTGATTTATTGCTTTATATTTCCGTTGTGTAAAGTAGTTTAGTGGTTGGGACTCTTGGTTTGGTTGTGTTAGAGATTTAAGACTCTAACCTAGACCCAAGGTCATGGAAATTAAACACTCTGCATAGTCTCAAGCATCAAGCCTCAACCTTGAGCTCTTGAACCTCGCAACTACACAATCCCTAGGATTCTGTCCCTCGAGAACTGTGCAGTGGGTGTAGAAATTATATAAACAATATGTATATCATGGATTCAATCCAATCCAACAATGTACTAAAGCTAGATACTGAATCACTTCTACAAATCAATTGCGGAAATTTAAACACAATCGCCAGTCACATGAAGCAAAGAAGAATCAATCAAACCACAACATAGATAATTTCTCAGGGAAATCTTGCTGCTCAAAACCCCACTATATTCTATTGTATATTTATCATAGATAGATGAAACAATTACAATACTCTTCTCACAAGATTCTCCTGTACTCAGCTAATTGTCTCACACTGTCCTGGAAAAAACTGACCAAATTTTAGCCAATTCTCAACCTCTAAACAACCTGCCTTGCTTACGCAATTGCTGATGAATTCAATCCATATTCTTTAGGAATTTTGGCCTTCCTAAAATGAAAAAGGATCATGGGAAATCAAATGAGTGTTTGGTTGAATGGGTGCAACCCAATAATGCTACAACTGATAGTTAAAATCCCTTTCACCTATATCTCAACTAGGTCTCCACTGTAACTGACATGCATGCAAATAATAATAGTAAATCATCAGTTGCATGTTAGGTCATTGATTGTGAATTAAATAATAATTAATTCAATTGATATGTCACTAGTGTAACAAACAATTACAACTAGCACAACTGACTTTAAATCACTTAACTTAGTTAACTAATTACACATGCATTAAACTAATGCACCAACTATACTTCAAAATCTGTTACAACTAGAATTACTTTGCATGCCTCACCAACTACCCTCAACTCGAAATTCATGAGCTAACTAAGTTTATCAGACTCAGTTAACTTTTACAAGTGATTATGAGATAAGATTACATTTTATTGTCCATCTTAGTTAATGGAAAATTAAAATACACAATGCACCAAATTTAGCCCACACCAGTGTAGGTGCTGCTAAGACCTCCTAGTCCCACACTAGTGTAGGTGTTGCTTGGACCTCCTGGTCCCACACTAGTGTAGGTGCTACAATTTCTTGTGTGGACTTCGACACTCCCTCTCAACAAGAAAGGGACTGTCCTTCACCCCGATCCGGCCTCTATGGTATTCTAATTTTCTCTTGGTGAGCACCTTCATCAAAATATCTGCATCCTGATCTTCTGTGGGAATGTACTAAAGTAACATTATGTGCCTTTGCACAAAATCTCTAAGATGGTGGTATCATATTTATATGTGCTTGGACCTATCATGAAACACATGATTAACCGAGAGTTTAATGCAACTCTGGTTATCACAATGTGTCACTGTCAGATCCATCTGAGAATCAAACAAACCAATCAGGATCTTTCTCATCTAGATGGCCTCACATGCAGCTTGACTTGCTGCCATGTACTCTGATTCTGCTGAAATAAATGTTACGGATCAGTGCTTCCTATTGTACCAAGAAACTGTTGTCGATCCTATGCTGAAGATCCATCTTGATGTGCTCTTTGCGTCTGATGGACTGCCTACCCAATCTGCATCCATGAAGCCTTGAAGCTTCACTCCCTCTGTCCATTTGTACCATAATCCATACTCTGTAGTGCCCTAGATATATCTCAAGACATGCTTCCCCGCCTTCCAAAATAGCTTGGTAGGCTTAACCATAGCTTGACTCAGCTGGTTAACTGTGTAGCAAATGTCTAGTCTAGTGCTAACTAAGTACATTAGTGAACCTACTAGCTGCCTGTAGATGGTAACATACACTACCTCTCCTGAAGTAGCATCCTCTTTCCTCCAATTTCCTGGAAGAGGAGCATCCATGGGTTTATAGCTCTCCATGTGAAACTTACCCAATATCTCTTTGGCATACTTTCCTTGAGAAACAAAAAGTTCACCATTCCACTGCCAAATTTACAAACCAAGGAAATAATGGAGTCTCATGTCCTTCATTTCGAACTCCCTTGCAAGATCCTCCTTGCATGAGTGTATCAACTCATCATCACCTATCAAAATTAGATCATCAACATAAAGTACGATAATCAAGAGCTTACCATCAACCACAATCGGGTACAGGTTTGCATCCGCTTCACTTTTGGTGAAGCCCAACCCAATAAAATAGATATCGATTCAAGTGTACCAAGCATGGGGTGCTTACTTCAGCCCATATAGTGCTCTCTTTAGTTGACACACATGCGACTCACTGTCAAAGATATCAAAACCTTATGGATTCTCTATGTTCACTTCTTCCTCAATAACTCCATTGAGAAACACAATTTTCACATCCATCTGATGAATGCGCCACCTCATCTGTGCTGAGAGTGCAAGGATAGATATAATGGAAGAGTACCTTGCGAATGGTGTGAAAGTATCATCATAGTCAATCCCCTCAATTTGTGAGAATCCTTGAGCCACAAATTTGGACTTGTGCTTCTCCACACTCCCATCAACAACTTTCTTTACCTTGTAGATCTATCTAGATCCAACCATTGATTTTCCAACTGGTCTTGGAACAATCTCCCATGCACTGTTCTTGAAAATGGAGTCATACTCCTTGACCATCGCATCAACCCAAATTGGTTTTTGCACTGCCTCCTGAAAGGAATATGGTTCTGTCACAATACACTTGCTCATAAGAACCATTTATCTAGTAAAGCTATCTAGAGACTGTCTCTATCTGCACAGTGAAGTAGGGGCTCCTACATTCTCTGCTGCATCAAGTCTCAATCTATTAGCTTCTATGGTGTGCCTTCTACCATTTTTGGTGGATGGCTCTGCATGAGTGTTTTATGCCACTCCATGATCCTCCACATGTGGCTGCTTCACATCTTGAGGCTCATCCTTTGGAGCCAATATTTCCTCCTCTGCATACAAATCCAACTCCCTCTCAAGGGAAAATCACATGGCTTTCTCCTCATCAAATTTTATATCCCATCGCACAACAACCATTCTGCTGTTTGGAAAATACACACGATAGTTGTGGGGAGTATCAGTGTACCCCACAAAATCCCAATCTCAACTATTGGATCCAGCTTCTTCCTGGCGTATTTGGTTACATGCACATAAACATAGGAGCCAAAATTCTTAAAATGTGAAAAATTAGGTTTCTTACTAGTAAAAGCCTCTTCTATTGTACTCATGCCAAGTATCCCATGAGGAAAATGGTTTTGTATAAATACAGCTGTGTTACATGCCTTCGCCCACAAATGCAGCAGTAGGCCCTGATCATGCAACATCGCTCTTGCTATACCCAAAATTGTTCTATTCTTTCTTTCTGTGACCCCATTCTACTATGGGTTATGAGGCGCAATCAGTTCTCTCCGAATTCCTTCTTTGCTGCAAAAGTTATTGAATTCATTGGAGATGTACTCACCACCATTGTCACTCCTAAGAGCCTTCACTTGCTCCCCCATGTATTTCTCCACCAGTGCTTTGAACAAAAGTAACTTTGAGAATGTATGATCTTTATTCTGCATGAAGTAGATCCAACACTTTTGAGAAAATTCATCAACAAATATCACATAGTACTTATGCTTTTCTATCGAAGTAGTAGAGAATGGTCCACACAAGTTTGAGTGAACTCTCTCAAGGATCCCTGAGGCTCGGTTCTCCTTCTCATGAAAGGTGGCATTTGCAAATTTTCCCATAGCACATCCCTTGCATGTGTTTGACTGCATAATTGTACCCTTGGGAAGACCCTTAGAAATATGCTGGATGACTTTTAAGGCTCCGTGGTGAAAATGACCCAATCTCCTGTGCCATAACTCACCCTCATCCCCACTCACCACTTCGTTCACCCTACCCATCAATGCTGCAAAACCATCCACATCAAGTTTATAGAGATTCTTAACTCAAATCCTAATATTCTTATATTCTCCTATTGTCTTGTGTTGCAGGAAATATTTTCCTTCACTGAAAACAACATCATAGTCTCTATCCTCCAACATTGCAACTAAGACTAAATTTTTCTTTAAGCCTAGTACATGCATTACATATTTTAATTGAAAGGGTTTACTTTACTGTCTCTGGAAGGTAATGGTACCAATATTGATAGCACTGTACCACCCGTCATCACCCATTTCGATATGCATCTGGAGGTCCTTCTCCTCCAAGGTACTGAAAATTTCTTTGTCTCCCGACATGTGAAAGGATGCACCACTATCTAAAAACCACACCGATCCCATTGCACTTGACACCATGCATGCAATGAGCAAGAATTCAAGCTCAAATTGCGAGGCCAAAGCCTTACCAACTGCAGTTCCTGAAGCCTTCTTTTTCTTCTTCTTTTGTGGATAGTTAGTGGCATAATTCCCATGCTCGTGATAGTGAAAACACTTCACTCTGGACATGTCGCGCTTCTTGCCATCTTTACCAGACTCAGATTTGGAATGGAATTTCTTTCCTTTCCCCTTATTTGTCTTGGCAGCCAAAGAAAAATCTCATTCATCTTCATTCTTATATGAAGATCCATCTCTGGTATCTCGTCTGAACTCTTCTTGCACCAAATCCGACCAAAGTCATTCCCAATCTGGCATCTTTTCCCTTCCATTGATAGAGTCCTGATAATTATGCCAAACCTTGGGAAGTCCTAGAAGAGCTAGGCTCACCAAATCATCATCAATGAAAATAATTCCAATGCTCCCAAGCTCATCTCAACATTGGACAAACTTTGTTAAATATTTTGGCATGGAGTCACCTTTCTTCATATTGATCTTCCTGAGTTTATCTTTCAGTGCCAATTTCCTATGGTCACTACTTCTCTTAAATAGATCTATCAAATATTTCCACATTGCATATGGTGTGGCTTTGCCATGGATAATTGAGACAATGTGGTCTCGTACTCCCTCTAGTAACATCCTCCTCGCCTTTGCCTCCTTCCTTTGCCATGCATCAAGATTTACAACATCTGTCACAACGGGTTTGGGAACATCATTGTCAATGAATTCCTTCAAGCCATTGTCTTCCAGTATTGCCTCCATCATGTATTTCCAAGCAATATAGTTAGAGCTTCCCTCAAGCACATACTCCAATATCAATCCATTGAAAGCCATTTCAATCCTGAATCATTTGTAGCACCAAGAAAGTCTTCTGCAAATTTGAATTCTATTTAGTCACAAACTCAACTCCTCCTCCACTATTGTGATTTCATGTGCTTCGATACCATGTAGAAATTATACAAAAAATATGTATATCATGGATTCAATCCGATATAACAATGTATTAAATCTATATACTGAATCGATTCTACAAATCAATTGCGGAAATTTAAACACACTCGCCAATCACATGAAGCAAAGAAGAATCAATAAAACCACAACATAGGTAATTTCCTGGGGAAGTTTACTGCTCAAAACCCCAACATCTTATATTGTATATTCAACATGGATACATGAAAAAATTACAATACACTCTTCTCACAAGAGTCTCCTATACTCAACTAATTTTCTCACACTGCCCTGGAAAAAAACTGACCAAATTTTAGCCAACTCTTAGCCTCTAAACAACCTTCCCTGCTTGCACAATTCTTGATGAACGCAATCTCTATTTTTTAGGAATTTTTTCCTTTTTAAATTGCGCAAGAATCATGAGAAATTCAATGAGTGTTTGGTTGGATGGGTGTAACCCAATAATCCTACAACTAATAGTTAACATCCCTTTCACATATATCTCAACTGGGTCTCCACTGGAACTGACATGCATGAAACTAATAATAGTAAATCATCCGTTGCATGTTAGATCAATGATTGTGAATTAAATAATATTTAATTCACTTGATCTCTCACTAGTGTAGCAAACAGTTACAACTAGCACAACTGAATTTAACTCACTTAACCGAGTTAACTGATTACACATGCATTAAACTAATGCACCAACTACATTTCGAACTCTGTTACAACTAGAATTACTCTGCATGCCTCACTAACTACCCTCAAATAGAAATTCATGAGCTAACTAAGTTTATCACACTCAATTAACTATTACAAGTGATTATAAGATAAGATTAAATTTTATTTTCCATCTTAATTAAGGGAAAATTAAAATAGAAATTGCACCAAATTTAGCGCACACCAGTGTAGGTGCTGCTAAGACCTCCTGGTCCCACACTAGTGTAGGTGCTACAAGTTCTTGTTGGACTTTAATAGTGGGAAACCTCAAACCTTAAGTCCTCAGCCTGTCCACTTGAGCCCCTCAATTGCACAAATTTCTAGCCCTGGCTATATTTAACTGTGTACTGTGTATTCTCAAGGCTCAGTCCTTCCCCTGACCTCCTAAGCTACACAACTGCACAATCCTTGAACTCATCTCATCCTGTCACTTGGTTCCAACTCAGTTAATGAATCATCCTGAAGCATGTTAGAATATGGATTTATCATACTGATGTCATATTGTCATGAGTGGATTTTAGTTAGAGGTATCATGTCATGCCATGAAAGGATGTTTTCGAAGGAGATGAATAAGGAGACCCCACCAGAAGACACCTTTCTAGATGCAAAGAAAAGTTGATTTATCAAGAGAATACAAAGGGACACCAGATTGCAACATCAACTAGAAATAAATATTACATTGAAGACTCCCTATATTCAAGCCCGATGAAGGAGGAAAGAAAATAACATGCACTATATTTCAAGAATACTCACATATAACAACATAAATAATGGCTTGGAATTTCCACATCATCATGCAATCCATGTCATCAATGTATTGTCATGTCCTGTCAAGAATGTCATGTCCTTATTTGCCACATCATTTTTGGATTTTGTAGTTTCATTATATCAGAAATGTAATTTAAAGTGGAAGTCTAAGAGACATCTATAGAATTTGAAAAGTCATGTAGCAGTCAAAAGGTCATAGAGAAGTCAAACAATCATGAGGGTAGTCTAAGATTCACAAGGGAGGTGAATGATCACCCAATTTGTTATATATACACCATCACCCCTCATGTAAAGGAATTTTCACTTTGGCTCCTCCTACAAGGGATTAGAGAGGAAAATGGTTCTTATTATCACACATAATTTTTTAATTTTTTATTAGGGTCACTCACCTAGGTTTCATTCTGTCTCATAAGGTTGGTCCATAAAATTGATCAAAAATTCATGAAATGAGTCTTTATCCTAAGTCCAAAACACTTCATTAGTCATGTAATCTTAGTCATATCTATCAAATCCACCTTAGGGTCACATGCATTGGGTTAAAATTAATTTTTAGCCACATGTATAATTTTTCACGATTTCGTAGCGACTTCTATGAAAACAAATTGATTTTCGCTACGAAATCACCTGACAAGTTCGTAGCAAATCTGCCAACTTTCTAACTGAATTCACTACGAAATCATGCTTTTTGCAAAATGTTTAGAGATTGATGAGTTTTAATATTATGAGAGGGTAAGGTCAATTTTGCATCACATTTTTACCTATTTTAAATCATTATTAAATCTGTGTCATGCATGGTCATCACTTTAAATTTTTCCTTCTTCATAATTTAAACTCCATGCATTCGAGTTTAATCACTTACCTTGTCAATCCATATTAGTTGCCTTTTCCACCTTTTACCTTTTGTCGAAGTATACCTTTAGCTGCTGTCATATGTTAGTTACCACCATGTGTCAATAAATAGATTTTTGTTCAAATTAGTTTCTTTGTAAGTGTCACTGTTGGAATAGGGTCTCCTATGAGTTGCGAAATTGGTCCGATTTTGTATATTTTTTATTATATTTAGTCTAGCGCAGGGTTTTTGGGGTGGGTCAAAGCCTCGAAAGCATTGTAATGGGTCAAAGGGTAAACTTGGGATCTGAAAACCATGGTTTGAGGATCACAGGAAAGATTAGGCTAGATGGTTATAAAATAGAGTAACGTTTTGAATTATAAGTAGGCAATGAAGAGCTATTGATGCAAATTGTGGTTTAGTAAGTCTGTTTGTGTTTTTGGGGAAGGAATCCTGTTGGTTGTGTGTGCGGAGATCCAAAGTCCTGCTGTGTACGGACCCTGCTACTGTGTGCACAGGCTGGGATGGGTATTGTGAGAGGAAATTGATGAATTAATGAATAAAAAACGCTGTTTGGGAACTGAATCTATGTGTATTGTTTATGCAAATCATTGGTAATTACTGTCTTATGCATATTTTGTATTCCACTGCGAAAATTCTGTGTAAGTTTTTTATTGCATCTAGATCTATTCTATTCTGTTTATGTAATGTTGAGTCACTGTCTTGAAGTATATGATTATTGAGCACCATAGTACAATTAACCTTACGCACGTGGATGCAGAAAGAGGCCCATAAGTCTTGATTGAGGAGATCTGGACATCTCGAGGTACGGAACAACTTTTCTTGCCTTACCTATCCTTTCTCAAGGTGCAAAAACTTGGTTCCAGCACCCACCCATACTACTTCAGGTGAGACTTTGACTTGCGCATGTAGGTCACTACCAAAAGGGCCAGTAGTATAGGGGTTTCTTGGAAAACCTTGAACTCCGAACCTAGGTCAGGACCCCTCAAGCTAACAAATGGTTCCATTTCCAGGACCTAGAGAATTTTGAGAAAGGGATCGGGTAATGACAAGAGAATACTGACAGTGAAGAGAGCAGGCATGAGTGAATGAGCTCCATTTTGGGCGAAAGTACGACACGGAGCGGTAAGTACTATTGAACCAACCTAGGAGGGGATAAATTTGGCTATAGGTTGCTAAAAGAGACAAATAAACTGACGTCAGAACCACGTAAGAATGCAACCTAACCCGAAACCCCTCTAGAGGGAGACATGGCAGCGCACTTGAAATTACCTACCTTTAAAGGTGCGGGCGAGGAGGACATGGAACGATTCTGGTTCGTGGCAGATTTGGTATGGAATTCACAAGGGGTGGTAAGTGATACTATGAAAAGGGTGCAACTGTCCCTAGCATTTGAAGAAAGAGCATTGGACTGGTACATGTGGTACGTCTCTTAGAACAAGAGTGCAACTATTCAAGATATTAAGGACGCTCTGAAGCAACAATTCCAAAAGCCAAAATCTTACTCTCAGTTGGTGGAGGAAGTAAAGGACTTCAAGCAAGGTGTGTCTAAGTCGGTATGGGAGGCTGATCAACGATTGAAGAAAGAAATCAGAGAAGGAGGGTTTAAGTATGATGACAGGAAACATACCAAATGGTTCATCGCTATGTTGCTACCTCACTTGCGTATACCTATGGGCCACCAAACCTTCAAATCACAGGAAAAAGCCTTGGAAGCCACCATGAAACTCGAAGTTGTGCCCAGAGAATACACTTCAGGAGGAGTACAACAAATTCAAGAGAAACTTGGAGCTATGCACATGGAAATTCAAAGTCTGCGAAAGGAACAAGGAAAGGGAGCTAGTGCAGACCTATGGTGCACACGATGTCAAACGTTCTGACATACGAAGGATCAGTGCCCACTACTAGCAGATTACATATGGGCAGGTCCAGGCTCAATCCGGTCTGCGTTATGGTGTGATGACTGCTGGGTCGCAGGACTACATGATACGGCCCATTGCCCTCGGCTAAGTACGGGTGAACTAAAGTAGCAATGGTGTAGATTCTACTGGTCGGTAGGACATGATGAGAAGAACCGTCACACTTACGAGATGGTGATAAATCGAGGAAGCTTGTATAGAGTAAAATCAGACCTTGTGTCACCTAGATCCGCTGTGAACTTTGGTGGCTCCCCAGCTAGGGGCAGGGGAGTTCGGGGGGGAAGCACAGGATGAGGACATGGGTAGCTAATCTGTTATAACTACGAGGAGGTAGGACACTTTGTGATGGAATGCCCAAACCCTACCAGGCAATCCTGTAAATATTTTTAGCAGCTGGACCATGAGATTGAGGACTGCCCGATCTTGATAACAAAAATGTGAGAGAAACAGCCAACACCAATGCAGAATGTACAAATATTTAAGGCTAAGCTACAAGATGGAAATTCAAGTACAACACGCAGAGGGACAGCCACAATGAAATATGCATGGGGTCCTCTGAGTCAACAGGTATTTGAAAACCCAAGAGGATTGGGCAGCGCTAAGACAAGAAACTCTACTCTATGGACTAGGCAGTCACCTGCACACCTCGGAACGGATGACGAGGTGAGACCCTTATTGCAGGCATGTAACAAGCTATTACGCCACCCAAGGGCTATAGAAAACCTCCAGGAAGTAATAGATAGCTGTGTAGAGCAGCCCTCCTATCTCCAGAAGTTCAGGGCATACACAAGTTAGGAAAATATGGGAAACGTACTAGTAGGGAGATGACACTAACTACCCAGATTGGTAGTTATGAAATGGATCAGGTTGTCTTAGACTTGGCCAATCAACAAAATATTATACCTCTAGGAAGACTATCGAAGCTCATGGTAGATATCACTGGGGTTAGGGCCGAGGTTGATTTTGAAGTAATTCAGATTGTAGAAGATGCAGAACTATACCTTGTGCTCTTAGGACTTGACTGGGCCATAGATATGGGTGGTATCGTCAAGCTCCGGAAAAGAAGGATGGTATTTGAAAATAACAGGACAAGGGTGATAATATCGTTAGATCCTATGGAGGGGGACCGCTACACAGAGCCAATACATGGTAACCAAGTGGTAGATCACATATACAAGTTGACCACACAGAACGAGGATTGGATCAATCCCACAATGGAGGGGGTACTCTGCTAGGAAACAGACAGTGAGTACTTCTCTGACGAGGAGACGGAAAATTGGAAAAATCGGTTGCAGGATGTCTCGGTGCTACGACATCCTCGGGTTGCAAGGAACCTCCGCTGCATTTCTTCAGAGGTAAGAGATCTGCCTCATTTTGATGAGTATAGTAGCATCCAAGAATTCCTGAGAAAACTGGAAGCTATGGTTCCAGGAGAATGACAGCTCTAGTCCCTTATTCTAGCTATGCGTGGGACGCCTGTGCGATGGTGGGACACCCACAAGGCGGCATTTTAGGATTGGGATACATGTCGAGATATGATGATCCTGCGTTTCACACCTTCCGGCTGACATACGCACCAAAATGTTCGTTGGACCTGGGGATCCCTGTGCGCATTTTCTCACCTAGATGGAAAAATGGTCCGATCAGACTACAGAAGAATGGGTTCATCTATTTATTCATGCTTTGGGCCCTATCCCCGTCACCTGGTATTTATATGCGGAGCTACATCAGTGCACCCGCCACTGGGAAACACTAAAATATGACTTTATAGGAATGTTCAGACTAATTGGAGGGACATAGGCACTCGACGAAGCTCTGCAGGATATCAATGCTTTCATATTTAATGGCTCACACCATCGCGCCGCACCAGAGGTCCTGACATGGGATGTGTAGATGTAAGACATAGTCAACTACCGTAGCTTGGAAATAAAAGAAGAAGAAGAAAATCCTCGGAACATCTCTATCCTAGAATTCGAGGGGGAGTGTGTCGTCATGGACCCCCGCTGCAGAATATTGATGTGACTCAACCTCTCCAGCTACACGAAGTTAATATCAGGACGTAAGAAAATCCTAAGTTGGCTAAGATCGGGGACTATTGGGATGAAGGAACTGTCGACAAAATTGCAGAGCTACTTACAGAATACCAGGACTTATTTCTGACAAAGTTTTCGGAGCTCAGGGGAATCACGGGGGACCTAGGCATTATGAACATCATTCTGAAACCAGAGGCGCATCCCGTAAAGTAGCGGCCTTACCGTTTGAACCCTAAATATAAGAAAAAGGTCAGAGAAGAACTGGACAAGATGCTTGCTGCAGGTATCATTGAACCGGTAGAACAGTCAGACTAGGTAAGCCCGATGGTTATCCAGGAGAAGAAAACAGAAAGGGAGATATGCATATGCGTAGACCTATGCAAGTTAAATGATGCCTATGTCCATTACCCCTTCCCTATGCCCTTCTCCTACGAAATCCTTGATAGTGTGGGCGGGCATGAAGCTTATTCATTCACCGATGGGTTCTTAGGGTATCATCAGATCCGAATTGCACCTAAAGATCACAGTAAGACTAAATTCGCGACAGAATGGGGGTCCTTTCAGTATACAGTTATGCCCTTTAGTCTCAATAATTCACTCATTATCTTCTCTAGGGTAGTAGTTTCTGTCTTCAAGGAGTTTATCCATAAGTTCCTGGAGGTTTATTTCGATGACTGGGTGGTATTCGGCTTAGTGAAGGAGCATGTCTCTAACCTGTGATTGATGTTGGACGCATGCCGAAAGCACTAGATTTCCTTGAATATCAAGAAGTGTATCTTCTACATGCCCTTCAGGATCCTGCTTGGGAAAATCATTTTTCGATAAGGGCTGATGGTTGATCCTGCGAAGGTAGCCGTGATCATCAATCTGGCAGTCCCAACCACGAAGAAATAACTGCGTTCTATTCTTGGCCACATGGGATATTACAGGAAATTCATTCAGGGGTTCACACTAATCACAACACCCATGGAAAAATTACTTAAAAAGCATGTGCCTTTTTTTGGAATTATGACTGTCAGAAAAGTTTTGAGCTACTGAAGGAGAAGATGATCTCTGCACCCATCCTAATATTTCTTGATTGGTCAAAGGAATTTCATGTACATGTGGATGCATCAAGCGTCACCTTGGGTGCTGTCCTGACCCAACCTAGAGAGGGAGATATTGATCATCCAGTTGCCTTTGCAAGTCAGAAGCTCTCGGGTGTATAACACAACTACTCTACCACTGAACGAGAGGGATTGGCCATGGTATATGCATTACAGAAATATCGACACTATCTATTGGGTGGACACTTTCAGATGTTTACCGATCATTCGGCTTTGAAATATCTTGTCAACAAGCTTGTTTTGGGGGGGAAGATTTGCTGCTGGCTATTGCTATTTCAGGAATATGATTTTGAGATCATCGTCAAGCCCGGGAGGTTGAACGTGGGTTTGCATCATGTGTCTCATATTGAGACGAGTGAAGAACCCACTAACTTGGAGGAAGGATTACCAGATGCACATCTGTTCACCATTAAGGTTGTTGACACACACTTCGCTGATATCATCTAGTTCCTAACTATAGGTGTAGCTCCTGCAGAATATTCAGTGCAACAGAAGAAGGAGTTGGTTAATCGAGCGACAGACTTTACTATCATCGCCATATAGTTATACAAGCTAGGCACTAATGAGGTACTGCACAGATACATCCTAGAACATGAGAGACAAGATGTTTTTGTAGAGGCACACAAAGGTGTCGCGGGAGGCCACTACGCAGGGAGAGAAACGACCCAAAAGGTCTTGAGAGCTGGGTTATGGTGGCCCACCCTACATTAGGATTCTCACACAAATTGTAAATCATGCGATACGTGCCAGCGAACGCGATGAACCTCACGCAGAGATGAGATGCCATTGCAACCTCAAATGGCTTTGTAGGCCTTTGAAAAATGGGCCATTGATTTTTTTGGGCCCATCAATCCACCAGGAAAGAAGATAGGTGCGCGCTACATTATTATTGCCATTGACTATGTCACTCGATGGGATGAGGCGCAAGCGGTGAGGGATTGTACTACGGATACTGTTGCAAATTTCATCTTTGAGCAGATCCTAACCAGGTTTGGCTGCCCAAAGATCCTAATGAGTGACCGAGGCACGCACTTCGTGAACGAAATGATACATGCCCTGAATGAGGAATTCTGAATCCATCATGCGAAAAGTACACCATACCATCCACAAGAAAATGGGACAGTCGAGGCTTTCAACAAAATCCTAGAGCAAGCATTAACTAAGGCCTGCAATGTCGATCGTAGCGACTGGGATGTACGCATCCCCTCTATGCTATGGGCTTACCAGACGACTTGCAAGAAGCTAACAGGAAGGACCCCCTTCTGGATGGTCTACGGCAAGGAGGCTGTTATGCCAATAGAGTATGTTTCTCTTAGCCTACATATCGCAGCATTTACAAATTTGGCAGAACCTGATATAATGGAGGAACGCCTTGCGTAGCTTCTAGAATTAGAGGAAGATCGGTTTATTGCTAAATTTTATTAGCAGGTTTAGAAGGCTCGCGATAAATCCTGGCATGATCGTCATATTTGCCAGAAGACATTCATAGCAGGCGACCTGGTCCCTTTATATGATAGCCAATTTGTGAAACACCTAGGGAAATTTCGAAAACACTGGCTTGGCCCCTACACCGTTAAGGAAATCATGAATGGTGGAGAAGTCTGACTAGCTACCCTGCACGGTGACATGTTACCAGGCTATGTCAATGGTAGTCGGCTCAAACCATATAGGACTAAATGACTATATGGCTGAAGTAATTGGCTCAAGCAAGATTGGCCCACCTGGGATAGGGCACTGACGCACATACGGGACACACACGCTGGTTACCAAATAGCTCCAGGGGTGCTTGGAAGCCCTGTGGCCATAGTGACTCAGGACGAGTCACAAGATTGTGTTGGGGGACTGTTGGAACAGGGTCTCCTACGAGCTTTGAAAATGGTCCAATTTTGTATATTTTTGATTATATTTAGTCTACCACAGGGGTTTGGGGTGGGTCAAAGCCCTGAAAGCATTGTAATGGGTCAAAGGGTAAATCTGGGGTTCGAAAAGCATGGTTTGAGGATCATAGGAAAGATTAGGATAGATGGTTATAAAATAGAGGAACATTTTGAACTGTAAGTAGGCAATGAAGAGCTATTGATGCGAATTGTGGTATAATAAGTCTGTTTGGGTGTTTTTGGAAGGAATCTTGCTGGCTGTGTGTGCGGAGATCCAGAGTCTTACTGTGTGCGGACCTTGCTGCTGTGTGCGTAGGCTGGGATGGGTATTGTGAGAGGAAGTTGATGAATTAATGAATACAAAAGGCTGTTTGGGAACTAAATCTATGTGTACTGTTTATGCGAATCATTGGTAATTACTGTCTTATGCATATTCTGCATTCCACTATGAAAGTTCTGTGTAAGTGTTTTACTGCATCTAGATCTATTATGTTCTGTTTATGCAATGTTGAGTCACTGTCTTGGAGTATATGATTATTGAGCACCATAGTAAAATTAAACTTGCACACGTGGATGCGGAAAGAGGCCCATAAGTCCTGCTCGAGGAGATCTAGACATCTCAAGGCAGGACGCAGCTCTACTTGACTTACCTATCCTTTCTCAGGGTGCGGAAACCTGGTTCCAGCACCCACCCATACTACTTTGGGTGAGACTTTGACCTGCGCAAGTAGGTCACTACCGAAAGGGCCAGTAGTATAGGGGTTTGTTGGCAAACCTTGAACTCCAAACCTGGGTCAGGACCCCTCGAGCCAACAGTAAATTTTTCAAGAAAGGCAATGTGGTTATAAAGGAAGATGGCCATGAAGAAGAAAACATAAAAATGAGGCTCCTGTGTGAGATATGAACCCATGGAACTTAAGCTTCTCATGGGAGACTTTTAGGTCCCTATATTACTAGTTTAGTCCCTTATTGTTATTATTGCAGCCCCATTATTGTTATTTTTGTACCCCTGTAACCCAAATATTGTTATTATTGTGCCCTTACATTATTATTGTTAGGTCGACTAGGATTATATTGTGGCCCTATGGATTGCTATATATAGAAGGAGGTTTTGGTAATTTGTATCATCGAAGAATTTCTCATTTATGTAATGTAGTGGAGGTTTCCCCCTCAAAGTGGCTGATTTCTAACACGTTGATCTCTCTTTTCTTCTATTTTTGGAACTAGTTTCATAACATTTGGTTTCAGAGCTTGGGATTCTAGGGTTTTTCTGCTCCAAATAGGTCATCGTGGAATTTTCACTATAACGTTTTTCCAGCTGAAATTTTTACAGAGTGAAGCCAAAATCCTGAGTAACTTTGTGGAAAAATTTCAGATCTTGGTTCACAATATTTTAAGAGATATGATCTGTGCAAGTTAGGGATTTTTGCAGGCTCCTGAATTACACCTAAACAGGTCATCGTGGAATTTTTGCTATAACTTGTTTTCTACGATGGTTAAGAAGCTGGAAGTTTTACAGAGTGAAGCTGAAATATTAGGGAACATCATAGAAACATTTCAGAGCTTGATCCACAATATTTGTGGAGATAGGGTCTATGGAAGTTAGGGATTTTCAGGCTCTTGAATTTCATCTCAAAGAGGTGACCGTGGGAAAATCGTCATAACTCTCTCTCTGAGCATTGGATTAGAATTATGTAACAATTTTCCACAAGTACATAGACTTTAGTTTCCTCTATATCAATTTCAGAGCCAAAGGAGGAAACAATGACACGTGGCACACCGTACAAGGTCGCTCTACTAAACCAGTCCATAATTAGGTCATTGTGCAAGATTGGGCATAACTTTGTCTTGAAGAATCCAAATCAGGTGAGACCTATGGAAATTTAAAGAAGCTTCAAAGGTATACTATAGGGCTGAATTTCAGATATTGAAGATATAAAATAACAGTGATAATTCAATTTCAATATTGAGCTCCTCAAAATCAATAAGAAGGTGTGTATTTTTTTTCGAATTGCATAAGTCTTGTGTGAAAAATCAGTTTGAATTGATTCCAAGGGCATATTGTATATATCAGTATTCGGTTATAAAACTCCCCTTAAAAATAATTCAACACCCATTAAGCCTTTAGAAGGCTCTACTATGACTCATGAAGATGAAGAATTGCAACATGACATGTCAAAATTACAAGAGCAAGTGCACCAAATTTCGCTCTCGCAAAGAGCAACAAAAAATGAAATGGAAGTTTTGAAGAAAGGCATGGAAGCTAATATGGATGGCATGGAAGCTGGCATGGAAGCTAAGATGGATGACATGAAAGACAACATGGAAAACATGAAGAATGATCTAAATGCACACATGGAAGGTTTGACAAAGTTGATACAAGAAATGTTTCCTAATGCCAAAAAGATAATAGAGGAAACTAATGATGAGAACAAAATAAATGTTAATCATGATTTCATAAACTTTAATGTTGGATGGAAGAACCACCATATTCAAAATATGGATATGAGGAAGTTTGATGGCAAGATCCTATAACATGGATACTAAAGATGGAGCAATATTTTGATCTCAATAATCTACAAAACACACAAAAGGTACGCATTGTAACTTTGCATTTAGAAAAAAATACATTTGTATGGTATTGATGGCTTTTCTCCCATAATTTTTTTTTCACTTGGTCAATTTTTACGG
Organism: Pinus albicaulis; assembly: GCA_034641835.2. Lineage (NCBI taxonomy): Eukaryota > Viridiplantae > Streptophyta > Pinopsida > Pinales > Pinaceae > Pinus > Pinus albicaulis. The sequence continues at coordinate 549,931,112 of CM076582.1, read as the reverse complement.
AGAAATGATAGAACATTACGAGGATACAAAAATAAACACCTTCTTTAGCCAATTGATGAATCTCAAACAAAAGGGTTTAGTGGTGGAGCACATTGAGGACTTCCAAAAATTGAATATAAGGGTAACTGATATTCTAGAGGAACACAGGATTGTTGTCTTCATAGGGACTCTAAATGATAAAATCCAAAATGAAGTTCGCGTTTGGGAACCTGATTCATTGGAAAAGAAATTCAGGTTGGCAAGAAAAATTGAATGTAAAATTATGGTGACAAGGAAGCTTGCCACTCACATATATAAATATGGAAGTGTTGCTACTCCTAGACTTCCACAACGTACAAGGTTGACACCACAAAAATTGGAAGAAAAAAGAGCAAAAGGGATTTGCTACAGTTGTGATAGAAAATACACTAAAGGTCATAAGTGTGCTGAGAAGAAATTATTTTACATAGATTGTGAAGAAAAAGATGAACAAGAATCTTAAAAAGACATAGATATACACCAGGAACCAACCCTAGAAGAGGAAGAAATGTGTCCGACCATATCATGTAATGCATTGGCAGGAAGTACCACTCCTCAAAATCTCAAGATAGAAGGACATATCAAGAAGAAAAAGGTAATAGTGTTGATTGATTAAGGTAGTACCCATAATTTTATTCATTGTAAGGTAGCCAAGGAATTGAATTATTTCCTATACCCAACACTAGAATGTCAAGTGATGGTTGCAAATGGAGGAACTATAAATTTCTCTAGAAAATTCCATAATATCAAGCTAACCATGGGGTAATATGTATTGAATAGTCCAATGCTTTCCATTCCAATGGGAGGTGTTGATGTTGTACTAGGAGTACAATGTTTACAATATTTAGGGATGGTAGCTTTAATTTTCAAGAAATTTTCTTGAATTTTTTTTCAGAACGAAAGGAAGTCAAATTACGGGGTATCGCATGGAAACTGTGAAAGTTAATAAGCTCTAATGTCATGAAAATTCTTCTCAAGAAATAACAATGAGGCATAATTGCACAATTATGCTCACTAGAAGTTCCAATATCAAAATCATCTATTTTTGTAGATCTCCAAAAAGTCCTGGACAATCATTCCAAGGTGTTTGAAACTCCCAAAGGACTCCCACCTATTCATGATCATGATCATGCTATTAATTTTATTCCAGGAAGTGTTCCTCCAAACATCATGCCTTATAGATATTCTTATGTCCAAAAGAGTGAAATTGAATGTATGATTGCAGAAATGTTAGAGGTTGGTATAATTTAACCTAGTCAAAGTTCTTTCTCTGCTCTAGTAGTATTGGTGCACAGGAAGGATGGATCATGGTGCATATGTCTAGATTATAGGGAGCTCAATAAGCTCACCATTAAAGATAAATTTCCCATTCCCGTGATTGATGAATTACATGGAGCAATTTATTTTACCAAGTTGGATCTTTGTTCAGGATATCATCAAATTAGAATGAAGACTTAAGATATTCCGAAAACAACATTTCGAACTCATGATGGTCATTATGAATTTTTGGTCATGCCTTTTGGCCTTACCAATGCATATTCTACATTTCAAGGGTTGATAAATTCCATTTTCAAACCCTTAGAAAATTTGTGCTAGTATTTTTTGATGATATACTAATCTACAATCGGTCTTGGAAGGATCATATTCAACATGTTGATAGGGTGCTAAAACTATTGCAGGAGAAACAATTATATGCAAAAGCATCCAAATGTTTCTTTGGAGTACAAGAGGTGGAATATATGGGTCATATTGTATCTCACGAGGGTGTTAAGGCAGTGTTGTGTAACTAGCTCCAAAAATAGAAGAAAAGAGATATCAACACCTTAGAAATGAGCCACTTCGAGGGGGAAACCTCCAATACATTACATAAAATGAACAATTCTTGGATGATACAATTTACAAAACCTCCTTTCTATATATAGGAGTCCATGGGGCCATAATGTAATCCTAGTGGGCCATAATGTAATCCTAGCCGACTTAACAATAATAATTTAAGGGCACAATAATAACAAAATGGGGGTTACAAGGGTACAATAATAACAATAAGGGGGTTACACTAACAATAATAAGGGACTATACTAGTGATATAGGGACCTAACATGCCCCTCTCCTTCAAAAAAGTGTTGTCCTCAACGCTTGAGTAGCTCAGGGTGCTTCTGTATAAAATTCTCATCCTCCCATGTAGAATCTTCAGTGGGTAAGTTCTTCCACTTGATGAGATACTCTGAAATTGATCGATTCCGTAGCTGTCGAGTTCTTGTTTCCATGACCACTTCAGGTTCCAATATTATTTTTCCTTCCTCATCAAGTTCCGGCAATATTGTTTGAACTGGAAGATTTTCACCTATAACCTTCTTTAAGCATGAAACATGGAAAACTGGATGTACTCGCGAAGAAGCAGGAAGTTCCAATTTGTATGCCATAGTACCAATCTTTTGCAACACCTTGTAAGGACCATAGTACTTTGGCGATAATTTATTATCCTTCTTAGGTTGCTTGAGGGACATTTTTTTGTATGGTTGTAGCCGTAAAAATACCCAATCTCCTACAACAAAACTTCTCTCGCTGCGATGTTGATCTGCCTGTTGTTTCATTCGATTTTGTGCCAAATTCAGGTTATCCTTTAAGAGTTGGAGAACTTCTTGCTGATGCTCGATGTGATCTTCCACTGCTTGAACCTTCTAATTTTCCCTTAAAGATGATGTGATGGATGGTGGATGATATCCATAAAGTGCCATAAATGGGGTCATTTTTGCTGCAGTATGGAAGGAAGTGTTATACCACCATTCAGCGAGAGGTAACCACTTGACCCATTGTGTTTGTTTATCAAATACAAAACAACGAAGATATCCTTCAAACATTTATTTACTATCTCAGTTTGACCATCAGATTGAGGATGATAAGATGAGCTATGAGCTAATTGAGTACCCAAACAAGAAAATAACTCCGTCCAAAAATTTCCAGTAAAAATGGGATCTCCGTCGCTCACAATAACCCTTGGGATTCCATGTAGCTTTTGAATTCTGTCCATAAATGTAGTAGCAACTGTACTTGCTTTAAATGGATGAGATAATGCACAAAAGTGTGCATACTTGGTAAGTCTATCAACTACCACCATGATGACACTCTTTCCTTCGGACTTAGGTAAACCTGTGATAAAATCCATTGAAATCTCATCCCAACGTTGACTTGGAATGGATAAAGGTTGTAGAAGTCCTGGGGTCTTAATTGTTTCCACTTTATTCTGCTGGCAAACCAAACATTCCGCCACAAACTTTCGAATATCAGATTTAAGGCCATCCCAACAAAATTCTTTCTTCACCCTGTGGTAAGTTTTTAAAAATCCTGAGTGTCCTCCTAAAGGAGAAGTGTGCAATTCCAGAAGAATCTTTTGTTTTAGTTGGGAATTCTTACAAAGATATAAGCGATTTTTGTACCATAAGGAATCATTTTTCCAACTAAATGTATCAAATGTACTAGGATCTTGCTGCAACTTTTGAATGAGTGTCCATACATCTTTGTCCTTCTTCCATTCATCTCTTGCTTCGGTTATCCAATCTGGTTGGATAATAGAATGGCACAAAGCAATGCTTCCACCTCTTCATTCTTTCTTGAGAGTGCATCTGCAACAACATTAAGCTTTCCTTTTTTGTAGATTATTTCAAAGTCATAACTCAACATCTTTGTGACCCATTTTTGCTGCTCTTCTGAAGATAGTCTTTGTTCCAAAAAGTGTTTAAGACTATCATGATCAGTTTTTACCTTCAAGTGTCTTCCCATTAGGTAAGTTCGCCATTTCTTTAGTGCATGCAGTATTGCTAACATTTCCTTCTCATAAATAGGTTTCTGTAAATACTTTCCTTTGATTGGACGACTTTCAAAAGTAATGGTTCTTCCTTCTTGCATTAAAATAGCACCAATTCCATTTCCTGAGGCATCACATTCCACAATAAAGGTTTTTGTGAAGTCTGGCGTAGCTAAGACTGGTGCTAGGCACATTGCCTCTTTAAGATGTTCAAAGGCCTTAGTTGCTTCAGGAGTCCATGAAAATACATCTTTCTTCAATAATGTTGTTAGAGGTGCTGCTATTCTCCCATAATTCTTAACAAACTTGCGATAATACCCTGTTAACCCGAGAAATCCTCGCAACTACTTTATGGTCGTGGGGACTTTCCATTCCTTAATGGCTTTAATTTTGTTAGGGTCTACTTTAACACCCTCATGAGATATAATATGACCCAGATATTCCACCTCTTATACTCCAAAGAAACATTTGGATGTTTTTGCATATAATTGTTTCTCCTGCAATATTTTGAGAACCTTGTCAACATGCTCAACATGATCCTTCCAAGACCTGCTGTAGATTAGTAAATCATCAAAAAATACTAGCACAAATTGTCTAAGGAAGGGTTTGAAAATGGAATTCATCAACCCTTGAAATGTAGAAGGTGCATTGGTAAGGCCAAAAGCCATGACCAAAAATTCATAATGACCCTCATGAGTTCAATATGCTATTTTTGGAATATCTTCATTCTTCATTCTAATTTGATGATATCCTGAACGAAGATCCAACTTGGTAAAATAAATTTCTCCGTGTAATTCATCCAATAATTCATCAATCACAGGAATGGGAAATTTATCTTTAATGGTGAGTTTATTGAGCTCCCTATAATCCGGACACATTCGCCATGATCCATCCTTCTTGTGTACCAATACTACAGGAGCAGAGAAAGAACTTTGACTAGGTTGAATTATACCCGCCTCTAACATTTCTGCAATCATACGTTCAATTTCTCTCTTTTGGAAGTAAGGATATCCATAAGGCCTAATTTTTGGAGGAACACTTCCTGGAATCAAATGAATAGCATGATCATGATCACGAATAGGTGGGAGTCCTTTGGGAGTTTCAAACACCTTGGAATGATTGTCCAAGACTTGTGTAACCAAATGTTGTGTAACCAGCTCCAAAAATAGAAGAAAAGAGATATCAACGCCTTAGAAATGGGCCATTTCGAGGGGTCAACCTCCAATGCATTACATAAAATGAACAATTCTTGGATGATACAATTTAGAAAACCTCCTTTCTATATATAGGAGTCCATGGGGCCATAATGTAATCCTAGTGGGCCACAATGTAATCCTATCCGACCTAACAATAATAATTTAAGGGCACAATAATAAGAAAATGGGGGTTACAAGGGTACAATAATAACAATAAGGGGGTTACACTAACAACAATAAGGGACTATACTAGTAATATAGGGACCTAACAGGTAGACCCTAACAAAATTAAAGCCATTAAGGAATGGAAATTCCACACAACCATAAAGCAGTTGCGAGGATTTATCAGGTTAATAGGGTATTAACGAAAATTTGTTAAGAATTATGGGAGAATATTAGCACCTCTAACAACATTATTGAAGAAATATGCATTATCATGGACTCCTGAAGCAACTAAGGCCTTTTAACATCTTAGAGAGGCAATGTACCTAGCACAGGTCTTAACTACGCAAGACTTCACAAAAAGCTTTATTGTGAAATGTGATGCCTCAGGAAATGGAATTGGTGCTGTTTTAATGCAAGAAGGAAGACCCATTTCTCTCGAAATTCATCCAATCAAAGGAAAGTATTTACAGAAAGCTGTTTATGAGAAGGAAATGTTAGCAATATTACATGCACTAAAGAAATGGCGACCTTACCTAATGGGAAGACACTTCAAGGTAAAAACTGATCATGATAGTCTTAAACACTTTTTGGAACAAAGACTATCTTCAGAAGAGAAAAAAAAATGGGTCACAAAGATGTTGGGTTATGACTTTGAAATAATCTACAAAAAAGGGAAGCTAAATGTTGTTGCAGATGCACTCTCAAGAAATAATGAAGAGGTGGAAGCATTTCTTTGTACCATTTCTATTATCCAACCATATTGGATAACTGAAGCAAGGGATGAATGGAAGAAGGACGAAGAAGTGTGGACACTCATTACAAATTTGCAGCAAGATCCTAGTACATATGATACATTTAGTTGAAAAAATGATTCCTTATGGTACAAATATCGCTTATATCTTTGTAAGAATTCCCAAGTAAAACAAAATATTCTTTTGGAATTGCACACTTATCCTTTAAGAGGACACTCTGGATTTTTAAAAACTTACCACAAGGTGAAGGAATAATTTTTTTGGGATGGCCTTAAATCTGATATTCAAAAGTTTGTGGTGGAATGTTTGGTTTGCCAGCAAAATAAATTTGAGACAATTAAGACCCCGGGTCTTCTACAACCTTTATCCATTCCAAGTCAATGTTGGGAGGAGATTTCAATGGATTTTATCACAAGTTTACCTAAGTCCAAAGAAAAGAGTGTCATCATGGTGGTAGTTGATAGACTTACCAAGTATGCACACTTTTTTGCATTATCTCATCCATTTAAAGCAAATACAATTGCAACTACATATATGGACACAATTCAAAAGATACATGGAAACCCAAAGATTATTATGAGCGACAGAGATCCCATTTTTACTGGAAATTTTTTGACTAAGTTATTTTCTTGTTTGGGTACTCAATTAGCTCATAGCTCATCTTATCATCCTCAATCCGATGGTCAAACTGAGATAGTGAATAAATGTTTAGAAGGATATCTTAGTTGTTTTGTATTTGATAAACAAACATAATGGGTGAAGTGGTTACCTCTCGCTGAATGGTGGTATAACACTTCCTTCCATATTGCAGTAAAAATGACCCCATTTATAGCACTTTATGGATATCATCCATCGTCCATCACATCATCTTTAAGAGAAAGTTCTAAGGTTCAAGCAATGGAAGATCACATCGATCATCAACAAGAATTTCTCCAACTCTTAAAGGATAACCTAAATTTGGCACAAAATCGAATGAAAAAACAGTCAAATCAACATCGCAGCGAGAGAATTTTTGATGTAGGAGTCTGGGTATTTTTACGGTTAAAACCATACAAAAAAATTTCCCTCAAGAAAGCTAAGAAGGATAATAAATTATCGGAAAAGTACTATGGTATTTACAAGGTGTTGCAAAAGATTGGTACTATAGCATACAAATTGGAGCTTCCTTCTTCTTCGCAAGTGCATCCAGTTTTCCATGTTTCATGCTTAAAGAAGGTTATAGGTGAAAATATTCCAGGCTAAACAATATTTCTAGAACTTGATGAGGAAAGTAAAATCATATTGGAACATGAAGCAATCACGGAAACAAGAACTCGACAACTTTGAAATCAATCAATTTCAGAGTATCTCATCAAGTGGAAGAACTTACCCACTGAAGATTCTACATGGGAGGATGAGAATTTTATACAGAAGCACCTAGAGCTACTCGAGCGTAGAGGACAACGCTTTTTTGAAGGATAGGGGCATGTTAGGTCCCTATATTACTAGTTTAGTCCCTTATTGTTATTAGTGTAGCACCCTTATTGTTATTGTTGTACCCCTGTAACTACAATATTGTTATTATTGTGCCCTTACATTATTATTGTTAGGTCGCCTAGGATTATATTGTGGCCCCAGTGACTCCTATATATAGAAGGATGTTTTGGTCATTTGTATCATCGAAGAATTGTTCATTTATGTAATGTATTGGAGGTTGCTGCCTCGAAGTGGATGATTTCTAAGGCGTTGATCTCTCTTTTCTTCTATTTTTGGAGTTGGTTTCATAACATTTTACCTTTTTTCTAAGTATACCTCTAGCTGCTATCATATGTTAGATTCCACCATGTGTCAATAAGCATCTTTTTGTTCAAATTGGTTTCTTTGCAAGTGTCACTTTTTCAAGAAAGGCAGTGTGGTTATAAAGGAAGATGACCATGAAGAAGAAAACATACAAAGGAGGCTCCTGTGTGAGATATGAACCCATGGAACTCAAGCTTCTCATGGGAGACCCAGTGTTGCAGAGGATTTCATAAAATATGTTTGCATGAGTTTTTACAAGAAGATATGAAGGGATTTCTTTGTTTTTTGACAATTTGAGTAGTCAACTTCAAGAGAATTTTGTGGGTAAACAGAGGAGAATTATTAAAAACTAAGAGAGGTTATTGTCAAGAATAGATCAAAGAAAATTAACCTCTTTAAATTTTATCATAGGTGCTACCAATTGGGATATTCAAATATTTATTTGGGCTTTATTTTCAGAATGCATTTTTTTCCTATTTTAGACATGTTTTTAAAATACATATTTCGGACACCTAGAGATGTTTTTCAAAAAACCAAGAGAGGTTTTCTTCAACACGAACTGATTTAAAAAAAGTGCTCCCATTTTGCAAAATATATCAAGGATTCAGAGATATGATCTCATTGATGAGCCCTATTTTTCAGAAAAAAACAACAAAATTTTGAGTTTTTTGCCAATTAGGCAATTTCGTAGCGAACTCCAGGCTTGAAGGCCATATTTCGCTACAAAATCCCTGTAGGTTACTTTTTGAAAGAAATATAATTTTGGATGGAAATCAATGGAGGATAATATTTGTATTTAGCTTATAGTATCTAGCAAGCATATCCCAATAAGAAAGATAGGCTAGAAGTTGACTTAGATGGCTGAAATGAATTTGCTACCAAACTATGCTACGAAATTGCCTGTTTTACTCTATTTTTGTAGTGAACAACATTTGGTAGTATTTTAGTGTTTTGAAGGAGTATTTAAGGTCAAATAGCCATGTGGAAATCTTAAAGGATATTAGAGGAATTTTTTGGTGAAGGCAGGGTCTTCGACAAAGTTATTCAGCTCACCAGCTTATCAAGATGCCACATCATCAACATGACAACTCATAGTTAGAGTCCAAGGAATAGTTCCTATATTCCAGCCATGATGTTTTATTATTATATCATGCCTTTTTCCACCTGATAAAGCTTCTCTTGCGATAAACCTTGTTTAAGTATGGAGTTTTAATAGTTTGATAATGTAATAATGAGTGAAAGAGTCCTACTAGGTTTCTAATTCTTGAATACAGAGTTATCTCTACTTTTTCCTCCTTGTAATTAGTTTCTAGTTAGATTAGGTGTCCATGAAGGTATTCAAGAGTCTAGCCCAGTTGATATGATGTAAAGGTTCCTAATTCTATAAACAAGGAGAGGAAAGAGATTGAAAAGGGTGGAAGAATGTTACTTGACACTACCACTATTGCAAAATTTTATCATCAGTAATATACATTGACTGTGTTTCTAATTCACCTGATATTCTAGGAATGTTTCAATGAGATTATGTATTATGTTTCTCTTTATCTTTTTTCCAATATCTTGATGTTGAATTACTCATAATTCATGTTATGCATGCTTTGAATTCATTTTAACATTGAGCTATTGAATATTTCTGTGTGTTAGTATTATCCTTTCATTGAAACAGTAAAAGCCTCAACTTCCACAAGAAGATCCATTTGTCATTGAATTCATTATTAATGACTCCATAGGCCCAATGGTAGTGAAACCTATTTAATTTTTCACCTGAAATCAAACACATTCAATCCAATTCAGAGTTAGCCATCTTCTTTCAATTTATCCATTGAATATACTTTATCCTTTTGAGAGAGCCCTCTCAGGTTGAAGAGGCTAATCCTCAGTCAAAAACTTGTTTAAAAGAGTTACTCTAAGATGTTTGGTGGAGCAGCCCATCAGTACCAATTTAGAGGTAAAAATTCTTTTGGAGGAGGAAGTGGTTGCTCTAACGCTCCACTATTGGGGCTAGTGGTGTTCATTATTTTGATGTATCTTGGAACTTTTGCTTAATTCAGAAGTTTGTTGAGCCAACACACTTTCATGCGTATGTTTTAAATATTGTAAGAATATTATTTGAATGTTTGTGATGTATGTTGTTTTCATATGTACTAAGGAGATTGAACCATTTTAGTAGCTTTGGTACTTATCTTGTTGAAGGTGTGTTGTGTGTGCTTTAAAAATTGTTGCTCCTTTGTGAACTATTTTACTAGTTGTTTAGCGATTCATTCATCTGTACATTCTTGTGCGCATTTTGAATCTTAGTACTATTACTTGTATTTAAAATACTCACTTTTATCTCTCCCTTTTGGTAGAGGAAACCTGATACATTCCACAACTGAACATTCCACAAGGCATATTCACTTGCTAATATGAAAGTACTTGTGAATTACTCTCTTGTGTTGAAAATTGAAGCCAAGAAATATCTTTAAGAATATATGGCAGTTGGACCTTATTTTTGGTCTAGAAGGGCTCCCACACCAAGTAGTGCAAATTATAATTGGGACTTTTCATTGGGGAGACCCCCTTGCATGTTGGCAGTATCCAACACCATAAACACTATCCAATGTAGTTAATCATCAATACTAAGATGGATAATCAGATCTAAGCAAGTTAATGGATAGTTAGATCCAAGCAAGTTATTAGGTACTGTAGAGATACAAAGAAACAAATTAACGATTAAATCCTCACAAAAAGAAAATAAATAATATTTTATACAAATAAAAAATTAAATAATTTATTAATTATTAAATTATATAGTAGTTTAAATAAGAAAAATATTTAAAGGACCATTAATAATAATAATATTAAATTAAATTGAAATTAAAATTAATAAATAACCAAAAGAAAGAAAAAAATGGAATATATATATGAATGAATGTATTAATAAATCATTAAAAAAAATCAAAACAAATAAATAGAAACATATAATTATGTATTAATAATAAATAAATAATTTTTTTATTGTATTTTTACTTATAAATCTATGTATGAAAGCATTAATAAATATATTTTTTGGTGTAGAAGGAAAGAAGCAATAAACATAGGTGAAGAGTAGTAGATATAATCAATAAATAAAGATGATGCCAAGAGAGAAACATTAAGAAAAATTAATAAAATAAATAGAAAAGGAGAGAGACTTTTATAAAAATTAATAAAATGATGATGATGATGATGACGATGATGATGGTTAATGTCCATTGAGACCAATCTTTGGTTTATTGGATCTAAATAAAATGTTATTTAGTTTGATTTAAGATTTTATTCCTATGCTCAAAAATATTGGAGAGAAGCTTCCTGAGCTCACTATAATTTTGACATCTTAAAAGGCTAGGAGGGTCAGTATTGCAACAAAGATTATGAAATTGAGATCTAATGTGGTTGTACACGGGGCACTCTAAGAGGAAGTGATTTTCATCCTCGATGTTCATATTCTCACAGAGATGGTAGATTCTTTCCATCCATGGTGTTTTAGGAACTGTCCAACGACCTGTTTCACTATGGAGCTCATGAGAGTTCGTTCTAATCTTGGGTAGATTAATTTTCTTCTTTGAGCTAGTTAAAATAGAGAGATACTTTTGATCTTCTAGGGTGGGGTTGATGACTTCCTTATAATATCTTAATTTCTTTTAGCGCTAGATCTTTCTCACACCACATTTTTTCTTTGAACTTAGAAGTAACATTTTTTTTAATGTTATTAAAATTTTGCAATGCAACATTCTTGTCAATCTCCCAATGGTTTAACTAGGCCCTGGTGTCTTTATACCAACCTCGTTTAAGCCTTAGGTGGTTTTGGTTGGAATTTAAAGCTAGCTTAGGAAGTCTATGGTCTCCCATGTTATTGATATTGTGCTTGTACAACAAAAGCCTAGCCATAGCTAGGCTCTCGATAGGGGAAAGACCCACTTCTATAAGGAGAATAGGATAGGGTGTATTGCTTTTAATTTTAAGGTTATACGTTATAAAACGCTTCTGGATTTTCTCAATATTTCTCCAAGATTCTCTAGAGATGATGCAACCCCAAACTTCACATCCATATAAGATAACAGAAGTGGCTAAATTTTCAAAGAGGAACTTATTTCTATCCCACATTACGAGGTTTTCCATTTTACAATTATTTTCAAGACCAAAATAAGCTTTCCACCTGACATTAATCCTTTTCTGAATGCTATAGTTCTAGTTGAGCTTGTGATGAATATCAATTCCTAAGTACTTGTAAGAAGACACTTCCTCCAAGTTACTATTGTCATACATAAAATTAGCGTAAGTGTCCTTCTTGGATTTGATAATCATAAGTTTTGTTTTTTCAGTGTTAACAGACATACCCATGGTAGAGAAGAAATCCTTAAGAAGTATAAGTTTCTTATCAAGATCAGATGGGCACCTTGCGAGAAGAGTAATATCGCTAGAATATAGAAGAAGGATGATGACTATCCCAGCCAAGATCATGCCAACACATCCTGCTTCCTCTAAAAAACCTTCTAGCTTGTCGATGTAAATTCCAAATAGGGTAGGGGAGAGGGGGAAACCTTGTTTAACTCCGATATTAAACTTAATATCTTTCAACTACCCCTCATTGCTCTTTAAATTGGAAATTGAATTCTTATATAATATTATAGCGGCCACTCTTAGCTAGAAAGGAACATTTAGCTCTTCTAATCTATTCCATAGGTTGTTTCTAGGAACCGTATCAAAAGCCTTTCTAAAGTCCACAAAGCAACAGAAGAGATTGGATTTATCATTGCGACATTCCTTCATAATGATCCTAAGAGTAACGAGGTGGTCTGTTGTTGAGTGCTACCTTCTAAAACCTGCTTGGCCTTTAGCCCGCTTACCTTCACTTTCAAGCCAATGCTCAACTTATTTTCCAAAATAATACCATATAACTTGGGCAAGAGAGGGCTGATCATAATTGTCTGATAATTAGAGGGGTTATTTATATCCCCACTTTTAAAAATAGGGATAATGTGTTGGAAATGTTGTCATTGATGGAAAAGGAGATTGGCAAAGGAGGAGAACCTGAAACAACAAAAAGGGACTTGTAGAAGGGTCATTTGATTGGAGATCTGGAGAGGTAGCAGAGGCGACAAAAAGAGAAGCAAGGAGAAACATCAGTCAAGGAGTAGAGGTATTTGATTTCATATATATAATGAGAAACTGGTTCTGAATGTGGGTGGAAAAAATGAAACTCTGTGTTATTGACTGACCGGGTCATGCACGTATTGACTACTGGAATTGTTTTTGAAAAGGACCAGAGTTAGAGATTCATTTGTATCTATGGGAGACTCTGTAATTGGTGGCTTAAATATACTCTGTGTATCAGTGAATAAACCTATCATGCAAGGAAGGAACCTGTATAAATTTTTTTGTTAGAAATGAAGGTAAATTGATATTTGGAATCATAACATGCAATTGGGGGTTTAATGGAATTGTAAAAAATCTGGAAAAATAGGCAATGTTCTAATTGATTTGTAGTTTAGAGAATGATGGGAAGTGTTAAGGTGTGATGAACCCTTGGTCAGATTTAGGAAGCCGATTATTGGAGGCAGACCTTCAAACGGAAACTGATGGTTCGCTCAGTAGAGAGTGATTGCTAAGATGTAAATTACAGGTCTAGTAATTTGACTGGAACACTAGTCTGTTCGAAACCTTAATGGCACGAATGTCAAAGAGAATTGGGCCCTGTTCAAATCATTAATTTTAACAACAACGCAATCATACCCTGAATCGAATTCAAAGGGGAATGATCATAAGGTGAAGGGAATTTGTGAATTCATCACAGAGAAATTGATTCCATCGTAAGAACCGTAAGGGCTTGAGGTTGGATATAGCAATCAAACTAAATTGCAAATGGCTGAAGTTTTATAAGCGTAGGTGGTGATTGAATCAATTGTTGATATGATATATGTGTGGACAAATTACAAATGATGAAGCTGTGAAATAAATAAAGGTATAACCGAGATGGCGCAGTGAGAGCCAATTGAACAGAGGTCGCTAGAATGTGTGCGAACTGTTGAATTAACTTAGTGTGAATTGGGATTATGAAATGGAAACTGGAATGGTTGAAATAGTTGGAACCTTGAAGAAATAGTGGAAGCGGGTTTGAAATCGAAAACCAGGAGTATCGCATGGGTAAGAAAATGGTAAGTGGATTTGAGTTTTGGAACACGATATGTCTCATTGATTGACACACGTCCTTAGGCGGTAATGTAATACCATTTACATCACGCGACTTTGGTGTGATAAGACCCGAGCATTTTGAAAACGCGATATTCAGTCATATTCCTTCGATCAATGTTGGTCGCGCGACAAGTTTGGGACCATTGATCAAATAGGTATGTTAATTGGTGGGGCCGAGTGATAAATTATATTGACGTTGGTAATTACCGTGCGCGAAGACCGCATATAACATTATTTTGATAGTATTAAAGTATCATGTTCGAGATTTATATTGTAATATGGCAGTTATGCATTGGTCGTGGATCCATAAGTAATATGATCGTGATAATAAAGCAAATGCTTTAATATATATTTAATCAAAATTGGATGCGTGGTCTGGCTTGCTAATGTATTAAAACAATTGATCGAGAAGTGTTGATATATGTATATAGTTGAATCTTGTAGAAATGAGGTTGCATGCAGGATAAGAAATGCGCTAATGAAGGAGTCTTGTGGTGGGACCCGAATATGCTATATAAAAAGCTGAGTTTAATTCCCAAGTCGAACCTTGATAGGTAATAAGATATTAAGGTTCCTAACATTTGAATTGGGCCAGAATATCTGTTGGCATATATATATATATATATATATATATATATATAGTTTGAAAATGAAGTCGGAACTTATAGGAAGGAATTTGCGCGCGAAGTAGGCATGGCATATAATACGTGGGTTTTTATAAAGTAATGACTGGGAAGTATGGATGTTCTAAGAGTAATTGACGTTCGCCCTTTTCTATTAGAAATGGGTGTAAATAAACTTGAAAATTGTTAAGAAAAAGCTTCCATAAGGCGAATTGGAATCTGGGCTGGGTTGTTTGTTAATAATAACTTCCGTGTAGTCCAAGATTGCCCAGATAGAAAATTTCGAAGTTGTGGTTACCCAGATCTGAGATTTTAAATGTAGTGCAAGTTAAAAGTATATGGAATGAGTTATATGCTGAGCGCATTACTATGTGTTGAGGTTTAACATTAGTAGGGTCGGAGAAATAATCAAAAGGATTATTTAATGAGCACATGTGGGTTGCACAAAGGCTTAATACACTGATAATTAGTCATTGAAGATTGAGGGGTCTAATGTGTGTGTGTGTGTGTATATATATATATATATATATATATATATATTGGGGTTTTCATAAAGAGGTTAGGCCACATAAAACTTCCGCTTATAAAGTTATATGAGTACGTTGTCAAATAAGAGATTATAGTTGGGTGTGTCCATTTTCAGGCATAGTGGAGATTGTTGCCTTATGACCATAAGAGAGTTTTAACTTAAATCTCAGTTTTGAAATTTTAAGGAAGCCAGATATATCATTGAATTTTCCAGAATCTGATTTTATTTGGGGTATTTAAAATTAAATTGCCAGCACAGAAAATTGAATGTTGAACTGCCCAGATTTTGGAAATAACTTGGATCAAATCTTGGAAAGGAAATTTTAAATGTACAAGACTTTGAGAGTTGTTGGGAACTAAACTGGTAAAACTGTTATATATTTAGCAGATTCAAAATTGCAGTGAATAGGCGTTGATAGGTGTTGCACAAGAATGAGACTATGGGTCTGACAGAGGTAAACATAGATTGCAGGTTTAAAAAGTGTACGTGCACAGGTGCACATTATTAAAGCGAACAGAGTATGCAGAACAGCTACATGATACCTGCAGATACACAATTGCAGTGAATAGCAAAAGAAGGCAGAATAGTTACCTGACAGCAGCATAAAAGACAAAACCAGAAAAGCCAAAATCCAAAAAAGGAACTGAGTGAAATTAATGTGTGTAACTGAAATTGTGAATGTAAATTTTGTAATTGATTTTATATTGTTTGTGATGCATTGGAAAGTCTCCGAAGGAAAACAAAATCCCACTGAAATATTGAAATTAACACATATTGCTATAATTTTTTAATGAGTTGGTAAAAGAAATAAGGAGGCAGAAGGAAAAAATTCAGGGCTATTCACTTCAAATTCCCTGAGGAATATAAACAGTCATGTGATAAACTCTATATATGATATCACATTGGTATGAAAAAATAGGTTAGAGAGTGAGGTAAGAGAATGGAGAAATAAAGAAGCAAGGCAGAGGAAAAGGAAGAGCTGATAGAGAATCCGAGAAGATGCTGAGATGATGCAGGGTAGATATGAGGACTGATGGACACCAGAAGAGAAAGTTCAGAACAGAGCTAATATCCAAGGTAAATCAATAAGTGGTTTTATTTTGAAAGAATGAGAAATTTGGAGCTTCCATATCAAGTTGTAGCTTGATAGATTTCAGTTGTAGCTGACTGGTGTTGGAGCCTCCTGTAGGTTGGTGCCTGTAGAAAATTGATGGGAGTTGGAGCTTCCTTGCAAGTTGTAGCTTGCAGAATTGAGGTAGGAGCCTCCTGTAGGTTGGTGCCTACAGAAAATCAGTGGTGAGAGGGAGTTGGAGCTTGCCTTTGCATCACAACAATAATAAGATGTGGTTTTCTCCCTTTATGGGTTTCCACTTATATCTGGTGTCTATGTGCATGATGTCTATGTGTTGATATGGTATGTCTATTCTGATAATACTTGCTGCTCACATATTAAAACTGCTAGTTCAATATCTAATCTGTTTATTAATTTCTGCTCACAAATAATGATTGCTCACACATTTTGTTGATCATGAAATGAAGGTGTTAATAAAGTTTAATGAAAAGTTTTAAAAGCCCATGAATGTGTTAAACTAATTCACCCCCCCCTCTCAGTTTAACTAAGGGTTTAACATAATGAGGCTCTGAGTCCAAGGTTTATGGAACCCTTGCTTAACCGCTTGGTTGAAAAGCTTGTGGATGCGGGGGATGAGGACAAGACCTCCAATTTTTAAGATTTCCACCTGGTAACCTTCAATGTCTTTAGCTTTCCCATTTTCCAAGTGTTTAATTCTGAAATCAATGTCTTATAATGAGAAAAATTCTTTCATTGTGAGTAGGGTTTCAAATTTATCCCTGGCATTTGGAGATTCATAAAGCTTTTTAAGATAGGAATTCCAGTTGTGTAAAGAAATTTTATTATTATCTTTAGTTTTCCTAGTTAGAATCTACCTCCAGAATTTCTTAGGAGGCACCTTAGAGAGGTGTAAGAGATTCTCTTGTATTTTACAGATATATTGCCTTTTTTTCTTTTAGTTAGGGCTTTGTAGATTTTTATATTTTCTATTTTGAGAGATTCATCAATAGCTTCCTTAATTGCTCTCCTTGCACTTTTACAATCTTTTTCATACCATGGATTGGTTTTATTATTTCTTTTATTACTTGAGACTTCAATTGAGAACTTGTTAATATAATATGAGAGGGTTGTAGTAAAATTATGATAGAGGTCATCTATGTTGTCTATACTAGATAAAGGAAGAAAATTAGTTTTTAATTCATTTAGAAAGAGATCATTTTTATTTCTATCAAAGATTAAGCTCTTTTGACTATAAGGATTATATTCAATGGGATCTCTATGCATGACAAAATTAAGAGTTATGAGTAAAGGCCTATGATCAGAGTCAGGCTCGTGGTCTTCTAAGATGTCAAAATTTAGTATTTCATTGTATAAATGGAGATTGGAAATAACATAGTCTACCATGCTGCTGCCAAGCCCATGGATGCAGGTCATCTGGCTAGAATTGGGACACTTCTTTAGACTATTGCAAATTATGAGACTGTGAGCACTACAGAGTTTAACTAGCTCCAACCCAAACAAATTATCCTCAAGGTCTTCAGAGCTCCTTTTGTGCCGGCTAACCAGATGAAGGTCTTCGTCTAACCAAAGAGGATTGGGGTTGGAATGATTGCTTAGAATAATAGTTTGGTTGCTTGAATTTTGAGCGTTAAAGTCACCAATTAAAAGGATATTACCTTCATTCATTAGGCTAGAAATATCATTCTCTAAACCATTGTAAAGACTAAATTTTTATCTAGATTTTTTTTCTTATAGAAGTTAGAATTGATGGGGAGGAATAACATATTGCTATGTAGGTCTTTTTATCATTAATTTCAGTGATCTCAATCCAACTATATTGGTTGTAAGGGTCATTTTTATAAATCCTAGCTTGGGGGGGGATGTTCTTCTTAATGTAGCAAGCTATGCCCCTAATGCCTCTACGGGAGGATCGTTTGTTCCAGGTACATCATAGTGCAAAGCCATCTATGTTAGGGACCTTAGATTCTTCATGATCCCAAGTTTCAACAAGCAATTAATAATCAACATCATTTGAGATCCAACTTAGCTTGGGGCCTTTGTTCCATGGAAAGCCCCGACAGTTCCAAGAAAGAATTCAAAGCATGTTGAATTTCTATTTATTACTATATTTTTTGTTTCTATCTCAAATAACGACTTTTCTATTTCTCATTATTTCCCATTTTCCTTCTTTCATAGCTTCTTTTACCTTTTGAACCTCCTTTCTTAATTCTGCTCGATCTTCTGGAATGAGATCTTCATTTATAAATATTCCCGTTCCTTTTAGACTTGAGGTTTTACTAAGTATGTCATACTTATGGTAAGTAGAGCTCACCTTTATTCGGATCAGCCTTCCTTTATTCTCAGTTAATTTCCCTAACGTTGTTGCTTCTGTGAGACACATGGTTTCAATTTGTAATCTATTATGTAATTATGTCTGGGCTATGGCTAAAGTATCCTCGTCTACCTCCTCTTTCAAACCGAAGATTATAAGGTTCAAGGCCCTTTTGTTATGGTCATGGTCTAATTTGATCAATTTTTTCATTTCATCTTTAATTGGTTTGATATCTAATTTACCTGCCCCACTATTTAGGGTGAGATTTTTGTTAACTTTTTCTTCTAGTTCTTTAATCATGTCCTTCATTTTTAGACTCTCTATATTATCAACATCTCCTTGCTGGGATGTTTGGTTTGTACCTTGGTTTTTTTTCTCTATGACTTGCAACCTAGTCTCCATTGCCTCCATTTTATTCTCCAATAGTTCTATTTTATTTTCTATTTGTTTTGGATATTTTCTTCAAGAGATGTGAATTTGTTTTCCAGCATGGCTTCTAACTGGGTTTGTAGCTTGACTTATCTTTCTTCTCTACGTTTCTCTAAAGACTCTATATACTCATAAAGGCACTGTAGAGTAACTATGCTAGGTCTACCTTTGGTAACCTTTGGTAGCTATGGTGAATTATTCATACTTGAGAATATATGAGGAGATATGTATTAGAAAAAGAAAAGGAATGTGTGCACCTGAATATCAGAAAATTAGACAACAGACCTCAAGTGCCCAGGTCCGAAAATTTATCGAGAAAAAAATCACCGTAGACCCAAGTATTAATCGAAAAAATTCATCACAAAATCTTCACCGCAGAATTTCACCATAGACCCAAGTATTAATCAAGAAATTCCACAGACCCAAGTATTAATCATGAAAATTCACCAGAAAATTTTCATCGCAGATATTAATCAAGAAAATTTTCACCGCAGACCCAAGTATTAATCGAGAAAATTTTCACCGCAGACCCAAGTATTAATCGAGAAAATTCACTGCAGACCCAAGTATAATGAACATCAAGTGAAATTAAATTATAAATCTTTCAGGAAATCACATGAGAATTTTAGGAACGACGCATTTCGAATTAAGTGAAATCTTTAAATTTTTATTTTTTCCTCAAAATAGGAAAATGACCTATTTATAAGCTACATGTCCTGTTAGGAAAATAGGAGTCTATTCGACCACCCCTCATTGTTTTTACCTCAAAATAGGAGTCTTCTCGATCACTTCAAATTCATCCAACCTTTCATTTTACCTTTATTTGCTACGACGAATTGAAGCTAGGCGTTCCAAATTTCCTCCTTGTGAAAATTCCAAATCATACCTCTGTTCGCAGAGAATGTCTATACTAGCATGTATATCCCACAACTCGTCCATAATAGAGGCCAGTGTTAGTGGTTTCACCACGTTTCTTGGGGATGGAGCATGTTCTTAGGCGACCTACCCCTCCTAAATTGTGTCTTCCTCTGCACGCTCCTCTTCTCATCCGACCAGTCTCCAGGCGGCCCATGGCGACCACCACCTCACTTTTACCTCCCTCTCTGATGCAACTTGACAAAAATGCAAGAATTTTTTTTTTCAAAAGTACCACTCCTCCCTCTAGGCTATCCCAAGAGAGGGGCCTCCCCCTCCCAACTTATACACAATACACCGACGGGATGCTCCCACCACTTCTTAGTTTTTACACCCTGACTTCTCGAGAGAGAGTACTCCACTAAATACCCCAGGCCTAAAAATTGTCCAACTCTTAAACCTTATTGTTGTTGAGCACCTCCGACTCCATTAAGGGGGGTGGTCAAGGTGGGCTTGCGAATCGACCTATCGAAAAACCTCCAACAAACAAAAAAGGGAAAACTGAAGCAACAAACATAAATTTTACCACCCAGGCCCCTATTAAATCTCATCGATGATAAAATTGTCTGTGAATAGACCTCGATGACCACAACCACTAGGGCGTGATTGAAACACTTTCCCCCCAGGTCCCAAATTATTCTAACTCTTACCAAGACTAGGCACGCCAGAACCTCATTTTGTCTGTCTCCACTTCCTCTAGACCTCGTTTCTCCCATGCCAGAGGGCATGCACATGTGTCAGTCTTATGCATACTCAATTGTGTTCCCTCCTTCAAACCTTACTCCCATACCCAACGACCAAATGCAACACATAATTGAAAATGTATATATTTTATAAGGCTCATACCCCTTCTCGATGCCTTGGCTCCCTCTGCACCATTTGCAGTAGCCTTCTCCCTCTCTAGGTACATGCATCATGTCACTCACGTGGAGCCGTTTGACCCCTGGCCTCCAGCTTTAGTGCCATTCGCCTCCCACGTGTTGCTCTCGTTACACATTCCCATTAGCGAAAATATTCATAAATATTATTAATAAATAATACTAATAATATTAGGAATGTAATATTACTATTAATAATATTAATGTAATCTTATATTAATAATATTAGGAATGAAATATTAATAAATATTAATAAATATTTGATATGATAATTAATAAATTAATAAGGAATTTTATAATCTTAACTATTATTATTAATAATAATAATAGTAATAGTAAAAGTAGTCAAGTCTCACTACCACAACCCTTTGAGGAATGACCTAGTCAGTAAGACGATCAAAAGGGGTGGTTGTGCACTATGCTAGGGGGAGGAGACATGCTAAAAGATCCAGTCAGCTAAAGGGTTGGTGTGGCCCAATTTGGGTGCTATCCCCGTGTGACTTAAATTATGACTTAGATGCCCTTGGGTCAAGACTCCTCAAGCCACAGGTCAAGCCTGGAGGATCACCTAGAACTTGATAGACAAAAAAAACAATAGTAATAGTAAAAGTAATTATTATTAATACCAATAATTATAATATTACATATTGTTATTCATAATTATTATTAATAACTAATATTAATAATATTAACATAATATGATTAATAATTATTAAATATTAGATATGATAATAAGGAATACTATAATATCAATTAATATTGTTATTATCAATCAAAAAATTGTTATTAATATCAATAATCAAAAGGAATAATATTACTAATGAAATTACTCAATTATCTTATTATAGAATTTTCATAATTAATTAATTAATTATTTAATTTTTGGGGATAGGGAAACTATTATTGAGCCTAGAGGATCATTCTATATTCCAATGTGAAGGCGATGTGTATGTCCGTTCCTCTTAAAATGCAAAAAAAATATTCTCTAAATGTTAAGTCCCTATATTAATAGTGTAGTCCCTTAATATGTTAGTGTAGCCCCCTTTATTGTTATTGTTGTACCCCTGTAACCCCCATATTGTTATTACTGTGCCCTTACATTATTATTGTTAGGTCGGCTAGGATTACATTGTGCCCCACTAGGATTATATTGTGGCCACATGGACTCTTATATATAGAAGGAGGTTTTGGTCATTTGTATCATCCAATAATTGTTCATTCATGTAATGTATTAGAGGTTGCCCCCTCGAAGTGGCTTATTTATAAGGCGTTGATATCTATTTTCTTCTATTTTTGGAGCTGGTTTCACAACATTTGGTATCAGAGCTTTGGATTCTAGGGTTTCTCTGCTCCAAACAGGTCATCGTGGAATTTTTGCTATAATTTTTTTTCTACGAAGTTTCAGAAGCTGAAATTTTTAGGGTGCGAAGCAGAAATCCTAAGGAACATCTTTGCAAAATTTCAGAGCTTGGTTTGTAATATTTTCGGAGATATGATCTGTGGAAGTAAGGTCTTTTTGCAGGCTCCTCAATTTAATCTAAACAGGTCATCATGGAATTTGCACTATAACTTTGTTTCTATGAAGGTTCAAAATCTGGAATTTTTAGGGTGCGAAGCTCTAATCCTGAGGAATTTGGTCACGAAATTTTAGAGCTTGGTTCACAACATTTTCAGAGATATGATCTGTGGAAGGTAGTGTTCTTTTAGGATCTTGAATTTCATCTCAAAGAGGTGATCGTGGGAAAATCTTCATAACTCTCTCTTTGAGCATCGGATTGGAGTGCCGTAAAAAGTGATCGCAAGTACACAGATTTTAGTTCCTTTTATATCAATTTCAGAGCTAAAGGAGGAAACAGTGACACGTGGCAAGTTGTACAAGTTCGCTCTACTGAACCAGTCTAAAATTGGGTCATTGTGGGAGATTGGACATAACTTCTCCTTGAAGAATCCAAATCAGATCAGACCTATGGAATTTGAAAAAAGCTTCGTAGGGCTACTATAGGGCTTAATTTTAGATATTTAGGATTTGCAATTATAGAGATAATTCAATTTCAATATCGAGCTCCTGAAAATCAAGAAAAAGGTGTGTATTTGGTTTTTAAAGTTGCATAACGTTTGTTTGAAAAAGTAGTTTGAAGTGATTCCAAGGGAAAATTTTAGAATTTTTATCAGTATTGGGTTCTATAATGGCTCCAAAAAATAATTCCATACCCATTAAGCCCTCAAAAAGCTATACTATGACGCATGAAGAGGAAAAATTGTAGTATGAGATATCAAAATTACGGTACCAAGTGCAACAAATTTTGATCTTACGAAGAGCAACCAAAGATGGCATAGATGGTTTAAAATCAGAAATGAAGGCTAAGTTGGATGGTTTGAAGGATCAAATAATAGCTAATATGGATGATAAATTAGTGGAAGATCATAATGAGCATCAACAACAAGTTCTCCAACTCTCAAAGGATAACCTAACTTTGGTGCATAATTTAATGAAACAACAGGAAGATCAACATCACATCGAAAGAATTTCTAAAGCAGTCACAGAAACAAGAACTCGACAAGTACAATCAATTTCAGAGTATCTCAACAAGAGGAAGAAATTTCATGTAGAAGATTCCACATGGGAGGATGATAATTTTATACAGAAGCATCAAGAAATAATCAAGCGTTGATGAAAACACTTGTTTGAAGGAGAGCGGCATGTTAAGTCCCTATATTAATAGTGTAGTCCCTTATTATGTTAGTGTAGCCCCCCTTATTGTTATTTTTGTACCCCTGTAACCCCCATATTGTTATTATTGCGCCCTTACATTATTATTGTTAGGTCATCTAGCATTACATTGTGCCCCACTAGGATTATATTGTGGCCCCATGGACTCCTATATATAGAAGGAGGTTTTGGTCATTTGTATCATCTAAGAATTGTTCATTCATGTAATATATTGTAGGTTGCCCCCTCAAAGTGGCTTATTTCTAAGGCGTTGATATCTCTTTTCTTCTATTTTTGGAGCTGGTTTCACAACACTAAATAGAAATAATGGCAGAGGTGTCCTCATATACATAATTTTATTAATAATAGGAAAATAAATTACATGAGAAATTTGAAGAGTTTACACACACAGACTCCAACACTCTTGCAATTAGGAAAATGACTTGTTTATAAGCTACATGTCCCAACTTATTTTAGTTAGATAAAGCAACAAGTGTCCATTTACAATAAATATCCTTCTAACCAATCTACTAAATTTATTCCCATATTAGAGCCTAAGATACGACACTATTCTGGAGTCATATCTTTTGTAACAATATTTTATTTCTAAGTGTCCCTAATATTAATTTAAATATTCTAATTAAAAATATTTTATCCTAACTTTAAAATACGATATTTGGATCATCTAACATTCCCCACTATGATCCAAAGATACATTACAACCTATACCAATTTCATCCCTGAACTTAGTAAATTTGATCTTGCTAAGAGGTTTGGTGAAGATATAAGAGATCTGATCTTCTGAAGGACAATAAATCAGCTTGATGACATCCTTTGCAATGAGTGATCTAATATGATGATACTTGGTGTCCATGTGATTTGTCTTTGAATAAAAAATTGGGTTCTTGGCAAGCTTTATTACTGACTGGTTGTCGATCAATAACGATGTATCTTCTGCTAGAGGAATTCCCAAGTCTTGTAAAACTCTACGCAACCAAACAGTCTCACATGCTGCTTCCCATGCTGATATGTACTTTGATTATGCTAAATAAGTGGCCACTGTAGCTTTTTTATTGCAACTCCAAGACACTGCAGTTGACCGCATGTTCATTAAATAAGTTGAGGTTGATGGCCTATCATCAATACTGCCAACAAAGTCGGCATCTGAAAATCATCTAAGTACAAAGTTTTTAGTATTTTTGTAAAGAAGACCAAAATATTTTGTTCCTTGGATATAATGAAGAGCTCTTTTGGCTACGTTCCAGTGCTTGTCACGTGGTTCCTACATAAAAAGGAAAATAATACTGACGACATAAGAAAGATCTAGTCAAGTAGTTGTTAGATAAATCAGGCTGCCAATCAACTATCAATAAGTAGTGCTATTCACCATTTCCCCCCCTTCAAATTTTGAAAGTTTCAAGTTTTGTTCCATGGGGGTAAGAACATGCTTGCAATCCTGCATTCCAAATTGCTAAATAACTTTTGCTACATACTTACTCTGAGAAATGGAGATATGATGTGGAAGTTGGAATAATTCAACTCCAAGATAGTAGTGAAGTAGTCCCAAATATGTCATCTTAAAACTTGCATATAACTCCCTTTTCACCTATGCAATGTGATCATCATTGTTTCTAGTGATAATAAAATCATCTACATACATAACCATAATCACCAGATTTTTACCTTTTTGGCGTACATACAAGTTATCATCAGATTCACTTCATTGAAAGCCAAATTTCTGAAGGTATTTGTCCAATTTGGCATACCAAACTCGGGGAGCTTGTTTTAATCCATATAAGGTCTTTATCAGTTTGTATAATTTATGTTCTTTTCCTTCAATTTCAAAACTTGGTGGTTGTGTAATATACACTTCTTCATATAAATATCCATTAAGGAAAGAAATTTTTACATCCATATAATGAAATTTCCATCCTTTCTAAGCTGCTAAGGCAAGTGTTAGTTAGATGGTGTTCCATTTAGTTGTAGGAGAAAACGTTTCCTCATAATCAATCCCTTCCTTCTGCGTAAAACCCTTGGCAAAAATTCTTGCTTTGTACTTGTCAATATCCTCATTTTTCTTGTGCTTAATTCAATAAACCCATTTGCATCTGATGGGTTTAACATTTTGAGGACAATCAACAAGTTTCCAAGTGTTTTTGTTGAGAATTTCCTGATATTCATCAATCATATCCTATTTCCATTCTTTATGTTTTACTGCCTCTCTGTATGTAGAGGGTTCAGTAAAATAATTTTCTATCAAGGCAAAATTTCCTTCACTTCTATGTGATCCTCTTGTTCCTGTTTTATTCTGCTCATTAGGCCTTACATCTTTCAAAATTTGAATTGCCCATTTTGGAAATTGCTGTTCACTGGTTTAAGATTGTGAAAAATCACCATCATTGTAAAGAGGGTTGATGTAAACAGATGTTCGTTGATCAACCGTAGATTCTCGGGGCAGAGAGTCACCTCTAGAAGAACTGCTACTTCTAAGAGATTTGGATGAACTACCAGAAGACCCAGATGGTGCAGGTGAAGAAGATAGATTGGATGAATCATTTTCAGATGAAGGAAACTCAAGTTCATACCAATTTTTGGAATTTGGTTGACTTTGTATATTTAATTTTATTTTATCAACCTTAGTTTCTAACTTTTGAAGAATAATTTCAATTTCTTTAGCACTCTTACTCTCATTTTCATCAAAAATAATGTCCCTGCTCACAATAAATTTCCCATTAGAAAAAATTCGGTACTCTTTCTTCTCATCAGAATACCTAATCATTATGAACTTCAAGCTTCATGAGTCAAGCTTAGTTCAATTTTATTTCGAAACTAAGGCATAACATACTGATACAAAAAATATGAGATGTTTAACCTGAGGTTTGAAACCAAACCATTCTTCATAAGGTGTTATTCCATCTAAAGAAGCAGTTGGAGATCTGTTCCTTAAGTAGAAAACTGTATGAATTTCATCGGCCCAAGATATAGGACTTAACTTTTTGAAAGTTAGCATCGATCTTGCCATTCCTAACAAGGCGCAGTTCATTCTTTCTCCTACTCCATTTTGCGGTGGGGTGTAGACATTTGTAAGATGTCGTTTTATGCCATTATCCATGCAATACATTTTGAATTCATTAGAAGTGAATTCACCTCCATTGTTTGTTCTAAGAGTGCCAATATTCTACTTAACTTCATTTTCAACAAGTTGGCGAAAAGTTTTAAACTTTTCAAATGCTTTTGAATTTTGCTTCAAATAATATACCCAAGTCATCCTGCTAAGATCATCAACGAAGAGTAAGAAATATCTGAATCCTCCTAACAAAGTTTGTAAGGTTCCACAAATATCACTATGAACCAATTTCAAATGCCTATTTTCTCGGCATGAACTTTTGGGAAAATTCTCTCGATGTTGTTTTCCATAAATGCAAGCTTCACATTTTGAATTTTCCCTTTTGAAGGTTGGAAGTCCCTTAACCATTCCCTCTTTTTGTAACTGAGAGAGAATTTAAAAGTTGATATGGCCATATCTTACATGCCACAATCTGATTGGTGAAATGTCTATACTTGCTGATCTTGCAAAGTCACAATTTCTTGGAATAACTGTCCCTTTCATCCTTAACAATTTTCCATCTTCATAACTTGTCATCACGATTTTCATGTTCTGTTTGATTGAGTTAATTTTAACTAAGCCATCCTCCATAATCACCAGATGTCCTGCTCGTCGAATCATGACTAAATATAGAAAATTTTTCTTAAATGTTCGTATATACCATACATTTGAAATCATTCTTTCTCCAACGCTAGGTAGAAAAAATTTGACCACACTTTTTCGATAAGGAGTATGTTTTTGTTTTATCAGCAAGATATATTGAATTGAGATGGCATTGTTGGAAGTTCCAAAAGATGTCATGTCGAAAATTCATGTGTTGAGTTGCTTCTGTATCCAAAATCCATGCATCTTCATATTCACTTCTAAAAAAGGTTGAAACCTATATTGATTCTATGTTTGTGAAGACATATTATGAACCATCATGATCATCTTGTTCATTTGAAAAATTTGCAGTGTTTGGATGAAACTTAGGAATTTTATCAATGGAAGTTCTACAATCCTCATCATAATGTCCAACTTTGTTACATCTTTTGCAAACAATTTGACTGAAATCTCTGCCTCTACCTCTATTTTGGCCTCTGTTCGGAGTTTTTCCTCTAATAGGACTTTGTCATCTTCCTTGACTACATCCTCTGACTTGATTGTTTCCTCTGTCTTGAAAATTTCTCTGGCCTTGAAAATTTCTTCTACCTGAACTATAGCCTCTATTGAAATTGCTTCCTCTGCTTTGGCCGTGACCATGACCTTGTATACTATGTTTTGCTTGACTTTGATTGAAATGTCCCCATCCTCTGCTTCTCAAATTTCCAGTTGAGGATTTACTTGTGCTAGCCTCTGTGAAGAAGACATCTTCCCCAATCTATTTCTTCTTCCTAAAAGTTTTCTCATGTCAGGCTAACATATCACTCAACTCATGAAACTTGATCTTCTATATTTTACTAGTGACTTGCAAAGTTTCCAAAAAATGTGGGTAGGAAGATGAAAATCCAACAATTAAAATTGTAGTTAGGAAACTTTCATAAACAACTTGAAAACCAAAGTTTATTATTTCCTTATTGATGTTTTTAAGTTGTGAATTATATTCAAGAACATCACCACTTTCAGTTAATTTTTGTTGAAGCAATTTTAATTGAAGATCAACCTTTTTTGATTTAGGTTGTGTACTAAAGAGATATTTGAATGTATGTAAAGCAATCCATACATTTGAGGCATTTTCAATATGAATATACATCTCATTATTAACTGAAGATTTTATAAGAGCTAGTGCCTTGACATTTTTGACTTCCCATTTTGCAAGTAAGGATGCATCTATTGGTTTATTTGGCTTAATGTCGCCATCACATATTTCATGCCAAAATTCATTATATATGAGTGCTTTCAATTACAATTTTCCATGTCTTATAAGATTTCACCCCTTATAGCTTATCATAATCAGAGAATAGATTAATTAACTTCGACATGGTAGTGTTTAAGCAGTGCACCAAAATAATCAAGCATAGGAAAAAATGAGCAACTCCTCACACGAAAAACGCCATGAAAAAATGATCTATCTGGGCTTGGCCTTGATCCTCATATTGTCGTTGAAAGGGGAGAAAAATTATTGAGCTTTGCACTTTGCTCTATTCAATTTCTCTTTGAGTGTTTACAATGAAATCTTTTCAAAATTTGACTACTTGACAATGCCCTTACAAATTTCCTTTCAAAAAAAATCTAACCCCGCCTGAAATTAAAAAAACACTTTGAGTTACAAATAATGATCATTATTTCTTTAAAATAAAAATTACAAATAACATCTACTTTTTACTCCAAAAATTACAAAATTTACTCCTCCAAACATTTACAAATAACCCCTCACACCTGCTTTCTCCAAAAATATTACAAATAATAATAATTTCCTTATCTCTCCAAATAAAATTACAAATGACATCTCCTTATTGCTCAAATTTACAATTTTTATAAAATAATCACCCACTTTTTTTTTTTTTTTATCCCACTTACATTACAAACATTTTAAAAATAACACTTATCTCCCAAAAATGATCGAAGTTTTTCTCCCAATAATTTACAAAATGATCCTTGGATCTTTGTTTCTGGTTACACTATTTGCGTGCATCAAAATTACAGTTGCTCCAAGGATAGGGTAATGCTTTCTGAGCCTTGCCTCTTTACATGCATCCTCACCTCCTCTACCTTTATGAATGCTTAGAGGGCCATGGATGTGCAAGGAAATGCTTCAATTCCTGAACTTTGGGTTGGAATTATTGAATTAATTCATTGTACGGAGGGTGAGAAAATTGCAACCCTCGTGCACTTGTTGCCTTAACTCAGACGAATGGATTCAATACAAAGAAAAAACTAAGAGAAACGAGGAACCATATAAGCTTTGAGGGAGTCAATACTGAGGCGATTGAGGCCATGGATGTGGAATTTCTGGGAGTTTGCGATATTATTCCATGTTATTACATGGGGTATTATTTTGCGGTATTACACAGGATTAAATCTCAATTTCTATTCCCATTTGTGAAGCCATGTCGAATACTACGATTGAAATTTCCTCCTAAAGGTAGCTTCAGTATTCTCCGTTGGATTAAATTGGATTAATCATGGTCTCAATAATCCGTGATTCTATCAGTTTTTTGTTTTTTTCTCCGCAGCAATGGCACTTCTGGCCAAGAAAATTGTGTCTGGAGAAATGAAATGCAACTTCAGCTTTGATTTGTGTGAATCTTCATAAATTATTTCACAGAATAGGTGTCCAAAAATTCTTCGTTCTACAAGACAGGAACAAGGCCAATTGTAGAGATGAGTTTTGCTCAAGAACAATTGTGGGAATTAGATGCCAGTGCAATGACAACAGTGGCTACTGAACGTAGGGGAAATATAATTAGTGTAGGAAATTGGATGCCAGTGCAATGAAGACAATGGCTAATGAACATAGGGACAGTGGAATTACACAGTGTTTGGGGCAGTGTAGGATAAGCGTAGAATTTCATATAAAAAAATGAATCTTAAAAAAATGATGTTTAGATTTAAAATCTAGAATCAAATAATAATTTACTTTCTTTTCCCTAAAAAACCAATTTGACAAATTTACATAACAATTCAATCAATGAACAAATTAATGGAGTTTTCCATAAGCTTGTAGGGCTGGAATTTCCTCCTCCCATACGTTGCATTACTGGAGCTATGATACCACAATAATGGCAGAAGTGTCTTGAGACACATAATTTTATTGATAATAGGAAAATAAATTACATGAGAAATTTGCAAGAGTTTACACACGTAGACTCCAACAGTCTTTCAATTAGGAAAATGACCTATTTATAAGCTACATGTCCTAACTTAGTCTAGTTATGAACCACTTTATAAAACAAAAGGTGTCCATTTACAATAAATATCTTTCTAACCAATCTAATAACTTTACTCTTATATTAGAGCCTAAGATATGACACTATTCTAGAGTCATATATTTTGTAACAATATTCTATTTCTAAGTGTCTCTAATATTAATTTAAATATTCTAATTTAATAAATATTTTATCTTAGCTTTAAACTATGATATTTGGATTATCTAACATAAAAAAGAAATGTGAGATATAATAAAAAAGAAAAAAAAATTATGTTATACCTAGCTGATTAGTTGTCCATATAACCTAATATAATTTCATGTAAATCAATTAGAAGTAAAAATAATATGTAAGATATTTAAACCTTATACTTTTGAAAAATATGTTAACACTTGATTTCAACTTCATATATATCTATATATAGAAAAAATATTAAAATAAAATATTTTAACGTTGTATAGAATAAACATAAAATGGTTCAATGCACATGTCATGT
The DNA here is from genome assembly GCA_034641835.2 of Pinus albicaulis. NCBI lineage: Eukaryota > Viridiplantae > Streptophyta > Pinopsida > Pinales > Pinaceae > Pinus > Pinus albicaulis. Next base: position 549,900,246 of record CM076582.1, on the reverse strand, counting down.
AATCAATATAACATACAAAAATACAATTTAAACATTAAAAAACTACAAAATGTTTTTTGCACTGTAAAATAAGTTTGAGCACGAAGAAATTTGATCCCTCTGGGGGCTCATGTTAGATCCGTGGTTAAGATGGATCTAAATTGGTTCTACATTCCAATGTGAATGGATCTATATTGGTTCTACAATCCAAGTTGAATGCGATATGCACATTTTTGTGACCATCTTAAAATAAAAATAAAATATTCTCTAAATAAAAAAAACAATGTAGACTATAATAAGAAAGAAAGAAAAAATATACTATACATATCTCATTAGTTGTCCATATGACCTAATATAATTTCATGTAATACTAAAACAAAATATTTTAATGTTGTATAGAATAAAACATCCAATGTGGACCATGAATAAAATATTTTAATATGAATTAATATTTAAGTAGTCATGTATACTTAAAAATATATTAATAACAATAAAAAATGAGTTTGATGTGTTGATAAAATGGCTCAATGCACATGTTATGTAATCTCTATAACATTCAAAAATACAATTTAAACAACAAAAAATTACACATTGTTTTTTGCACTCTAAAACAAGTTTGAGCTTTGTGGTTAAGATGGATCTATGCTAGTTATTAATAAATAAAAAAAATGGTAAAAATGAATGATAACAAAAATAATAAATAATAATATTTATATGGATCATAATATAATATTATTATTTATAATAATAATAATAATAATATTTATATTGATCATAATATAATATTATTATTTTAATTACAAAAAATAAAGTTTAGACGGAAAGAATTAAGATAAAAAATGAATCTATCTGTAACCCAAATCCAATCTTTCTTCTCTCCCATTAACCAAAATCACCCTCCTTTACATTCATGGTGTTACAGACCATATTGCTAAAATTTCATAGAAAAAAATATTCAAAACTCCTTCAAACCCCATACCACCCTTAAACAACTCTTTCTATATAACAAAGACAAACTTGAACCCTTGCTCAGTGCTCAAGTTTATGAAATCCCTTGCTCCTATGAAAAATCCTACATAGGAAAAACATGAAGATCCTTCAAGTCCCTGTTCACATATTACATGGCTGATAATGTTCATAATCCTATCACCAAATCATCCATTGTGGAACACCCACAATATCAAGTATCTCATCTTCTTTGACAAAGCCAATATTCTTGCATCTGTTCCTTTCCAAATTATCAAGAACCTCATATTCTTTGACAAAGCCAACATTCTTGCATCTCCTTTCCATTCTAATTGTCTTATCAGATAAGTCGTCAAAATTGAAAATAATCCTTAAAAATTTAACATTGAAGATGATTATAATCTGAGTCAATCATGACAACCCACTATCCACACTCTCTCTTATAAACCCTCCCCCTCCCCTTACCATTTTCTTTTCTCCTCCACCCTTCCTTTCAAATTTTATATTCCTGGATATTAACAGTATATACACCTTAAGTAGTTTTTTCTGTTGGTTAGATTAAGTGGTTTTTTCTGTTGGTTAGATCAATTGTTAGATCATTGTAATATTTTCACCCATTGAATTCCACCACAAACTCTTACTTGAATTATTAATAACTTGAACAAACTCTTACTTGAATTATTAATAACTTGAACTTTCAACCACCAGAACTTCCTGAACCGTGAGTAGATTCCTTTATTTCCACTTCCTGACTTCTATCATGTGAAGAGGAGAGACATCTTAACTGACTGAAGCCGCAAGGTCAAGATGCTGATGGACCATACCATCTCCAAGCTCTCCGACTACATGGATATATGGAGCCAATCTCCATGCTCTTCAACTACATGGATCCTGGTGATTGCAGTGTCAGCATTGTCTACGGGGGAAATGAGTGGTACAATAACACCGAGAAATGAGAATCTACATTTCTACTATGAAGTCATCCATGAAAACTCATAAAATATTCCAAATTATTCTAGGGAGGCAACAATTACTGTTGAAGGGTGAGAATTTTGTTTTTGAGTTGTTTTTAATGTGGGTTTTTTTCTTTTAATTTTATGATTTATTTTTCCATATAATTTGTTTAATAGGGCAGGAATTTATTGAAATAACCAGTTTGACACTACAAGAAAAAGAGACATTGGTGAGGGGCGAAAAATGTCACCATAAGCTCATTGGTGACGGTCAAAAGAGCCTCCGTCACCAAAAATTGAATGTCACCAAAGGTGGCGTCGCCGAAAGTATAGGTGTTGTGGTGACATTCAAGGTCTATCACCAATAATGATTTATAATGATGGATAGTGACAATCACCATTTCATATGAGCAATGGTGACGGACAATAGCCTCCGTCACCAAAAAATTGAATGTCACCAAAGGTGGCTTCGCCGAAAGTATGTGTTGTGGTGACATTCAAGGTCCGTCACGAATATTGATTATAATGACGGATAGTGACCGTCACCATTTCATATGAACAACAACGATTTTTTGTGAGGGACCTTTCATGGCCATCACTATTGGTGCATATATATGGCGACGTTCGTTGACCGTCACCATTTCATATTTGGTCAGGGTCAAAAATTGTCATGATAAACTCATTGGTGACATCAAAGTCCATCACAAATAATGACTATAGTGACAAACAATGACCCTCACCATTTCATATCAACAACAACGATTCTTTCATGGTCATCACTGTTGATGCATATATACAGTGGCATTTGTTGGCCATCACTATTTCATATTTTGGCGAGGGTTAAAAAATGTCACCATAAGCTCATTGATGATGGTCAAAAGAGCCTACGTCACCAAAAATTGATCGTCATCATTCCATATGAATATCAGGGCACGATGGAATCGAACCACCAACCTCCTGCTTGTAAAGCAGGTGCTCTTCCATTGAGCTAGCACCCTTTAAATTAGACTTTTAAAAATTATATCTTGAAACCTTTATAGATTGTAAATTCTAAAAATTTCAATAAATTAAATTAAAGCCACAAATTCAATGTTATTTCAGCCTCCTGTCATGAGCTAGCAATTGGAAAAATGTCTAAATGCAACAGGCTTTGGTTGGAGGTCGACCAGTTCCTAACTGCTACTCTGTTGGCAATATGTGGAGAGTTAATTCACAATAGTGACTGGGGGCTCAACCTCGTAAGCAACATCCTGGAAAGAAATTAGCCACAAGTGAGCCTAGGAATGTACTTCCCCTATGCTTGATAGTTATTGGTGCAAATATAGTCTCTAGTTTGTAGATTGGTATGACTCAATTGTGCAAGAATTTTGCAAATAAGTGCAAGAGAAAAAGTCAATCTAGAGGTATTATGTGTCCCTAGATTGAGCATCACTGAGCTTTTCACGCTGGTTTGGGGAGCAAGTAATTGTATATGTTGGCTGTGGAGTAAACAGAGGGTAAGTGATTTGGTGTGGCACGACAATGAAAAAGTTGAATACAATGTGGGGAGGCCAAGCTGGAACAGAAAGCACCAATAGTTGTGCATGGCACTTTAATTGCAGCTGCAATGAGAAGGTAAATCTGCTAATGAAGAAATTGGATGTACTCCAAGTATACTTTATAGTGATTAATTTGAAGCTCAAAGAGCAAATGATGACAAGTGTACAAGCATTGGAGGCGGTCACAGGATTTGAAAGCCAATTTCGCCATGCAACAAAATGAATCTGAGGCTCTTTGCGGTCAGTTAGTGGGGCTGTAAGAGCAGGTCCAACTTCCGAACACCAAAATCAGTGACTATAGTCATGAGAATTGGAGACAAAATGGACAGTGTTTGGTTCGGATCTCAATTAGCCACCAACAAAGGAGGAAGATACGTGTAGTTGAAGCATGTGCTAATGCAAATTTTTTTTTTTCTTGGAAATTTCTGTAGAGTTTAAACCTACAAAAATGTACTGAACTATGACATCATATGTAGCCCCACTTTAAGAGTGATAGTAAACAATACCAGCTTATAGGCATATGCAAGAAGGAGATCACAATGTAAAAAATTTCTGAGTATTTTCCTTGTCCAAGCACGGACTTAATGTTATACTTACAGGCTTACAAAAAAAATATTCGATGACAACCACATAAGCCCTGGCACATAGATTCAAAAGATAGAGGTTGATGATTATATCACAGCTTAATAAATCTACCTTGGCACCATAAACTCTTTAACTCCAACTCCATATATATCTCCAATTATATTTGTAAGGTCCAAAGATGCATAAGCGCTAGAAATGGGGAATTTCAAAAAACCATGGATGCATAGAGGCTGATGATTACATCACAACTTAATAAATCTAGCTTGGCACCATAAACTCTTTAAATCCGGCTCCATATATGTATCCAATTATATTTGTAAGGTCCAGAGACGCATAAGCGTTAGAAATGGGGAATTTCGCAAAACCATGGATGCCCTTGCTCAAACAAAATAGACAAATATTAAAAGCAACTGCTCCTATTGTGAAACAAGAGCAACACATTTACAAAGATAAAGAAGACTAAAAACACTTTTACGAAAATAGAAGTTAGTTACCATTTCCAATTTAAATCGTATAGTTTAACAACCATTATAACTGAAAACATTCACTAAATCTCAGTATTCTATTAATCTATGCATATGCTACAATAACCGATGAGACAAGAAAATATTACTATTGTGAATACATATAGAAGAAATTGAAAGATTACTGGGAGGTAGCAAAATCCATAACTACCTATTTACGCAAATAACAGAATATTGGGACTTCAATTTCTGAAGATGAAAGACTGAAACGTCATGGAAGCGAAAAATTTTAGATATAAAACACATGTCATGAACTAATGTAAATACAGAAGCAAATATTTCCACCGAGGAAACAAGAAAGACGTATTTACAAACATAAGAAGATGGATTACTAGGAATGCATAACTAAGATTTGTCTGCATGGAGGTAGCAAATCCTAGAATGGCTTATTTCAGCAAATGGCAGATTGATATCCCAAAAACAAAAATACTACCCACTAGAAGCTACAAAATAATAAGCCAAACCCTTTATCAGCATGACAGTGATAGAACAAACCTCTAGTGATGTTGGCTTCTCTAGCGGTGATTATTCTACCAGAATTTTTTATGGGGATTAAGGTGTCCAACATCACTATCGCCCATTACTCTTCACACTGCAGTCCTTTCAAACAAATTTTCTAGCCATCCCAATTAACCTCCCCAACAACACCAATTGAAAAGAAAATTAACATATCCAATTGACCAAGAATTTAGGATCATCTAATGGCTCAACAAGGTGAGCTGACCTAATATGCATTCAAAATCCCATTCCTATTTGGAATGAATGAACAAATGGTGTCTGAGCAAACATCACCGTGTGACAAGAACCAGTTAACTAAAACAATCAAGTATAATATTCATACTCTAAACTATGATGCATTCGAAATCATGTTCCTAGTTTTTGGAATGAATGAATATGTGGTGTCTAAGCAAAAACCACTATGAGACAACCATAGAATTAACTAAACCAATAATCATAATTTCTATCATAATTTGCAACACCTTAATAATAGGGCATAAGGTACCCATTAAAGCCAGAAATCTTTACAATTAAGGGTGTTTTAAGTTCAGAGTTGTGCCTTCAAACTCAATACCTTTTTACCAGCAAGAAACAACTATCCTATGGTTGATCCCTAACTAATATTTACAAGAAAGATAGGGAAGCGTATTATCAGTTCCAATTTCCATATCAGTGCATGATTGCTTTACAAAAAACAACTTCTCAAAAGGGGCATGTTAAAGAGAGTTTGCATATTTGTTAAGTATAACACTTAAAAGTTAACATTAGATCAAACTACAAAGAGAAGAAAATGGACAAGAAAAAATCAGGTATAGACAAAACTGTGAATGAAAAACTTGTCCTTCCAACCTTCAAGTAGTGTACGTGACATCTAGCATGTAGCCCATGTAGAGAAGACTGTCATATTATAGGTTTTGTCAAATTGATAAAGTTCAAATCTTATGTTTCAAGTCTTAGTAGATGGTTATAAATCTTATAAATTGATAAAGTTCAGCTTCTAGGTTTCTAGGTTGCAACGTAAGATGCATACTCAGGTTGCTAGTGGCCATTGGCATACACATGCCATCTACAAGGTACCAATTTTTCCATCACCTAGATCCATATCATATTCTCTAAGGCAATCTCATCCATAACATACATGAGCAAGGCATACTGATTATGATTTTCAGAGGCACATTTGTACTTAATAATATCAAAATAATCCATGAACACTATCAAAAGAAACATGTCTGCTCTCCAAAAGAGACAATTGACAAGTAGATTGTTTTCTCTAAATTTTTGAAGCCTGGAGAAGAGTGCAAAACAAAAGAAAGAGGCCAATCTTCTTGTGATTTTAGGTTTCATTTTTTATGTTTTTTTGTGCATGGAGATTCAGAGGAGAAGAGGATGAATTCATGTTAAATCTAAGGTAAATTTCTGTGTTTTTATGAGGCTTGCATCTGTGTCATCTAAGGCAACCTCAGAGGCTGAATTTTGACCCTTTCTCAGGCTAATCTGAGGTCGATTACACACTGTTCCAAGGTCTACTACATGCACATTTGAGGACTAATGACTATGGATTCTTTTGGACATTCTTTAGCACTATTCACTTAAGAATTGTGGCTATTTGAGTCTCGACCCTAATGGATATTCTTTGGCTTATTTGAGACACAAGAACAACCTTTGTTTGATATTATTTCAGCCCTAGGTATTCAGATAACCTGAGGGATAAACCTCGATTGGTTTTGTGGCTGAACTCATCTACATCATTCCCTAGAGTATTTTCCTCTATCTGAATGGCTAATTATTGACCTCTATGGAATTTTTCTAAGGTTGCTTGCACTTCGAAGGATGCAGGATATGAAACCATCATGATGAATTCAAACCCTGAGACTGTCTCTACAGATTACGATACTAATGTTAGACTGTACTTTGAGCCTCTTACAGTAGAGGATGTTTTGAATGTCATTGAAAAAGAGAGGCCCGATGGTATAATTGTACAGTTTGGAGGGAAAACACCTTTGAATCTAGCTCTACCCATAGAAAAATACCTCTATGAGTTTAAGCCTATGCGTGCAAGTGGGGAAGGTATTTTGCGAATTTGGGGGACTTCTCCCGCTTCAATAGATGTTGATGAAGATAGGGAGAAGTTCAATGTAATGTTGGATGAGCTAAAAGTCAAGAAACCTCAAGGTGGTATTTCTAAGAGTGATGAGGATGCATTGGCCATAGCAAGAAAGGTTGGCTATCCTGTTCTTGTCAGGCCCTTTAATGTTTTAGGTGGTCGTGCAATGGAAATTGTATACAGTGATGGAAAATTGAAGCATTACTTATAAACTATAGTAGAAGTGGTCCCAGAAAGGCCAATACTCGTTGATTGGTGGTATCATGGAGCACATTGAGCAAGCAGGTGTGCATTCTGGTGATTCAGATTGTTCTATTCCTACGGAAACAATGTCACCTGTATGCTTGTCAATCATTAGATCATGGACATCTAAATTGGCAAAGCGGCTTGGTGTCCGTGGACTGATGAATTGCCAATATGCAATCACACATGCTAGTGAAGTTTACCTTGAAGCAAATCCTAGAGCATCACGAACAATACCTTTTGTCTCAAAGGCAATTGGCCACCCCTTAGCAAAGTATGTCGCGCTACTTATGTCAGGAAAATCTCTTCAAGACTTTGGTTTTATACAAGAAGTTATTCCAAGTCACATATCTGTCAAGGAAGCAGTCCTTCCATTTGAAAAATATCAAGGCTGTGATGTGGTTCTTGGTCCTGAAATGCGAAGCACTAGAGAAGTGATGGGCATAGACTTTGAATTTGCTATGGCATTTTCCAAGGCACAAATTGTAGCAAATCAAAAATTGCCTCTTGTAGGCACGATGTTTTTAAGTTTAAGTGATTTCACCAAACCAAGCCTCCCAAAAATTGCAAACGGATTCATTGAAATTGGTTTTACAATTGTTGCAACAACTGGCACAACCAGTTTGTTGAAAATTGAAGGAATTCTAGTGGAAAGAGTTTTGAAACTCCATGAAGAGCGCCCAAATGCAGATGACATGAATAAAAATGGTTAGATTCAATTACTAGTGATTGAAAATTCAGGAGATGCATTAGATCAAATAGATGGGCGGAAGTTGAGACGAATGGAATTAGCATATAAATTTCCTATCATAACCACAGTTGTCGGAGCTTTAGCTTCTGTTCAGGTTATTAAGAGCATGAAGGAGGTTTCCTTGAAGATGATTCCATTACAATATTTCTTCAATACTCAGGAATTAGAGGGAACAACTCAGGAACTACATGCAGCTTCTATATGTTGATGTTCCATAGTTCACATTTCTTTACGTTGGTGTAATAATAGTTCCTTAAAAACTCTGTTGGTGTTCTGTTAGAAGATTTTATGAAAAGGATATGACATAATTTAATCGAATTTTCATCCAAAGTTGTCAATGCAAATCATCTCTATCTAATATTGGTGTAAGACTACTTCGTTAGAAATCTATTGTGGTGTTCTTCCGAGGCAAGATGAAAGGATTATAACAGGTTACATAAATCAATGAGATTTCCATCCAAAATATGTCTTCACAAATTGGATGGGACAACGAAAGAACTATATCTATCTTCTTCTATTGGTAGTTGTGGTTTTCATGTGGTATATGCATGCTTCTCTTTTGGTTGTGGATAGTGGTTATTTTCAATTTATAATCCACTATTTAGTTCTTACTGGAATTGTTTAGAAGACTGCATGGTATCAAAACTGAATCCTTCACAATTCATTCCATGGCTCTTAAAAATGAAAAATATGCTACTATCACCAAACCAACATACATGTTATGTTAGTTACAAATCAGCCTTGATGTGGGTCTATGACATTTGCACTCAGATCCATTCTACATATGGTGTAAGGCAAGGGCTTCCATCTTTCATTTAAGTGCAGATTTTACATCTCCAAGTAGTTCTTTTGGTTTTGTGATTTTCCAAAACTATTTTTGCTGATTTGTTTAAGTGCATATTTTTAAACGATTTTCCACCCAACTTGTCTTCTTTGATTTATTTGAATAGTTTTCGAAATATCATGTTTATTTCCCTCTATAGAAGTATGTTACAAAGATAGGGAAGAAGGAAAATAAGCCTTTTGTGGAAGATGCTTGCAGAATTGCAACAAATAAGTTGGCTTATAGTGTGTCCTACACTAGAGTTAAAATCCATTTTCTTTAAACTCCCTTTGAATGAGTTTAGTTTTGTGAATTTGTCTCCTAAAAAGAAATTAGTTTCAAAGGGAACATGATGAAGCCTAGTTGTCTGAGTTCCCCAAGCAAGAAAGCAATCCCAAAATAGGGATAACAAGTTCCCTTAACTATTGAAGAGCCCTAAAAGTGACTTAATAGTGGACCCTTGGCAAAAAATGTTATATTGGTGAAAGGATGAGACGGACAACAGAGTTTCTAGGGCCATATTTGCATCTGGAACACCTTTCAATGTAATGTGGTCAAAATATTAGCAAGACATGCTGAAGGTGGTTAAGAAAATAGGGGTTACAAGGGGCCAAAATTTGAGAAAGTATTCACTACTATTTTATGAAAGGAGAGATTCACTGCAGAGATAATTCTAAGACTAGTTCGTGCTTGTTGGAGTTGTAATGACTTTGAATTTTCATGTGGGATACCCTTCAATATAGTGTGGTCACTATGTTTTCAAGACATGCTTAAGGTGGTCAATGAAGCACCTAGGAGGTACAAGGGACCAAACTTCAAGAAGCTATACACTACTCTTTCTAAAGTAGAGATTGATTATAGAGAATTCTAGAACTGATTGGTACTTGTTGGAGTTGTAATGGATTTCCCATTATATTTCTGATGGTTAGACCAATATGACCAATAATCCCTTGGTAAACACTCTATATCCTGCAGGTCCATACTTCTTGAGGGTTATAATAACTTCGGGGGAGGAGAAGGCAATTGATTGGGGTGTTAAAAAAATCAGAAGCAATTAAGATCATTGGTCCTTCAAATGTCATGCAGGTGATCAAAGAAAATGTTCATGCAAAGTAACAAACCATATTTTTTTGACCTTGTTTTCTTCATAGGTTAATTTTTCCTATGAAATATATTGTTGTTGAAGTTCAAGGAATGAAAATTGTATGTGAAAATGGAATAAAAATTAAATTTTTTATTGCTACCCACCAACATGTTGAAGCAGTATATCGATAATTTGCTGATCTTCAACTCTAAAGGTTGGAGAAACTAGGTTTGAATCTAACTATATCATGTTTAAACAATTAGTAGAAATGAGGACAACATTATCTTCCATGGTTCGGTATTTAGTGTCAAACTTCAAAAGACAATTTGGATTAGAATTACCATTCTTCATGAGGCTTGATGTGATCGAGTCAATATTTTCTCTCCATAATGGAGCCACTTGTTGATTTTTTATTACTTTGGGATATTGATGTGACATTTTGGAGGGTGTCAACATTTTGTTGGAAATAATTCAAAATTTTCTTAAGGAGTGGGGCCCACTTTTGTCTGGCACCCTAAGGGATGTAATCATAAAATTATGGAACAAATTCCACTCCTCTGTATTCTTTATCCTACACCTTGAACCTAGAGTACTGTGATGTAATTGGGGCTAAAAGGAGTGACCCACAAAATGACAAGAGAAGTGACTGACCACACAAAGACAAGAGAAGAGACTGATAGTCTCAGGGAAACTTTTTGTGAGATACCTCTGAATCCAATGGAATTCTCATAGCTAAAGAGCATGTTTGTTGAAGCCTTCCAATAACCCCAGACTTCTACTTGGGATAGGAAGTTATTAGAAGGTTTCAACAGTGAGATGCCTTGGATTCATGCTTGAGAAAAGAACTATAGACCTATGATAGTTTTTCTTTAGGTACTTGATCTATTTTCTCTAACGGTGTAATCCAAGAGTATTATTTTTACTACATTCAATCTTAGATACGAAGACAGATTATAAGGTCCCTCCAATTTCATACCATGAAAGTGAAAATATAGATGTTGTTGGAGGATAATGATCATTGGAATTTGTAAAGACCAAAGTTGAACGACCTACAAATCTATAAAGTTAACAAAAAAATAAAAAGAAGATGGCCAAAACAAAGCAATTCATCCTGGACTCCATGAAGGATCCCACACATTATCAGTAAAACCATCAGTAACGGGATGTTTGATGCTATCTTCACTATATATAGGGGTGAGAACATCAATTGAAATATGCTTCTAAGGATCAATCTTAGAGCCACATAAATCAACAAAATAGATACTGCAGCTACTTCTTTGATAAAAATTAATGAACTCTATGATCAATGTGCAACAACTTGAAAAGAGCTCAAGCATGAAGATTCGGTACACAACCTTGAATGGGCTTTCATCTTCATGGAAACCTTATGTCTAAGGTGCCTATGCCCGAGAAAGCTTTCCACTTTTGACTCTTGAGAAGTTATGGCATGATTTTATCCAAGAAAATACAAACTAGAGCGAGTTGAAGGTATAGAGACGAAAGAGAAAAATTCTAACCCTCACTATAAATATATTGAATGCCAGAAAAAAAAAGGGGACCTAGTATAGGTCAGCAGGAGAGAAAGAGAATTCAGGTTCCTCTAATCAATGGTAAGAAATGCTTGGGCCATATCAAGTGTTTCATGTGTCAAGAGTTTGACAATTATGCTTATTAGTGTCCTCAAAAGAAGGGGAAGGGCGAGCAATAACAACAGAAACAGTATTTGTTAGAGTGGATGAGCTTTCATTCAAGCTTGTGACATACTTCTCCATGATGGTGTCAGATGGTACATGGATAGTGGAGCATCCAAAAATATGGCCTTTGGGAAACTTCAAGAGTATGAGGCAAGCATACAAGTCGATGTTTGATGATGATTTCAAATATGCAACAGCAATAATGGGATCTATCTCACTCCAAATGCCATTGGGTGATATATTTGAGGTCAATGGTGTTTTACATGTACCTAGATTAACTAAAAAATTCCTTTGAGCTTTAGTAATGATAAACCTATGATATATTGTTGAGTTTGATGATCACTCTCATCAAAAATATATGCCCATATCCTAGTTGGGGTTTTGGCTACAGGATTCGAGAGGGTAGTCGATACAAGTTGCAAGAAGACCATGTAAGAACCCTAGTGCATGATAGAGATAATTTGCGCAAACTTTGGCACAAGATCAAAATAGCACAAAAATTGTGTAACCCTATAAACCAAGAGTGTTGCTAATCATTTTTCTATATATACAGAAATCTGAAACACAAGAAGATGATACATTTTCTTAATAAAACAAAAATCAATTAATAGCATGGTGACAAAATATTAAACCTCAAATTATCCTAATTAACATATCCTAATCGTTTCATACGCACAAATTTAAACCCTACCAAACAACTTGAGATGTTTATAAGATAGACCCTAAAACTCTACCTTTGTTGGGCCTAGATTCACTCAGAGGGGTTGGCTTCTCAGGGGCGACAAAATTTTTGGCACCGCTTTTTTAACTTCCCAATTTTTTTTCTTTTCCATTTCTCTACTGGAACCTCGACAACTCTGATGTTCTCCACAGGAGTTGGTTTTTTAGTTTCTCGACATTTTCAACAACTTTTGGCTCGGGCTTCATCAGCAAGGCCTTCTTGACACTCTTAAGGGTCTTGTTTGGGGTTTTCACCGATGCCATTTTGAGGGTTGATGTTCGTGCATGCTTCTTCACTGCTTGAGAAGCCATGTCTGCTCGAAAATTGTCAATATCCTTCAAAGATAGAAGAAATGAAACAAAATATTCATATAAATATTCAAGGACTAGTTATATACATGGGCCTCATACTCCTCTTATCGAGTTTGGAACAAGCTAGTTGCGCATCATACTCATCTTGTTCAAATGTAAGGAAACAAGTCAATGGCCCATGACCTAGAGGCATCTCGCAAGAGTAAAAGTTTGTCCCATTATGGACCACTAGCGAGTAATTACAGGTGGTGTGGTTTTACTTGAATAATAGTGATGAGTCAACCTGCATTAGCAGATAACAACCAGTGATGATTGTCCTTATTCTTGGTTTGGCCATTGAGTTGTGATAAGTTTTCCCACCATTTAAAAAAAACTGGTGAGGTGTTTTATACCTAGTATGGAGAAGAAATTGTCACAAACTAGCAAACATGATGTAGTAGAAGGGGTTATCCTTTGTCCCAAAGGAAAAATAGAATTGTTTTATGTATGGGGAATATGATCAATCTCAAGCAATCAAGTGGAAGCATATGCATTACTTCAAGGACTAATGTTGACAAAAGAACATCATTTTTCTTTTTTGATTGTTGTTGGCGATTTTAAACTCCTTATTCATCATATAGTAGTTGATTCTCTTCCATTTATGTATATCATGTGCTCGAGGAAAACAACCAATAATCAGATGCAATGGCAAATGAAGGAGTGAATTAGAATTTGGGTGAATTGAGGTTCAATGAAGGATTAATGTTGACAAAAGAACATCATTTTTCTTCTTTGATTGTTGTTGGTGATTTTAAACTCCTTATTCATCATATAATAGTTAATTCTCTTCCATTTATGTATATCATGTGCTCTGAGCAAACAACCAAGAATCAAATACAATGGAACATGAAGGAGTGAATTTGAATTTGGGCGAATTAGGTTCAATGGGAAACCCTAATGGCACCCTCGCCCTTGACATTTTCTTCATGCAATTAAAAAGGTAAAGACCTCCTCACCATGGGTACCATTTGTTTAATAAAAAAATACACAACATGGAATTGAATCAAATGAAGCCCCATGCAATGGCAGTTCAAGCCCTTTTGACTAATCATCCCCCATACCAGCCAATGTGATAACTACTATAGGATGGGGAGGCCAGTTCAAGTGAAAAAAATGTCGTTACAACCCCAAGTATCGGTCAAACCATTCAAAAGGTGGGCCCTTGATTTTGTAGACCTAATCACGCCAATGTCCCGAAAGAAGAAATATATTCTAGTGTTCACTGGTGATTTTACGAAATGGGTCGAGGCCAAGGTGCTGGCTCCAGCAAATGAACTGGAAATTGTCAATTTTCTTTATAAGGAAATTTTTACCAAGCTCGGTGTGCCAAGAGAGGTCATTACCGACCATGAAACGCAATTCACGTCCAAACTAATCAAAGTTATCATGGAGTAGTATCAGATTAGGCACTGGACTTCTACTCCTTATACAACTTATGAAAATTTGACATTTGGAGGCGGTCACTTAACAACCGCATCTAAAAGTTTAATTCTAATGACATTTGGGGGGGGGGGGGATTGTCCAAAACTACTTCCAAAAGTTACATTGTCATGACTTTTAAGGGTGGTTAAGGGATTCTAAGTTAGCATTTAGGGGTTAAGGGTTTAGTGGCTTAGGGTTTAAGGGATCAAGGGTTTAATGGGTTATGAGTTATAAGTGTAGGGGTTAAAGGATTATGGTTTGGGGGTTACGAGGATAGGGAATTTAGTGGTTATGGGTTAAGGGCTTATGGGTTGTGATAATAGGGTCCTTAGTCCCCTTATCACAACTATTGGGGGCCCCCCTATCAATTTATCTTATTGCCTTCTCTCTATGCCCACTAGCCCCTCTGCCCTCAGGTCATAAGGCTCCATCTCATTCCCTAATGTTAGGATTATATATTTCAATAACTCTCACTTCTACCCATCCATGATACCCTTATTTCCCCTTTCCCCATTCAATACACCAAAAAAATCCCTCTCCCCCAAAATTAATGAAAAATAAACATTTGGAGGTGGTCATTAGGTAGGAGTCGTAAAAGAATCTTAGCTAGGTAGGAGCTGTAAAAGAATCTTAAGTAGGAGCTGTAAAAGTAATTGCAGTTGAAGCAACTGAGAAGATGGAATTTGTAGCTTGTCAAGCTGGAAAACAAAATAACATGCTCAAAGAAGAAAGTGAAAATGCCAAAAATCAAAACTCGCATGGAGTTATTACTGTAGTCCACAACATGATAGAAGATATTGAAAATTGCATGGCAATTGAAAGTCAAAGTGTAGATGGGATAGTGAGTGAGTAAATGGGATAATGCATGTTTTATGAATCATTGCTCAGCTCAGTTATTTATGCTCGTGATCATTGCTTGAAACCTGGTGGAGCAATCCTTCCAAACATAGCTAAGATGTATGTGGCTGGTGTTGGAAAAGGTGGAACTAGTCTATTGTTTTGGGAAATGTATATGGATTCAACATGTCTTGTATTGGTAAGGAAGTGGTTGAAGATGCTGCTCAACAGACAATAGTTGATGTTGTGGATAGCAGGGATATAGTGATAGAGACTTTTGTCAAACATACATTTGATATTATGAAAATAAAAGTAATCCTGTTGATTCCCTGTATGCAAGAACGTATTAAAATAATATTATGATTTTGTAACTCTAGAAGATTACAGTGATATTTTTGGTGTAAATTTGAAATAAAATATGCAATAATATGACAAGTGGATTTTTAAAGCCTCATTACCAATTAGTTTTCTAGATTTTTAAAGCTCTGAGATTCGATCAAGAGGGTGATCGTAGAGGGTTGATTCAGCAGAATTGGCGAAGGATTTTCGAGAGGGAAATCAGTTGTCAGAGGGAGCAATATCTCTAGAGGGTTTCTAACACCAAGAAACCCAGATCCGGTCTTCTGTTGAGTGCAGCAGTAGTAGAAGGGATAAGAGTATCTATTTCGACAGTTTGAGTAGAGATGGCCCCATACAGACTGAGAGATCGGGATAGGTTGGACGGTGTGTCTAACTTTGTGATTTGGAAGGCCAAAATCCTAACAGTCCTAAAGGAGTACGGTATCAGAGACCACGTGAAAAATGTCCTAGTTGTGCCCACCAATGTGAACGCTCTAAATAAGTTCAACGAAAATCAGGCCCGAGCAAAGCGCTTGATCATGGATGGGGTGAAGGATCATGTGGTACCACACATTTTCGAGAAGAGGACGACACATGATATGTTGAAATCTTTGACCACGTTGTATCAAGGCAACTTCGTCCAATGGAAGATTCTTCTAGAGAACCAAATGTGGATGTTCCAAATGCACAAGGGAGAGGAGATTGATCCCTTCCTCTTCAGATTGCAAACGATCCGAGATTAGTTGATTGCCATGAGGGCAACTCCGGATGAAGGGCTCTTGGTGAGGACTTCCCTGAATGAAGTCACTGATGAGTGGGAGACCTTTGTCCAAAGCATCTTGGGCAGAGCACAACTCCCAAATTGGGGTGACATGTGAGCTATCCTTCAACAGGAGGAGGAGGGAGATGCAGCCCTAGCATCAAAGGGATAGTGGCAGCAAGGGAAGAAGAAGGACCTATCCAAGGTCTGGTGCTTTAGATGTGGCAAAATTGGACACTTCACCAGCACTTGTCCTAAGAGGAAGGACAAGGAAGCTTCAAATTCCAAGGCAGCAACAACTAGAGGGGACAGTGGTAGTGAGGATGATGTGACCATGAGTGCTTATGTCTCGAGAGAAGAGGTGGGGCGATAAAGATCTGTAGAGCAGCTACAGATGGGAAGGCAGGATCCTTGAGTTGCCCAAACTCTTGGATCACATACGAGCTATGAGAGCCTTAAGGCAATAACAGGATGACTGGAGCATTGGGTACAGAAAATCATGGAGAAGCAGAGGGGGTGTTGGGATGTTGAAGTTTGGAGCAACGCAAATGAGAGACAGTAGCGCAAAGGAAATGCTTACATAGTACAGTGCAGCAGACATCGCAGAGCTTCAAAGAGACAGTGCAACATAGCAACAGAGGGTGCTTCAGTGATGAGATGCAGCCCGACTGACTTGTTTGGTGATTGGGTGGTGGTCCTTCAGCTGTTTACTTCTTAGCAACTGAGTTGCAGTGCAGCAGTTAGCAGTGGCGGTGCTATGGGCAGCATGATGCAACAATTTGAGAGGGAGATGCAGTACAGATGTGGCTGTGTCATTGGTAGTGACATGGGCAGCAGTACATAGAGCAGTATCGTAGTGGATGGAGGTCAGCAGTCCAAGCATCAACACAAAGACTGATGCCAGAGATCAAGGTGACACTTCAGTGGGGAACTATTGCTAGAGCACACTCCTCGCTAAGAGGGAGTGTTGAGATTTTGGGGTAGCATCGGATGTGTTCTAACTCCAAAACTTTGTGGAGGGGCTAGAACACATGAGATCTCCAAGACCCAGAAAAGCGTTTGGAGAAATTCCATCTAGTGTAAAATTTATTCAAATAATTAAATTTTTTAATGGGGACCCTAAGTCTAACTTAGGGAAATTAAAAAAATTAAAGTGAATTAATTTAAACATGTGATGAGAACATTCTAAGTGATGTGGATCAAGCTTCTTTTAATCTTAGCCATTGATTAGTGATAAGATCACAACCATTGATTTGTCAACGAGAAAATTATAAAGGAAGGGCTTGAGGTCAATTGGAGAACACACACACAGAATCTAAGAGATCGAATTCTTCTGACGGAGCAGTGCTCAGACGAAGATCAGATCTGAGTGATTTAGAGAAGCAGTGAGGGGCGGATGCAGTGATTGGTCAGGAGGACCAAGAGTACAATGCAAAGCAAGGGCAACAAAGACGCAGTGGAGGCAGCGCAGCCATCAGAGGGTGTGACGCAATCCCTAGAGAGGGTGACGCAGGCCCACGCAGGGGCAGCGCAAAGCCTCCAAGGAAAGTCTGAAATTCAACTAGAGACTAGGGTTTCTGAGCCGACGGGGCTGAAACCGGACTCCGGTAGAGGTTGATCAGCACAAAGCAAGGGTGACGTAGTCCCTCAGTTAGCGCCATGCAACCTTACACAGTGGCAACGTATAGATTGTGCAAAGCTAGTTGGGGTTTCACTAGTGGCTCATCCAGATCAGCCAGGACTTGCGGGAGTGAGGTAAAACTCACACTTTCTTTGTAGCCAAGGTTTTCTCTGTTGGGTGAACCGAATTATGGCACCCTAGATGTACTCAGAATATTGTTGCTTAATAATAATAAACACTCATATCTGTTGCACTGGTTTTCCCGCATTGGGTTTTCCGAGGACATTTGTCCGAAAAATTTGTGTCCTTTGTCATATGTGTGTGATGTTCAATAAATGATTTTTTATTTGTGTAGGTTGCTAGTTGTGTTTACCTTGAAGTTTTTTTGAATATTTTCAGTTAAATAAATTGTGCATAATAAAACAAGTAGGAGAAGTAAATCAATATTTAGCAGTAGGATATTTGTGCTTAGAAATTTTCACAGTATACAAATCAGAAATTGACTAAGAACCCAATGGAATGCATTAACTCCATTCATTCTCTATGCTTCCCACAAATAAATAACGTCAAAGAGTAACAAATATACAAAGCAAAATGAAACTGCATATCAAAATGCACACATGCATTTCTGACCCAAATGACAAAAACCTGCAAAGCCTCCAAACTAAACAGAGTCAGCTCCACAACAAATGAGATTACTCGCACTAATATCAAATGGAAATCAGTATACACTAGCACAAACACATCTAAAATTGTGTTTGATATGCACATCAATGTTCCAAAGCTTGAGGTTGAATATCTCAAATTTCAATATTTAATATATCAGTAATTTCTCTAAACTCAAGATATGTTATATTGACCCTATCGAAACCAGAATTAGATGGATTTGGGATATTATATTCGATGCACCTAACACATAGTATAGATGAAATGTAATTACATGCAAATAAACTATTGATGGACCCACCCACCCCAAGCAAGGTGTAGAGCATCTCACATATTTCGATACAAACACAAACAACTATTCATTCAAATACCACATAGTTTATTCTTGTGGTAGGGATATGAATCAAACTAAAACAAGAATTAGAAGAAGAAAAAACATACCTTCGGTCCCTCTCTGCAAGCGCGTGTTCTAAAAGTACAATATATCCAATGTCACAGTTGATGCATTTGCCAAATAACCCTGGCCCAGACAAAAATGGACAAACAAATCAGTATCACATGTCAGGCATAAGAAATCTCAAAGTAAGCATCTGGAAAAGTTTCGTTCATAGTGCCAAAATAATAACAGTAAGTTGAAGCAGTCATTGGTGATAGAAGCACAGATCCATGTTCCTGGATACAGTGGATTATCGCATTAAGTCCCTTGGATTACAAGTTAGAAAGCAGCACCGAATACAACATACATCAACAGGTTTTTATCTATAGCTCTTTCATGTTTGGACAAACAATAAGAAATTGAATACAATTCATGTGAAGGAACAGTTAAAGAAAATTCAAAGCACACTTCAAATTCAAGAATGCAAACTCAAAATCAAAAGAGCACATCAAAATCTCTAAAGAAGGTTTCATGATGTTCACCAAAAGATGAATCTTTGCAAAAAGTTTGGCTCTAAAAGCAAACCATGAGACTCTGGGCTATGATAGATCATAGGAAGCTAAGACATTAAATCTATGGGATGCAGGATATCATTGAATTAACTTGTGAGTAATGATGATAAAGAGTCGAATAAATGACACCTACCTACCCCTTTTGTAAACAATAAGGCAAAAATTTTACAGCTAGATATGCTTGGAAAAAGGAGGGCATGGTTGCCTCTGCAGTGACAACTAGAAAATGAAACATTGAAACCCTATGCACAGCAGGTTGCATGAGTAAATGATAATAATATATGTTGGAAAAGGACATTGATGTGTTTGAGACGAAAACAACTGAAAAATAAGTTAGGACTGTTCATAAAGTAGTTCGAAACTGAATCCACCGGTTAGAAATTGTCCCCCACCAAAAAATGCTTCAGGCACCACTCAATTCTACATTTGGTATCCAAATTATCAGAATTCAGTTGTGCATAATTTTGTTTTCTGTGATCAAAACATAGTAATAGCCACACAAATGTTCAAAATGCAGAGCATATATACATGCATTTTTGGTTTCTGCTTGAGGCCATGCATTGCACATATTGTGGCTAGGGTTCGAAGCCCATACTCTAAATGGGGAAATCGGGATAATCAGACACTGCAAATGCACATAATGTTCTAGGGTTCGAAGCCCATTACAGTTTTGAAGATCTTAGAGATCGAAACATCAGCTTCACAAATGGCTACTACCATCAATAGAATATTGGATCTTTTCAATACTTTCTCTGATGGATTGACAGATAAAATCATGGAGTAAAATCTTAAAGATGTTGATCTCAAAGTTAGATCTCAGGCACTCAATGCCCTACTTCAAAATCGTCAACTCCAGGTTTTCAAGAAGGGTGATTTCACAGTTTAGAAGCAACAGATGAAAGAAGAATCTGTAAGGTTTAAGGGCCTCTCATCTGAAGATATGCTCATATATCAAGTCATAAAAAATGCTGGAAATATGGGTATATGGACAAAAGATATGAAAAGAGAAACAAATTTAGAGCAGCCACAGGTTAACAAAACATTGAAAAATATAGAAGCTCGTGACTTAATAAAAGGGGTGAAGTGTGTTTATAACTAAGCAATGAAGGTGTATATGCTAGCAGAATTGACACCTTCAAAGGAGATAAATGGAGATGCATGGTACACAGGGCTAAACTTTGATATAGAGTTCACTAACATTGTTAAGCAACAATGTTTGCAGTTCACCTTGCAGCAGGGTGTAGCCACTATTGAGAGTGTTGCTGATTTTGTGAGAAAATCAGGGATATCAAAGGTGGAATTGAAGGTTGAAGAGCTCAAGCAAATGGTGATGTGGAAGAAGCGATAAGCACGGGAACCAGAGACTGCTGCTATAGAGGTTCCCAAGCTCAAATTCAGGAGTGGTCATCATTTACGAACATTCCTTATGGAGTTTGCCCTGTCTTGCGAGAGTGCACAGATGATGGTCTGATTTCTGATTTCCATGGCACAACAGCTACATTATACATGCAATAATTTCTTAAACTCTTACCTTCTTGTATGCCTCTCAACAGATGGAGGAGGGGCCGCCTTCTTCTTCTTGAAACTGAATAATCGCTTCTTCATCTTTGCTCGAGTCGAACTCTTCAATGCATTCAGTATCGATGAGAGGGTGTTAAGGCTCCCTCATGTAGCTCTAGCTCTGCTCTACCGTTTTGGTAACAGAATGCTCTGTGTTTAGTTTTCCCCCGTTTAGTTTGCCCGCCAATCCTCCATGACAATACCGTCTTGAAATTTAAATCGAGTGGGAAAATGGTTTTCGGATGACTCAAATCATTTTAATCGGAAGGGTCAAAAACGTTTATCACAATTTAATAATTCCAATATAATAAATATTTTAATTTCTTAAAAGTTATTCGAATATGGTAAATATTTTAATATTTTTCAAAAGAAAGGTGGATACTATGTTTAGTTTGCAAATCAATTTATTTTTTATGTTTTTTATTTTTTTTCATTTTATATGATTAATTTAAATTCATCTTCATTTCGAATTTATTAAGTGTCTAGATATCAAATCTAAAGAGGTTTGAACTTCAAGAGATTTCACTCTTCCCTCTAGACTTTTGGTAGATCTAGAGTTAAGATAGATCTAGATTGGTTTATTTATTAATTTTATGTTTTTAATTTTTATTTTATTTTGACGGACTCAAAATGTTAAAGAGAACATTACAACATATTTACCATAGGAGAAGAATTCAACATTAGAGAAACCCTAGAGGCCCATGGAAAAATTGCAAGCGAAGAAAGCGTCCTAGTTTTGACAAAGACTGAAAAGGCTCTAGATAATGCTAGGCTCTAATATCATTGTCAAAATGCAAGATAAGATTAAATGGTAACCATGCGTTTTTTATCCATGTGATATATATTTTGTAGAGAGATGGTCGCCATGATAAACCCTTTGAAGACATGCAACTACTCATCAAATATGCTTTTAAGATGAGATGTTGATTGCTTACTATTGGACCCACATGGAGGAGGAGGAGTTGGTGGATTATGAACTAGAGGAGGGGGGTTTTCAACAAATTTGGTCTAGTCCCAAGGATTTTATCTATTAGCATTTCAAAGTCAACTTAGAAGGTCACCATACCACAATTTCTAGGCCTACCAGATCTGTAGAAAGAAAAGTTAAGAATTCAATAGGCAACTATCTAGCGGTTCGAAGGCCCTAACCCTTGCTCCAGCCACGCACTATTCGGGTCCTTTAGTTTCGGCTAGCTCGAAGCCTGAGGATGTTTGTCAGGGGCTAGAGAAATCTTCTTGGGGTGTGTGACTCTAAGTTTATTTTCCCTGTTGTCCCAGATATTGGAGGAAGACATACAATGTGTTACTACTTCCTTAGGGTTTTCAGAATTTTTTGAACACAGTGGGGGTTCTTCACTCTCAGAAGCCTCTCCAGATTTTTTTCATGTATATCCTTCATCTCAAGTGCCATTAGCCTCGCCATCCTTCGGTGAATTAGTGAAGGACAACCTTGCCTCGACAACAGAAGAAGGTCAAACTAACATCATGAATGGTCTTGTGGTTTTCAGGGAGAAACACTCTTGTGAATAAGAAGGAATTACGATTCAAAAGGAGTATGAGAAATCGAGGAAGAGGAAAATCCATTGTAGTTTCAAGAAGAAGAACAAAGTCCTGCTTTCTCTATTTTTGGGAGTCAATGTCACCATTCAAAATACTAAGGAAATGTCCCAAAAATCCTTGGTGGGGAAAGTAAGGGGTTGAAAATTTAGGTCCTCAACCCTAAACGTGTGGGTGGACAATGAAATCTTACCTATTATAAAATTTTCTCCATAGGTGTCACTGTTAGCCCAAGGTTAGATTCATTTGTGCTTCAAAGATGTAGCAGACACCCAGAAGGTACAATAAATGGTTTAGAAAATTGATTCATCTCCTATCCTTTTCAATTTCTAGATGTCCCTCTTCGATGCAAAGTAGGAGAGACTGGATATGGCCCCAGTCTAGGTTCATCTTCCAAGTCTCCCTCCTACCTATTGGGATGCCCTAATTTTCAAAGATATAGGTAACTCATTGGGATCTTATTTAGCCCATGAATCTACATATTTAGAGATGGGGATTAAGACATACACCCATATTTTGGTTAATATGGACCTCATAGAAGGGCTTATAGAAGGCATGGATATCGTGATTGGGGTGGAGTGTATTCAGATATTGGGTATGAAGGAATACCTTTTAGGTGTAGGCGGGGCCATAGGTATGGGCACCTAGCTAAAAACTATAAGCTTCCCTTTTCTTGCTTAGGACTATCCATCTAGAGGAAATGATATATTAGGTTAGAAAAGGGTTCTAGATTGGAGGTTTTGGGCGTTGAGGAAAAGCTAAATGGTGCAACTCCTCTCTGCAACACATCCTCCAAGTCGTTGGTGACAATTGTCAAGATATGGTGTTTATGTTGTCAGTTTTCTAGAAGGCCTACTAAAGGGTGGAGTTTCATTTCCTTGGATGCTAATGGAAGGTTAGGGGGTTTAGCAGTTGGATGGAAAGCCATAAATATTTGGGTATCCAATTCTCGGGGTTTGGATTCTAGTTTTTCCATTGAGGACAGAGAGGAAGAAATGGAGGGAGACATGAAGAGAGAGGTAGGGACAAGGAAAGAAAGGGAGGGAGGGAAGGAGAGAGAGGGAGAGAAAGGGAGAGCTAGAGACTAAAAATTATGCACACTATTTATTTGTTGTTATTAGAACGAAGGTTTGAGATTGTATTTTGTTGAGGAAAAGGTGAGAGGAAACCCTAATTTTAGGGGATGAAGTGGTTATGGTAGAAAGGAATCTTTTAAATGAAACATTTATTTTTCACGTTATAAAATGCCACTTGTTTAAGCAAACTACAAATGAAGTTCAAACCAAGTTGTAAAAATCTAGAATCTTTATTAAATATAAAATCATTTTATTGTTGAGAACTATCTAGGCTAGGAATGAAACTCCAACACCTTCCATTGACCAATTTTTAGTACACACTTCATTAGAGGCCTCTTTTATACTCAATTTAATATCAATTTTATGCTTAAATTATAGGACTTCCACACAACTTCCCTCATTCCATGCTTTACTATATGCCTCTTATATAATCATACCTTATTTATCATGTAGGAACCTCTAAGACATATGAATCCAACACATGACTCAACCCCTAAAAAATACATTTTATGCTTCCTCATAATGAAGGGGTTTATTATAACTCTTAAAGGAAGTTTAGATTATTGGTTGTGAGTCGATCCAAACCTTTCTATCAAAGATATAGTTATGATGATGAGCCTTAGAAACTTAGCCTAAATCCCATGGAATGCTATATATCCAACCCATAGCTAGGTTGATTAATCATATTTTATTATCTTTAATACCTTGTTTAGAATGAGATAGGTTTAGTATCGTACCTAGCCTAGTCATTAGCCCATGTGATTCTTTGAAACTATGCTACATGCATTGATTATCGTACTCCTTAAAGGTTGGTTTTGCAAGGGTGATTTTTTATCTTTGACATCCCATCTTGTATAATTCTCCCATAAATTATCTTCTTTTTTTCTTTTTTTTTCTTTTTTTCGAATACAAAGAAGCACATATGATAGAATTTCAACATTCTTGTATTTTCCTCGAAAAGCGAGACACTTTGAAACAAAATTAGAGTTTGCATGTCATTCATTCAATATTTTGAACAACATGCAACTAATTATGGTAGGTATTGGAGTATTTTGTTTGACATATATGTTTATATTTGGTTTAATTTTCTTAAGTCGAGATGGTATCAAGGGAAAAGCATGTGGCCATTGGTTTGACTTTGGCTGACATGGGCCCTTAATATTTGTGCCCCTTGATATATTTTCCCTTTCGCTCTTGATTCAATTATTTTTGAATGTTTTCGAACCTCATGTATAAAGTTTATCCTTATAAATTGAGTCACCTATACACCAATTTTAGTCATCGTTATCTAACAATATTGATCATTTGGAGGATGGTGATGGTGTGGTTCTAGGCCTTGCCTCTCAATTGAACATTTCTTTATCTATCTACTTGGGTTCCAACACATCTCCTTCCTAAATTCCATGCACCTTCATTCTTTAGGGCTTACAACCTAATGTTATAATTACAAAAATGGATGAATGACAATACAATGTTAAGGAAAGTTCTCTTGCATGCCTTAAAGGGCCCTAGATTCATATGAAGACTCCTAGCTAATTTTTTTTTTTCTTCTAAGCTCAATGCATTTTTTAGTGCAACTTATTTGCTCACCATTCATTAGCTAGCATTCCTTCTTATTGTTCTTCTTTCGTGGACAGCTTGTGGCATAGTGTCCATGCTCATGAATACTCCCGCCCTCCATTTTTCCAAACATCATTTTTAATATTATGCCTTCAAATATAATTTTAATATCATACCCATTGTTTTTCTTATGGATGTTGAGCGCACTCTGTGATTCTTTGTAATGCCAACAATTGATTTAAAAGGAAGCTTCAAAAATCAATTCAATTTCATTCTAATAAATTTATTTTAAAAACATTGATGGCGAACCACACAATGAGTGGTTCGAAAGGCATGTACCTTAAAAAATTTATGTGATTTATCCATAAGAGTTTTTAAAGTGGTGCATCTCCCTTGAGAATGAGCAGCTCCCTCATAACTTTGCCTTGTATGCAAGGCTTTTCTTCTAGAGTAGTGCATTATCATAGTAGATATAACTCCTCTCCTGAAGGTGCCTCATTCCATAAGTGTGCACTCATGAATGCACCTGAGATGATGGTGTTAATCTCCTCAACTAGTGTGCCATACTTGGTGGGTGTGACCCAACGACTAATTCGTATATCCTAAAAGGTGTCGTTATAAGCTTGTAGCTGTATTTAAGAATCTTTCTGACTGGTGTACCACAATCTAGCTCTACAATCCTGGTGTTGCTCAACTTCTCAAGGCTGAGGTGAGACCAACTCGGACCAACTAGGTAATCTAACACTCTTGAGAAATTTATTTTTTTTCCAATAACCCAAGATTCTCCCCCAACTTGTCAAACTTCCCCTTTGTTAGGAGCTTTGTCAAACTATTAACCATATGCAACTTTTTTCAGAATGTGGTCCAACACTACTAACTCCCTAATGAACTTGGAATCTTAGGAAATTGTATTGAATATTAATGTGTTTGAAATGGTCATGACACATTGGATTTTCATAGAGCTTGATGTAACTTTGATTCTCACAAGAGATAATATTGGGCTTCAACAACTGATTGGTTGACACTACAATCAAGTTGCAAATCTAGATAGCTGCATAATAAGTATATGAAACTGCCATATACTTTGCTTCAGTGGAACTGAATGCAATTTTTTCTTTCTTCTTGTTGATTTAATAAAAATGATTTATAAAATGATAATAATGATGTTTAAAATGAGCCTTATGATGGTCTATTTATACACATTGATTGTTCACGAGGTGTAGGGGTATGTTTATAAATCACTGCCCTTGAAAGCTTTGTCTTGAAAGCATAGTAATTAGAATTTTCTTTAGTTAAGCACATTTTTGTGGTGGAGTGAAGATTATCAGATATCTATTTATACTTTGTAGAGGTTTGACTTTGTTTTTCCTTTGAGCGTTGGTGAGGTTTCTTTGTATTTTTTGCATCATAGTCTAAAGTCTTTTGACCTAATTGTTTAACATGAAAGCTTTATGCCTATTTGCAATATATTTGAAATACTTGCATGATCAAGAAACTGTTATGGTTAATTAAATTACTAATTAGGTACTACAAAAAGAGGATGATGTTGAGAGGGCTTTCCTGGGTGACTCTGGGAGCAACTCAGAGGTGGTCAGACAAAGCTCTTCTAAGTTACAAATCTGAAGAGAAAAAACTGGTGATGTATATGTGGTTGCTCAACCTGGGTTGTATGGAAAATCTTGGCAGAGAGTGTTTACCTTTCCGTGTCTTCACGAAAGCAGGTTGTCTGGTCATAGAATAAGATCACTACATGTAGGTGATGGTTCTGTAGTAAGTTCTCAGTCTTATCTTTAGAATGGCTAACAAAGAGGATTAGGTTTGAATACAGGATATAATTTGATGAATTTGGAGATTTAGAGTTGCAGAAAAAATTGTGGTGATGTTTGGATGGGTGCTAATTTGTAGGGTTTTCCATTTTTATAATTTCCTTTGTTGTGCTTTCTACCATGCTACCTAGTTGCTTTCCTGTTTCCTTAGCATTTTAACTTTTTCGATGTCTATCTCTCTATTGTTTCTTGCCCCATTTGAAATTTCATCCTTATTTGGTAGGTGTTTTCTTCGATATAGTGTGGATATTTTTCCATCACACAACTTCTGTGGGGTTTGTCTACGCAAATAGCTTGTAAGGCCCATTCATCAGGGTATTTGATGAAATGAAATGATTATCGATAATCACCAACTAATGGTACCTGCAGTTATTTACTCTAACAATTCTACAGTTTTCCTGTGCCAAAAATTATACAACATTTTAACCTCATGAATTAGTCTCCTCTGTTCTCTTAGCTGATTCTATAAGCACTTATTGTTGTTGTCAAAAATTTTACTCTCTATTCCCATTGATCTATTTCAGTTATTTGTGGACATTGATCTATTTTCATTTCATTTCTTCAAATTTTTTGACTGTTATGCGTTTCCTTTCGCCAGTGCCTTCTTTCTTACCTATGATTTTTTTGCTTAAGCATTCTAGCTAGCCAAAGCAACAGTGGCAGCAGGAGCCACGCAGTCTAGCCAGAGCCCAGCAGGGGCAGCAGGAGCCATGCAGGGCTGACGCATGCCCAGTCAGGGCAGCGCAGGGGCAGTGTAAACCCTTCAGGTGTGACATGGGCCCTTATTGAGCAGCGCAGAGGCAGACGCAGGCCAGTTAGGCTGACGTAGAGGGATTCAGAGCGGCATATTACTGCCATTTTTATTTCTCTGATGGGTGAACCAGTTTTGGTGCCCAAGATTGTTGTACTTAGATTATGCATAATGATGAAAACCCTCCAGAGCTAGCTGCACCGATTTTCCCACATTGGGTTTTTTCCGAGGATAGTTGTCTAGAAAATCCATGTGTCACTTTCTCTATGAGCATGTTATTCAATATTTCATATGTATGTGTAGGTTGCTAGTTGTATTTACTATTTACTTCGCTAATTTATTGAATATTTTAGAAATTAACTTGTAACTTAATTCAAGTAGGAGAAGTAAATCAAGATACTGCAATAGGGTTTCTTAGAATAAGAAATTTTCACATTCCTTAGGTCTAGCCCCATTAGGTCACCTAGGGCAACAATTTCCCAGGAATCTAGCTAGAGGAAAAACTCTATCTCCTAGAGGCAGTTGCTTTGCTGGGTGCCCTCACTCTCCTCAGAACTTGGGCCAATTTCAATGGTGAAATCTCTGGATACCTCAAGCCCTAGCTCTAGGATCAAGTTTTTCCTAGGTGTTCCCAAGGATAGAACCTAGTAGGATCAATTTGACCTATCGAAGTAAAAACACTTGTCTGATTCTTTCCCATCACCTTGTCTAGGATAGGAACATCATTGGTTACTAAATTCCATCCCTGAACCTGGGCTGGGTCCACTTGGCCCTATGTGGTCCCATTTGGTGTCAAAGGCCTTTCATCAAGGACCATTTGGGAATCCAAGTTCCCAAAGGATTTTAGGGATTGAGAACTTTCTTCATAAGTCTTATTCTTCTCCCTCAGCCCTTGAATCCCCCTCCTCTCTCCCTAGAAGGTAATTCCCTTGCTTAAAAGGAAAGTAAGTCCCATTCTTTATTTTATCTTAAGGAAAGGGTTTCGAGGGTCACTTCCCACCTATTCATTGATAAAACCTTAAAAAACCAAGGTTCAAGGGTATTTTTATTATTTAAAATAGGATAAAACCCTAAACAACCAAAACCCTATCCTGAGGAGATGTAACGCCAAGATTTTATGGGCCCCGTTGGGGTTAGTTGGGCAACCAACTTCCCGAGGTCGTAACTTGGTCATATTATCTCCGTTTGACGCATATGATACCTCGTTGGAAAGATCTCTCCGAGGACTACAACTATTAACATAATTTCTATGAAATCACCAGGCACCATGCCATGTGTTTGGGGCCTCAACGCTTAAAGGTTGGGACTGAAGCTAACAAGCCAGTACGCTGGCACTATAATTAAAGAGAGCGAAAGAGAGCAATCGTTTGAGGCCAAGTGGAATAGGTGGGTGGCCACCAATATCCACCTCGATCACCTTAAATCAAATTTATTGAGCTAACTCAATCACCATGACTTAGTTAATTGACACAAGTTGTTATGAGACAAAATTACAAATTATTGTCCAATTTATTTAAGGGGAAAATAAATTAGACGCCTCACATTCCTCACTCCTGGTACATAAAAATTCCTCACTGGTGTGGGTGCATTTTTTTTGTCCTTTCTAGTCGCCAATTTGACTGTTTCTTGTTGCAAATTTCAACACTCCCTCTCAACAAGAAAGGAATTCAATCTATCCCTATCCGGTACCTTTGGAATGTTATGCATGCTACACTTATCTGATAGTTTTTCTCGTCCTCACTTTGAACAGCCTGCAATTCTGTTGAATCAATATAAATACATCTTGTCATTAGGGTCTTATGAGCTGCACCAAGCTCTTTTTTGTTTTATACGGATTCTGCTGCCAATTGGCCCTATGTTTCTGCGCTCCGTGCCTTTGATGCACCGTGTGCTAACTCTGTTGTGAGTCAGTGTTTGACATCTGTCCACTACGATTTCGTCTTGCGGCAATACGACTACATTAATCTAGCGTTCTTCTCTCTTTGTTGTCTTGTGGGCTCCTAGTAATGAGTTGAGTCCTGAGATCCTTGTCTGTTGGACTGTGCCCAAATTTCTTATCTTGGGATTATGTCTACACATAACCCCACCTTACACCTCGAGGTATGGCTGCTCCCTCCTCCCATCTGGCTCGAAATTTCCCCCTCATGGAGGTCTTTGCTTGAGTGGACGCTTCCACTCGGTCTCCTCTCTGCTTCTCCAACTGTGGCAGCTACTCCACAACCTTCTGAGACTGCTTATCATGAGGATGCATATTGAAAGGTAATTTATGCTCCCTCTAAACCACCGAGTCTCTAACTTCTGCCTTTCTCCTAAAATATTTTCATGCATCTGGTACCTCAAGTGCATATAGGTTCTTCACTCGCGCACAGTGTAATTGTCCAGAAGTTACAAAAAGTTTCTAAAAAAGAGTCGATTTTAAATCGATGATATCTCCCTCATCCGAGCTCTGATTTGACCAATTTTTTTTTCCATTTGGGCAGATTTTCGCAAGGAATCCAAATATTCTATTTGTTTTCGAAAAATTTACACCAAAATATTCAAATATTCTCTACAAACTCGCTGACCAAAAAATTCCTGCTCTGATGCCATGTAGAAAACATAACCAACAAGATTCAATATGATCTTGTAATCTACTAAGACAAAATACTAAATCCTTCCTACAATTTACGAAAAAAAAACACGATCACACAATCATATATAAGTAAGAGAAATAAATTATCAATCGCACAACAACATGATGTATTTGGGGAAAGAAACTAATCAAAACCCCTCTATCTCTATTGTGTATTAAGTCAAGGAATCATGAAACAATACAATGCTTAATCTCTCATGAGATTCTCTAGCACTCTGTCAATTGTCTCCCGTTGATCTAGGAAAACTTGGTCTAGTACTTAGCCAATTCTCATCCTTACTTCAGCCTGCCTTGCTCATGTAATTCCTAGGGAATTAACTCCTTATTAATTAGGAAAATTAGTCTTCCTTGATTGTGCAATCCATCATGGCATCCCAATGACCTTATAATTGCACATGGGAAATTTTTTCTGAATAAAACTGATAGTTATGTTCCCTTTAACCTCTGTCTCAACTGGGTATTCCTCGATACTAACATGCATGCAACTATTAATAGTGAATTATCAGTTATTTGATTGATCACTCATTGTGAATTAAATCTAATTTAATTCACTGGACCTCTCACTAGCTCATCACTCAGTTAGAACTAGTTAAACTGATTTTAACTCATTTAATTGAGTTAATTACACTTGCACCCCACTAATGCATCAACTTCAGCTGGACCCCAAAAATATTAGAATCCCTCTAGATGCCTCATAATTTGACCCTCGACTCGAATTTCTTGAGCTAACTCGGTCATCATGACTTAATTAGCGAGCACAAGTTGTTGAGATGAAATAACAATTTATTGTCGATTTACAGAGAGAATAAATTGAAACGCCCAAATTCTCCACTCCTGGTGCATCAAAATTCCTCACCAATGTGGGCTCATTTTTTTTTGTCCTTTCTGGTTTCCAATCTCACTGTTTTGTTGCAAATTGCAACATTTCAAAATTTGATGCGACCTTCACACAAAGACACCATTGAAATCACATGCCTAGATTCTCATGAGAAACCTCTCTTAAGCTTGATCTGCCAGAAGAGAACCAAAATATGCCATCCTACTTCCTAGCGCAAATCAACCATTAAGGTATGCAACATTCTTATGAACCCTCACATGATGATCTTACTCTTGGAGGATGATCATGACCTCCCTTTAGCAACCCTTACTTGGCCCTCGTACTCGACCTAATTTAGGACTGCATCTCTCATCACCCCCTTGATGTGCCAGATAGTGGGAATACATGTCAAACATGCTAAGATGTGCCAAGTGATAAGGCATGCCAAGATGTGCAAGGGTGTGTCAATGCGTGTCAGGGATTGTCAAGACAACAAAGGGAGAAAAAAGTAAACTACAAGGAAATGAACACATAAGAGGTTAATAAGTCATCAATTTACCTTTTCCAAGAGGGAACGCACTGAGCACACCATGTAGGTGAGGAAATAGATTACAGCGAGTGCGAAGTTTTAGTCTGGGTCTAAGTGCAGTATTCATTTGTTGCTTCATCTGCTTTCCAACAATTGATCATCACAAAGAAATTTAATATTAAATCATGCCAAATTATACCAAGGCATCTCAATGTATTCCAATCATGCTAATACTTTCCAAGCTCCAACACATGCCAAGCACCAATATGTGTCAGGGACTAGTGTTATGCATGTTATGAAGTGGAAGGGAATGTTGAAGAGTGCTAAGGTGTGCTAGAGAGTGATAATGCATGTTGATGAGTGTTAAGGAATACTAGGAAAAAACATTAAGGGAGCACTAGGTAAAAATTCAATGAATATGAGGAACGTGTACTGCCAGAGACTAGTGTTAATGGTTAGTGTTAGTCGTCATGCCAAGGAGGGAATGACAAGGTATGCTAAGCATTGGTAAGGCATGCTAGGGAATATCAAGGCATGTTAAGAATTCCCAAAGTGTGCTTGGGAGTTCCAGGGTGTGATAATTATATCATGTGCCAATTAATAGTGCGAAGATATGCCAATACATGCTAGGTGCTAAGGATGTGGCA
The DNA here is from genome assembly GCA_034641835.2 of Pinus albicaulis. Classification (NCBI taxonomy): domain Eukaryota; kingdom Viridiplantae; phylum Streptophyta; class Pinopsida; order Pinales; family Pinaceae; genus Pinus; species Pinus albicaulis. Next base: position 549,867,885 of record CM076582.1, on the reverse strand, counting down.
TAGGGTGCCAGGGTATATCAATACGTGTCAAGGAAACAAAAGGAAGAACCAATAAGAGGGTTAATAAGTCAAAACTTTATCTTTTTGAAAAGGGGCATGCTAGGCACACTAATAATAGGTCCCAATACATGCCAAGTGGCATTGTGTGCCAAGTGCTAATGTATGTCAATGCATTCAACGAAGGTGTTCCAAGGCATGCTAGGGACTATATGCAGCATGCCAACACATGATGGGAGAGTTCCATGTTGTGCTAGCACATGCCACCATGTGCTTGGTCATTAGTGTCATCACAAGATGTTCTAGGTACAAATATGTTCCAAGACATGTGGGGTGCTAAGAAATGTTAGTGTGTGCCAAAGCATTAATTTAAGGTGTGCTCAGATTGTTGAGGATTGTTAGGTCTTTCTCATTAATAGAATTGTCAGAGCTCGATTATGTATTAAATAATATATTTCCTACACACAGTAGTGGAACTTTATCTAAATGGAATTTTCTAGATAATAACAATAATAGATATGAATCATGTGTTGAATCATAGGAAATCTCTATTCAACTAGTCATTACTTGAGGGAAATGATACACGCTTATTATTTCTTAAAACAATGACTTACCCTAACCACTATGGCCTTGGACATATTATAAAAAATGCTCCACAATAATGGTATTAAATCGCTATATTTTGACAAAAAATATATTAACAGGCACATAGCGTCATCAAAAACTCATTGGAATAACCAATGATGACACACATTTTTTGATCTTCACCAAAAGTAACAAAAAGAGCATTGGTGAGGGTCATTAAAAATTCGTCACTAGAAGTGTCACCAAAGAGAGAATTAGTGATGGGCCTTTAATGACCCTCACCAAAAGTGAAATGTATTTGGTGACGGACCATAAAGGACCATCTACCACCAGTGAGTGGCTTGATTTTAAGCTGATCTAATGACTTGACGGACATTTTGTGACAAAATCACTTAAAAGTAAAAAAAAGAGCATTCATGGGGGTCGTAAAAATTTAAAGTCACTAGAAAGTGTCACAAAGAAGAGGAGCCAGGCGAATGGCTTGTGACCTCACCAAAAGTGTCACTGAAAATGTCTTTGGTGACGGACCATAAAGGACCATCACTATATACACTTACAGTGACGGTTTTTAAATGACCGTCACCATATGTGACATTGGTGACGGACCTTAAAGGTCCATCACAAGCATGACCCTCACCAATGTGGCTTTTTCTTGTAGTGGAGGAATCTACAATGCCAGAAGAAGAAGGAGGAGGAGAAGTTCTGAATGGAGATGCCTTAAGAGGAGGAGGAAGAGGTAGAGGATGAAGTGGAGGAAGAGATGGAGGAAGAGGCAGAGGCAGATGAGATCCTAACTATGTTGTATTTCCTATAGTTGATGAGGATACAAATTTAACAATGAAGAATATTTCACCTTTTGTCCTTCCCAATTTCCATAGATTAAAGAGCGAAGATCATGAAAAAAATTTATTTCAGTTTGGGGTTTTATGTAGATTTTATGACTACTTATAAGACTCTAAAAAATTGAAGCTATTTCCTCCAACACTCAAGGGTGCAGCTTTAAAATGGTTCATGGGTTTGTCTTCATGTGGTATACATGTATTCACATTGATTGTCTTCTCTAAAATTCCATCCCATGCTTCCTCTTCTATGAACTAAACATCTCTGCTAATTATTACATTCTTGGTTGATGAATTGTAGAGCTTGTATCCCTTGGATTCATCACTGTATCAAACAAATATACATTTGTCCCCATTGTTTTCTAACTTCTTCCTCAACTGATATGGAATATGTGCATATGCCACACATCCAAACACTCACATGTGAGTGACATTATGCTTTCTTCCACTCCATGCCTCTTCAGGAACTATGTTCTTGACACTCTTGGTTGGACATATATTAATGATATATGATGCACAAGTGACAACTTCACCCCAATAATCATTTGGAAAATGGTTTTCCTTCAACATACTCCTTTCCATTTCCATGGTGCTCCTATTCTTCCTTTCTCCAACACCAATTTTCTAAGTTGTGAACCTTGTTGTAAGTTTCTTGTGAATTCCATGCTCCCTGAAAAAATGTAGGAAGTCATTTGTGATGTATTTTCCTCCTCTATTAGTCTCAACACTTCGATGTAGTGTCCACTTTCCTTCTAAAAAAGGAATTTTTAGTGGCAGAAGCAGTGAAACACTTCATTTTTATGTTTGATGAAGTAGACCCATATCTTCTTTGTGTAGTCATCTATGAAGGTTAAAATATAATCGGTTCCCCCAATTGATGGTGTTTACATTGGTCCACATAAATCTGAATGGACAATCTCCAAAGGTGCCTTTGCCTTTATTGAATTTCCTACTGGAAATGATTCTGTATGATGTTTTCCCAAGATGCATCCTTCACATTCATTGTCCGATTTTTCTTTGAGTGGCAATCCTTTCACCATGCCTTTCCTATGAAAAAAAATCAAACTTCAAAAATTCGGATGGCCAAATATCAAATGCCATAACCAGTTTTCGTCTTTAATTTCTGCTTGAAAGTTTTCTTGTGTGACAGTTGCAATTTTTATTTCATCTTCTTGTGATTTCATTGACAGTTTTTCTTGAGCAACTCCTTCCTTTAAATCTAATTTTAGCTTGAGAGAAAACATTCTATTGTGTCATATAAAATTTTGAAATTAGTTGTCTGCCTGGAGAATTATCCAAGGTTGTGCACACATAATTGTTGGAAAATAAATTGTAGCCTTTTTTCATGAGTTTTCTAATTCTTATGAGGTTGTGCTTTAAACCAGGAACAAAATACACATTTGAAATATACTTCTTGTCTCCCTTATTTGTCATAATTTCGACTCTTCCTTTTCCCATGACAAAGAGTTTTCTATCAGTCCCTAATGCCACTTCATATTTCACACTCTCATATAGATTTGAAAACATTTCTATGTTCCCACTCATGTCATTGCTACACCCCGAATCTAGAAACCATACATCTCAATGTTTTTCTTGTGCTACATTACAAGCCAAAAACATGCTATCATGGTTTTTATTTTCCTTTATGAAATTTACATTAGGTTTGTTTCTTATGTCATGTTTCTTCTTTCTACATTCATTTGCATAATGACCATACCTCTTACAACAATGAAATTGATCTTGAGATTATCATACCTCTAACCTTGTGCTTCATTTTGTCTTGAGCCTTCACTTGGATTTGGATTGTTACCCCTCCCACTTGAACTTGAAGGGATGCTTCTTCCACCTCTGTGTGGGATTCTGCATATTCCTCTATAATTTGAGCTTCCTCAACCTCTACCTTGATGAAATGAAATTTGTGTGTTGAAAGCATCCTCCAATGAGGAGTTAGTTTCTCTGTTCAATCTGTGTTCATGAGAAATCAATGATGCATGAATCTCATCCAATGAAAATTGAGAGAGATCCTTTGTCTCTTCTATGGCCACAATGATGGCATCAAATCTTGGTGGTAGAATTCTCAAGATTTTCTCAACTATTCTCCTTTCCTCAAGCATCTGACCATGAGACCTCATTTGAGTAACCAATCCAATTACATGTGTAAAAAATGATTATACATTCTCAAACTCCTTCATACAAATTGTCTCAAAATATCTTCTCTGTATTTGTAGTTTCGTTGCCTTTGCCTTTGCCATTCTTGGTAGGTTGTCTGAAGGGTATCCCATGCTCGCTTGGACTTTTCTGTTGCTATAATCCTTGGGAAGATTCTTTCATGAACTACTTGCAAAATGTAGAAGATGGATTTTGAGTCCTTCTTTTTGTCTCTCAACAAATCTCTGTATTCTTGTGTCAAATCATTGTATGCTAATCCAACTGGTAGTTCTTGGAAACCATTCTCCACCAATTCCAAAACGTCTTGTGAAGAAAATAGAACCTTCATTTTTACAGCCTAATTATCATAATTGTTTTCCTTTAAACTGAGGTATTTTTGGATTATTCAAGCTTGTGCTTGTTGCTTCCATTTTCAATGTGCAAAAAAAAAAAAATCTCACAATGTAAAAACTTTATCACTGCTGTTGAATACACTCCACAAAAAAGATTAGAACACCTTTTAACTCCTCAGTAAAAACACTTGTGTTAATAAGAATTGAAAGCCACTCGGATGCCATGTTAAAGCTTTTAAGATAGGGGAATGATTTCCTCAACAAATAGAGTTGAGGAAATATGGTAATCCAGACAATGAAGTTGTGGAAATCAAATCATATGAGACTTCCTTTTAATACAGAGTGGCAAAGATTAAAATGATTTTACTTGTGCAAGTATAATGGAACAAATATTTCAAGAAAATTTACTCATGGTGAAACAATGTAAAATAGATTGGTTGGGGTAAAAACAATACGTGAAATTTTCTAGAACCATATCGTGACTAATCAAACATTATATTATGGTTTCAAAAACAATAGAAGTAATTCATAAGGAGGTTGCAACTACTTCACCTCTAAAATAAGCGTTCTTACTGAGATTTACATTCACCATGGGTTGTGGAATTAACACACAGTAAAACATTGTAACAGACTATTTTCACGCACCCATGAAAATTTCCTCCACGGTTTCGTCCACACACTGCTCAGACTTACATCTATGACACATACATAATCTAATATACATACATGCCTATTTAAAAGCATATCTTTCCTAACACAATAATTCATGAAAGAGAATATTTAAGACAAAGGATGGGAAAACATCATTTTCTGAACATTGCAGACAGTAAATAAGTGGCAGAGCAAAATATTTCCCATGAGTTTCTACCAACCATTAAGAATTTACATTTGACTTTAATAGTTTAATCTATTGCAGAATGAGTTATGTAATATTCTTAGAACTTCATTTACACGATGTCCTTTAACCTGCAAACTAAATTTGCAACCTACAAAACATTTACTAAGGTATGGTTCCTGCCAGTTCATTTAACGCAGTGTTTGAGATTAATTTTCCCACAAAATACTAATAGATAAGAAAAAAAAATAGAAGGGAGTTATCAGTATTAAGGGGGAGAATTATACCGATGACTAGGAAGTAAATTATAACTAAAAATTGAATACATAAAATCTAAAACACAGAAGGTACACATTTTTTTTCTATTTTGTTTGCGTTGAACCAACATGCTATTAGGTTTTAATTGTGGGCACATTAAAATAGAATTATATATATTCCTTCAAGGTGTCAATAACCATGGGCAGTTTTCACGTTAACATAGATCAAAAATTATATTTGAAAGGTATCACATACTTAATGCCATATAATATGACCAAATCACAGATAAAATTTATTTTTCAGAGTTTTTATGTTGTTTTCTTTTTGTAAAATTAGTAGATCCTTGTTATTTTATATTCATAAATCAAAATGGAGGTTAGAGAAATTTACAACTTTTAGCCTCGAACTGCCCATAGGAAACTAGGTTTGTTGGCCATCTTAAAGAATTATAGGAATCCAAAACATAAACATCTTTAATCTGTCTCTTACTGTATTTAAGTAACTAATTTTCATATTTCCTTGCATAAACATATGTGAAATGTAAATTCTATGTGCTATCATAAAAAAAATAGAAATAAATAAAATCAGTCATCAGATGACTCTATAGGAGTTGGATCTTTCACGCTCGAGCCCGACATGTCAACCTGGTGCATGCTTTGTAGTTGCTTCTCAATTCTCCCCAATCAAATACTCTAGTGATGCTGTCGCAAGTTAATTTCCTGGATGTACCAGCTAATATCTACTAGATTTGATGCTACTTTATGGTCTTCCCCAAACTCTTGGACAAAGAAAATTCCCTTCAGCAAAAGGTATTTTAATATCCAGTAGGCGTAAATGGAGTGATGAAATAAGGATAATTTGCTACGAGTATTACTAGGCTCTGTAATAATAGGATTCAATTCTTCCTCATCCATGTTAGCCTCCTCCTCTTCCTTGGCCCTTGCATCCTACTCCCACCCGTGAATTAGAGACTTAATGTAGCATGGTGTACCATCTGAATATGTTTGAAGCAGGTTATCCATCACCTCTTTGCCATAATTTCTGCCACATTTGGTTGGGGCAAGTTTTTGAGCTTTGTCTTTCGCCTTTTCCTTTGCATCCTTCTTTATTGACTAGCCTTTCACCATTGTCTTCAAATTCTGGTCTTCCAGCAAGTTTCTCTCTAGGCACGAATTTCTTGGAACACATGCAACAGTACACTTCATGACGAGATTAAATCAACCTGAGAGTTAAACATAATCACATAGTAACAGGGTATGGTTTCCTTCGCTGCCATCCATTGACTGCAACTTTGGAAGATTCAGAGGACTCAATTTAAAAACAAACAATAGCTCCTGAGTAGAGCAGCAAGTGATAAAAGAATAATTTTCCCTATACAGAGTGTAACGGACCAAGCTCCTTTTTCCCATACTAGCCCAGACCCAGATAATCCTACCATATTTATTGACAATAATTCCCTTAATTTGAGAATTAGTTAAATTAAGAAAAGTGACAACAAAAATGACCTGACTGACCAACTGAAAACCTCAACCTTTGTTTCTACCCTTTATAGTGCCAAAATCCACATTAAAATCATTATAGACCATAAAGCCTATTTCCCAAAACTGTTGATTCTAGTACAAATTAGAACCATGCAGAGATGAGGAAAGAGTAGAGCACCCAAATTGGGCAGAATGCAGATTGTAACAATTCCATGCAAGGTCCATACAATGACCTATCGGGTCCTGAAAACTACATGAAAAACCATAGTAGAGCCTACAAAGCCAATAATTCCACATAGAACCTAAGGAAGACTCTGAACAATCAAAATTAGGAAACGAGGCCGCAGTTTGGAGAAGACAGTTCAAATCTAATCCTTTCGCATGAGAATACATAACCTCTATGCCTACCAAAGCTCCTTCACTGAAGTAATGAACACTAACCTCCCTTAAATAAACCCATTCCTAGCTATCCATGATGAGAATTTCTAACTCTCGGGAAGCCAAAGTTTTATAATTAAAGAGATAGAGGTAAACTAAAGGGAGCAAGGTCTTCCTTTCCAAGGAAGTAGAAAAAAAACCAGAAGCATGGTGCATGGAAATAGCGACAATGGACTTAATTACATAACATAAGTAATGCACATCGATATATTGAACTCGGTATAGATAATCCAAATAAACCAAATCCACCTTTTTATAGAGAAAAACCCATAGACATGTTTCATGGAAGTTATGAATGGAGAAATGGATACATACCCTTGGTGACAATACAATGCAGGCTTTAGACGTCTCCTTCGACCGCTGAACTGCTTGTTGTTGTTATGCGTGTGACTAAAGACAAACAACCAGAGGATGGTAAGGGGAATGTAAATATCCTGTTCCCACTGCACACACTGACACTTACCCCAAAACATTCCTGACAACCCACATGTTGTTTCTGGCTGTTCTGCACTACAACTTAATGCCTTCATTACTCTCCGTGGGTGGAGCCACCCATATTGATGTGCTATCATCATCCCCGATATTGATGTGATGGACTGTGCATGCATCTTGCACGTTCCCTTGCCATGTCTACATGTAGGGCCTCTTTCGTGGACTGTTGGAACCTCGTTGGGGGGTTTTGGTTGTTATCCCAATCATGGATTTGGTTTTCATTGTTACTCAATCCCATTGTATAATCTTCTTGTGTGCTTCTAGACCTCGTTCCTAAGTGGATTACTCCCATGAGTGATCCAGAACCCTATCCTCATTAATGCATCCCAAATTTTCCAAAAATTCAACTGCCTCATTGCCTGATCTTCTAACTTGGAGAGCATTCATATAGCTTATCTTCACCATAATATCCTTAGTCTCCTGAATCAATATTGTTTTTTGGAAAATGTTGCTTATATGCTCCCATCGTGCTTGATTCTACAGTTTCTGGAGGATATCAGTGATGATAGCTGAGTCTCCTTCCACCCTAGAGGGTTATAATGTTCTCTACTTGCAATTATCAATCCTTTCTTTTCCGCAGTAAATTCAACTTCATTGTTACTAGCATATCCTTGATCCATGGTGAAAATCTATAGAACACGACTCGCATAGTCACGGAATATCCCCCCTACCCCTGCTTGAACTGCATTTCCTTTCGAAGTCCCATCGTAGCTTGGATTGATGAAACCCTGCTCAGGATGTTTGAACTTATCCCTAACCTCAAAGGCCATAGGTCTGGGTTTCCAAGAAGTTGGCACCAACATCTCAGCTTTAAGGTTTAACTAATTGAGTATCGTTTTCTCTCTACCCTGAGCTGTCCAATCCTCGTGGGTCCATTTTTTAGCTAGGATAGTCTCACTTATATTTTGGACAATGTTATGCCAAATTTCAGTTATTTTCTTCTTCTCATTTCTGAACGTTCTTCAGTTCCTCTCCTTCCAAAATTCCCACAGTAGGAACCCATTCGACTATGACTAGGCTGTATTTACCATCGTGTTTTGGTATCCTCCTCTTTTCGAGTTTTCAATTGTGTGTTGGACGCTTTCATTATTTCTATCAGTTTCCTGGAACAGAGTAAAAATATTATGCCACATCATATCAGAAACTAAGCAGCTGTTGAGAAGATGTTCCAGAGTTTCTGCATTCTCTCCACACATCACACAACTTAAGGGACTGAGGATCCCATGTTTCTGCAATTGGTCCTAGGTAAGTATTCTTCCATGCCCAACAACCCATAAATTTTTTCCAATTTTAGGCCAGTGTTTTCTTGAAAATATTTTTTTCCATAGGCTATTGTCCAAGACATGTGCATTTTTAGATTTTATCTGATAAGCATATTTAGTTGTAAACATACCCTTCATGCTACACCCCTAGCGAAGGATACCATTCCCTTTAAGGATGGGTAATTTCCTAGAATGTAGTTCTTTCTCCAGGTTTCCCCATTTTCGTATGTCTGAGGCTTGTTGCCAATGATGCTTTTTCTTTCATTTCCTCCATTACTCCTCATTATTCTCCTCCTAATAGTAATTTACCTCTTTGGTATTCATTTGATTTGTGAAAAGGAATATTTCCAATAGATAAAGCCTACTGTATAATTTTTCTTGTTGTTGCCAGGAATCTTCGTAAAAATGGGTTTTGTTGCCACCCCTAATCTCCCAAAAGTTGTGGCCTCCAATGTGATTCTTGTTTGCTGAAGCCAAGTTCCATATTCCTGATGCTTTCGAAATGATTTATGCTTGTAACAGGTCTCTCGTAGTCTACGGAATTTCATACTTACACTCCCATATTGTTTTCCATATGTCGGTACCTCCCTGCATCCATCTCCACCACAAATTAGCCCACATTACATAGTTTAGAATATAGGGATCCCGAAAACCGAGGCCACATTTCCTTTTAGGTAGTGTTAGATTGTCCCATGATAGGAGAGCCCACTTACAATTTTTTTAAGAAGCTTGCCATATAACTTTTTTGAAAATGTTAGCCATCTCAGTATAAATAGGCTTAGGGGAATCAATACTAGATAGTTGATAAAAATGGATAGATTGTAAAATAGTTTTAAGAAGAACAACACAAATAGGGAAATTGAGAGCCCAAAAAGACCAGTTCTGGAGTCAATTTTGGATCCGAGTAATCAGGTTTTTCCAGCAGGATACACGAAGGGAGTTGATAGAAAGGGGCATCGCCGGGTACTTTGTAGGCATAGTACCAATGGTAAACCAAAGAGTTCGAGATAAGAATCGTTGATATTGAGGAGCAATATTAAAGAAGAAGACATTAGATTGGTCATTATTGATGAGGGTTCCAAAGGCAACCATACACACTTTAATAATATCTAAAATGGCTTTAGATTACCTAAGGCTATATTCGAAAAACAACTTGATATCATCAACAAATTGTTGATGAGATAGAGTAAGGAAAACCCCCCAAATATTCAATCCTTTGAGAGAACCAACAATCACCTGGTGCTTGATATATCTTCCTAACCCCTCCAAAATAATGATGAACAAAAACAAGGATAACGGGTATCCCTGTCTCAACCCTCGAGGGCATTGAAAGGATCATAAGGGCTTCCATTAATCAAGATTTAGAAATTGGGGGGTATAGAGTAAAGAAAGGATTCATTCAATCCATCTTTGATCAAATCCATAGGCCTGTAGAATATTTTGAAGGTAGGTCATTCTAAGTTGGTCATAGGACTTAGTAAGAACTAATTTAATCAACATACCTTTAGCTTTGAGAGTGCGAAGGGAATGAATGGCTTCCTGGGAAGTAAATATCCCATCGAGAAGGAAGGATAGGTTTAAGCCTATTCACCATGATTGTTGGTATGATTTTATAGATGACATTATAGAGGGAAATAGGTCTGAACTCTGACGGAACATCACAATTCTCATGCTTTGGGATTAAGGCGATAAAATTAGTGTTTAGGGCAGGGTACACCTCTCTTGTCCTTCGCAACTCCTCAAGCAGGTCAAGAATATATTTGGCGATGAAGGACCAAGTAGCCTGAAATAATTCTGCAGTAAAGCCATCTCATCCTCATGCCTTATTTTTTTCTAAGCCCTTAACCACTTCCTCCACCTCCTCAAGAGTGATTTCCCTAAGCATGGCTAGATTCTTCTCTCCGTTGACAACATTAGGAATATATTTCTTGATTCGAGTGATGGACTCCATTTTGTTATGATCTGGTTCCATTATAATTTCACAGAAATTATTCACCAATGTCTCTTACAAATCCTGATGTTGGACAAGTCTATTTCTGGCAGGGCTTTTATGTGAGAAAATAAAATTGTGTTGCCGTCTTTGGATCATTTCTTTATGGAAGAAACTAGAATTGTTTTCCCCTTCTCTTAGCCATTGAATTCTATATTTTTATTTCCATAATATTTCTTTATGTTTTCTTTGTTCTTCTAATTTTCTAATTAGTATACCTTCCTCCTCAACGAGGGTCAGATATCTCCCCTGTTGTATCATCTGTTGTTGGATTTTCTGCATATGACCCTACAATTTCTTTCCTTGTCTTGATGTATATTTCAAAATTTAGTCTTATGCCATTTCTTGATTTTCTATTTGATGTCTTTGAGTCTAACTTGAAACATTGTTTTTATCTTGTTGAAATGATTGTTTATACCAATTATTTTGAATGAAAAAGCCACGAATGGTTGGGACACATTATAATAAAGTAAAATGGTTGAAATTATACCAATGAAAATTATGTTGACATCTACACACACTCCTCATATCGATAGACTCAAGCCGATGTAATTTTAGAAATTATTTGCCACGTAATTTCCATGATCGCCAACTTGCTACCAAAAATTATGGCATATGAGTCAGCTTCACTTCAGTGGTTATAATTTAATTTTCCAAATCATACCAACGAGAGAGGATATTGCAATTCCAACGATTATCCATTCCAATATTTACACACTATACATGTTTCAAAGCACAATTTATGCCAATATTTGGAGAAGAGATTGGATTATTATCGTTGAGAAATAACTTTGAAGATCTCTACCATGAGAAGAGTCCCTAACACTATTTCCACTTTGTGTAAAATTAAATGGTAAACACACTAAAAACTAGAATTTAACTAAACCATTTGTTAAAACGTGAATGATGCTTATGGTTTTTGATATTTTAATTTTCATTATTTGACATATTTTTGTTTAGATTTCATGATAACGTTTGAATTAGTTTCTTTTCAAGATTAGGGTTTGTTATTGAAGATAAGGAGCCTATTGGACGAGATTGACCCAAAGGTTCACACCATTATTTTATCTTGGAGGAATTGGAAAAAAATCAAAATAATTTTAAGGGGCGAACAAAAATTAAAAAAAAAAACCTATTATGTGCTAGCCAATTAGTGGCATAATCGGGAGATTTTAATTAAGAAAAATAAATAGGCAAAGGTTCGAAAGAATTCATCTAACAATATCCACTGGTGATTGTGTATGCCAAATACACTTTGATGAAGGATTAAGATTTCTTTTTTTGGTAAAATTTCATTGGACATAGTTGAATAACATTTTCACTAGCTCAAAGGTGTCCTTGTCTCCGGAGGGCAAGTACTATCAGACCTATTAGATGGGATGCAGATCCTACCTGCAGGACGATAGAGGCATGAGTAGCGTAGTAGTATTGTTACTATGGGCAGAGCTTGGTGTGAAGATATGCTGGTATGTCATGATTGTGGAATTATTTTAAATAGATCTTGATCAACTTGGTTTGCATCCAATATGGTTCTCTAGTATCTTACATTTCCATGGTTCTGTACAAGTCTTCTTTAACTTCCAAAATTGAATTTTTAAAAACTTTAGAAGAGGTATTTTTGTGGTTCTATTGTGACTCCATAAGAAAACAATTGTGTATATTGAATTTATTTTTCAATCCATGTTACTTTTATTTTTAGTTATTTATATGATCATTAATTTTCTCCAGCTAATGATTTACCAATTACAAAATTAAGGTAGTGATATGGCTTGGTTGGATGATTCGTCTTATACCTACATAATTCGTACGAACAATCATCATATTTCCGGAAGATGTTTCTGGTTGATTCTTGTAATATGTGTGGTTAATACTAGCGTTAATAACCATATTGTTTAAATTATGTTATATTTTTTGATAAATCCTTAACACACAGTGAGGAATTTCGTTTCCTCTTTCAACACAGAGATTTCATAATAAAAACTTGTATATGGAGCATAAAATAAAATAATATAGAGGATGGAGTGAAACTCTATTTTTTTTCATTTACAAAATTTTCCAATACATTCTTTAGAACTGTTGTTCTGGTTTCTTCTACATATGCTGCTCCATTGCATTCTATATAGCTCTCTGCTCTGCTATACACACACATAGTATACACTCTATTCACTACGCTCACACACATCATTCACTCGCTCTACAGAGACTTATCTCTTTGTATTGTAAACACACACACGCATACACACATAGATATATATATATATATATATATCTATATATATATATATATATATATATGTTTACAACACATATTTAAAAATATTAACCTAAGTCTAAAAACTTATACATATAGGAAATTATATCATGGCGGCATAATACAAACCATAAATCAAAACATCACAAATATAACACGATACGTTTATCGCATGGGAAAATGTGTCGAGTGACGTTAGCACCAAATGGTGAGATAAGTGAACGCGAGAGCCTTTGCCATGGTTTATCGCATTGATCAATGCATCAGCTGACTAGGCATTTAAAATATGTGACAATGTGCTATTGGCTGAGAGGACAGTGAGTTGGCATGGTGGGGTCACAGTTATCACGTGATTGGAAAGGGAGTGGTGACGTAGGCACTAGGGCTTGTGATAACATTTAATTGGTCGATGAAAGTAAGACGTGAAGTGGTGGGGTACATTCATCATGTGTTTTGAACAGGGATGACGTGGTGTGTTTGAATGCGAGAATGGTGCAATAAATCAATGCAGTATGTCCATAAGCTATGGCGGGAGGTTACGTAGTTTAAACCACGATTTGAAAATCCGAGATACTATGGCAATGCAGATGTTTGCAGGAAATTTAAATGAAAAATTTAATACACCAGTTGAGTGAAAAAAAAAGTTTGTTGCTGTTGTCATCCTTTGACTTCAAAACAAAATTGATGTTTTGTCCTTGTTTATCTAGATTGCAGTTGGGGTTATTTCCAAGACTCCCCCTTAATCACAACTACTGCTATCTTGCATTCCCAAACATTTTCTGAGATAATTAAAACTTTTCTGCCACAATGGTTTTGTCAAAATATCTGCAAATACTTTTCTACAATGCTGTAAAAAAACTTCTCCATTGTTCACCAATTCTCTGATATAGTGATACTTTGCATTAATGTGCTTTGTTATTTTATGAAACACTGAATTCTTAGATAAGGCTATTGCTGAGCTAATATCAAAATAAATTGTTGTACCTTTTACCTATTCATGGCACAAATCTCTCAACATTTTTCTCATCCATACTGCTTGACATGATGTTGCTGTAGCTTCCACATACTCTAACTCAGCTGTTGATAAAGCCAAAATTGGTTGTTTCTTAGAAGCCCATGAGATGGCTCCTGATCCCATATGAAAAACATATCGATAGGTACTGTTCCTATCATTTATACTTCCAACCCAATCACTCTCAGTATATCCAATTAACTCAAAATTTTTAGAAGAGGTGTATAAAATGCCATACCCCTTCGTTCCTTTCACATACCTTACAATTATCTTTACTTCTTGCCAATGCGTCTCCTTTGGCCTTTCCATAAATCTGGAAATTAAACTTACAACATGCATAATATTAGGTCTAGTTGTAGTCAAATACATAAGGTTTCCAACTATGCTCTTATACAAACTTGGATATACATCCTTGTTGCTGCCTTCCTTAGTCACTTTCAATCCCATCACTATAGAAGTTATTGTTGCCTTGCAATCCTGCATGTTAAATCTTTCCAAAATTCTTTCACATCTTTTGCTTGAGAAATAAAAAAATTATTTTCATGTTCCTCTACTTCTATTCCTAAGAAGTATCTCAGCAATCCCATATCAGTCATCTCAAATTCGTCTTTCATGATTGTCTTAAAACTTTTAATAAGGTAAACATCATTACATATAAAGATCACATCATCAACATACAAAAAAAACAATGAGCATCTTGCCATCATTTTATTTTATGTATAATGTGGGTTCTCCTTCACATTTCTCGAACCAATTTTCTAGTAGATAGGCATATATTCTATTGTACTATGCTCTTGGTGCTTGTTTCATCCCACACAGAGCTTTCTTCAATTTTCATACTTTGTGCTCTTGGCCTTCTTTCTCATAGCCAAGAGGTTGTTAAAAATAAACCTCTTCCATTAATACTCCATTTAGGAATGCTGAATTCACATCCATTTGGTAAAATTTCCATTTGTGTTGTACTGCTATGGACATCACTGCTCTCACTATTTCCATTCTTTCAACTGGTGCAAAATTTTCTTCATAATATTTTCCTTGTTGTTGCTTGTATCCTTTGACAAAAAGTCTGGCCTTGTGCCTTTAAATCTTGCCTTCAACATTGCTTTTGGTCTTATAGACCCATTTTACTCCAATCACTTCTTTACCTTTTGGGAGATCAACTAATTCCCATGTATTGTTCTTTCCTATTGCATTCATTTCTTCACCCATAACATCTATCTATTTCTTATCTTTTACTACTTCTTCAAAATGAATAGGATCTTATATATGAAAATATAGAAAAAATAAAGAGTTAATACCTTCATTGGTTGCCTCTTTCTCATAGATTTCATTCAAGCTTCTGAATCTAGTTCTCCTTTCACTTTTTGTACTTGTGCTTGTAGAAGGACTCAAATCTGTTCTTTTTGTTGTGCTTGGAGAATCACTTTCATCACTTCTCAAGGGTGTTCTCATGCCTATTTTAGGTGTTCCTTGATGTGCCTATGTTGGTAGAGGTGGTGCTGCTAATGAGGGATTTCTTCCTTCCATTTCTTCCTCATCATATTCTTGAGACAAACAAGTTTTCACATTCACTGTTTTCTCAATGCTTCCATCCCAAGCGTCTTCCTCAGTGAACTGTACATCTCTTCTTATAATAAAATTCTTGGTAGATGGGTTATACAATATTTATGCCTTTGATTCTTCACTTTATCCAAAAAATATACAATTCTCCCCCTTACTGTCCAACTTCTTTCTTAGTTGATCTGGAATATTTGCATAAGCCACACATCCAAATACTCTCATGTGGGTGACAAATTGTTTTATGCAACTCCATGCTTCTTCTGGAACTTTGTTCATGACACTCTTTGTTGGGCATCTATTCAACACATATTTTTCACAATGTACATCTTCAGCCCAATATTCATTTGGAAAATGTTTTTCCTTCAACATGCTTCTTACCATATCCATGATGGCTCTATTTTTCCTTTCAACAAATCCATTTTCTTGTGGTGTATACCTTGTTGTAAATTTCTTTTGAATTACAGTTTCTCTGGAAAAACGCAAAAAATATTTGGAGATATATTATCTTCATCTGTCAGTCCTCAAAAATTTTATGTGTTTCTCACTTTTATTCTCAACAAGATCTTTAAAGTGGCAGAACTACTCAAATACTTCACTCTTCAACTTTAAGAAATACACCCATGTTTTTATTGTGTAATCATCAATAAAAGTTAACATATAGTCATGTCTCCTAAAGAAGGTGTTTTCATTGGTCAACACAAATCTGAATGGACTATATCTAAGGGTGCTTTTTCCCTTATGCTCTTCCCTAATGGAAAGCTTTCTCTAAGTTGTTTGCCCAAGATGCAGCCTTCACATAGGATGTCTAGTTTTTCAATCAATGGTAATCGTTTTACCATACCTTTTCTGTGCAACAAATTTAGGCCTCCAAAGTTCAGATGTCCAAATCTCAAATGCCATATCCAGTTTTCATCTTTTGCTTCCTTTTGGAATGTCTCTTGTGTCACCTTTTGGAATGTCTCTTGTGTCACAACTGCCATTGCAACTCCTTTCTTCAAATCTTCTCTCATCTTGAGAAGAAACATTTTATTTCTTGTCACATACACTTGTGCAATCCTTTGATTGCTTGGTGGTACGTCCATGATGGTACATACATCATCTTCAAGGAATACATTGTATCCTTTTTGAATGAGTTGTACAATTATCAAAAGGTTACACTTCATACCAGGTACATAGTATACATCTGATATGTATTTCCTTTCTCATTTCCTTGTCAAAACACTTACTCTGTCTTTCCCCATGACAAAGACTTTGTTGTCTGTTCCCAATGTTACTTGAGACTTCACATTTTCATCCAACATGGAAAACATAGAAATATTTCCAGTCATATGGTTGTTACATCCTGAATCTAGAAACCATATATCTTCATTTTTCTCTTCAACCATATTACATGTTAAAAACAAATTTTCTTGACGCTGAGTTTTTTTAGTAATAGTAGCACTGGGTCTATTACCCATGTCACTATGTTTCTTTGTACATTCATTGGCATTGTTCCCATACTTCTTACAGTAATGACATTGGACTTGGGATTTATAATACCTTTGTCCACGTGCTTGATTTTGAGCTCCTTGTTGGCTACTACCTTGGCTTTGGTTCTGGTTTTAATTGTTGCCCCTTCCACTTGTACTTGCAGGGATGTTTCTTCCTCCTTTGTTTCGGCTTCTGCCTCTACCTCTTCCTTAGTAGATTGATTTGCCTTGACCTCTTCCTCTTCCAAAGGACATTTAGGTATTGAAGGCATGCTCCAAAGATGAGTTTGTTGTTTTTTTCAGCCTTTCTTCATTTGTCATAAAAGATGCATGAAGCTCATCAACTATAAATATTCAGAGATCCTTTTTCTCTTCAATAGTAGTGACTATCACATTGAATCTTAAGGGTAAAATTCTCAATATTTTCTCCACTATTTTTCTTTCTTCTACTGTCTCTCCATCGGATCTCATTTGGGTAACCAACCCAATCAACTGTGTGAAGAATGAGTCTAAGCTATCAGACTCTTTCATGTAAATAATTTCAAAATATCTTTTCATTACTTGAAGCTTTGTTGTATTTACTTTCTCCATACCTTGATAGGCTATTTGGAGGGTATCCCATGCCTCCTTAGACTTCTTTGTTTCTGTAATTCTTGGAAATATGCTTTCATGCACTGCTTGATAGATATAGAAGAGGTATTTTGAGTCCTTCTTCTTATTACTATTCAGCAAATCCTTTTCTGCATGTGTTAAGGCATCAAACTCATTTGCATTAGTTGGTTATTCAAATCCATCTTCAACCAGTTCCCGTAAGTCTTGAGATGCAAACAAGACTCTCATTGTGATTGCCCAATAATCATAGTTCTTCCCATTGAAATGTGGGAGCTAATTATTTCCCATACTCGTGCTTGTGCTAGTTACTAAAATTCTTTACTGTGCAAAACTATAAAGCTTGACTATGTGACTAAAATAAAAACTTTCTCACTGCTGGAGTGGTAAACTCTGACTCTTAATAGTTCCTTTTCATATCTCTGTATATTTTTAAATAAACGGTAACACTACTGTGTAAATACCTGACTTGCTGAAACCTTCAGTCTGCTGGGTAAATGCTTCAACTATCTTCTTCTTCCTTCAGCTTCTTCAGCAACTGCTGAGAGCCTGGACTAGCTCCGATACTATGTCGGATTTTCTAATAAATCCTTAACACACGGTGAGGAATTTATTTTACTCTTTCAACACAGATATTTCATAATAAAAACTTGAAGATTGAACATAAAATAAAATCATACACAGGGTGGAGTGAAACTCTGTTTTTTTTCATTTACAAAATTTTCTAATACATTCTTCAGAACTGTTGTTCTAGTTTTTTCTACATATGTTGCTCCACTACAGTCTATATAGCTCTGTTCTCTACTACACACAGACACAGTCTACACTCTATTCACTACGCTCACACACAACATTCACTAGCTCTGCAGACACTTATCTCTTTCTATTGTAAACATATATATATATATATATATATATATAAACCTAAGTCTAAGAACCTATACATATAATAAATTATATTGCGGTGGCATAATAAAAACCATAAATGAAAACATTACAAATATAACGTGATACGTTTATCGCATGGGATAACGTGTCGAGTGACATGAGCACCAAACAGTGCGGTAAATTAATGCCAGAGCCTTTGTGATGGTTTATTGCATCGATCAATGTGTTAGATGACTCAGCATTTAAACTGTGCGACAATGTGCTATTGGTTAAGAGGTTCGTGAGTTGGCATGGTGGGGTCACGGTTATTGCACAGTTGCGAAGGGAGTGGTGACGTAAGCGTCGGGGCATGCCATAGCATTTTATTTGTTGACAGACGTAAGAGGTGGACTGGTGGAGTCCATTCATTACAGTTTTTGAACAGGGATGATGTGGTGTGTTTGAATGCATAAATGGCGCGATAAATGCTTAGGAAGGGTTTCAAGGTTTTATGTGCATTTCTCAATAACTTATCTATTTTCCTAAGTGTCCATAGTTGGTAATTCACTGTAAGAGTGTAGTTATACAATGTTAACTTAAAACTAACCATATAATAGTGTAATTATGCAATTTTAACTCAGAGATAACAATATAAGAATCGAGTTTACCAAATATAGCAATTGAACCATAACATGAATGATGCCACATAAAGCACATATTAAATTAGAACCAATTAAATTTTAAGAGCATGCATTGGAATCATGTATCTTATGTGACGATATAAGAGTTTAATTGATTGACATATTTCTTTATGACACTCCATTGCAATCAAATATAGATACACCAAAACAAAATCAATCACTAAAGTTGCTTTAAAATTAAAAAATTTCGCTGTCCGTGGCAAGCTAGTGGTAAAAATAAAAATTGAGGGATCACATCAATCAATAACTACCCATTCATGGATTTCAAATATAAATGGAGTGGCATGTGACAGTCTCTTAAAAAAAATTTAAACTTAATTTTTTTTTCTTTGAATGATTTAATTGGTTTTGGTATGCATTTCTCAATAGTGCCTTTTGTTTGGTTTGGCTAGCGAGCATGACTAAAGTAACAACAACATGAGTTAGGGTTCACAACTTATCATCCAAACAACCAGCTGGTAGGGACCACAGATTTTAGATGATGTAGATCCATTATAACTTTTCCTAGTACGCACGTATCATATCTAGTGGGAGGCTCAAGGTTTAGTTTTAGAATCAGTATATCTCGGTTTTTCTCTATCTACATTGGTTTCCTTAACGAACTCTATATATGGAAGTGAAAAATACAGTCCGTTAGATGATATATTGGGATTTGATAGCTATCAACTCGAGCATAATAAATAGCAATTTGTATAGGGGCAATTTTAGAAAGCTATGTGTGTCCAACTTAAGTACCACAGGGTATGCTCTTTCCTTCTTTTTCCATAGTAGAACCAGTGACCAGCACGAAAGGAAACTCATTCTTTTGGAGCTTATTCTTCTTGTGTGCCACAAAATCGACAGTAAGTGTAGGGTATAGACTATTCGGGGCCTATCTGCATCAACTCAATGGCTTACTACTGCATGTCTTCTATTCCAAAGATTTCTACAAAGAGTAGACGTGTTTACATGCCAAGCGTGTCTACATAGACAAGACATGTTTACATACCAGACGTGGGTAGGTATAGCCATGTGTACAAAGAGTAGACATGTGTTTACAAAAAGGAAGGTAGGAAGTCATAAAATTTTACACACATAAAATGTTTAACAATTAATGTTCTAGCATTACTTCATTATGTAATTTTTTTTTTTTTTTAAATGTGGATTTTAACAGTAACTTTCCCTACTATCCACCTCGAGAAGAGGCGAAATAAAAACTCAAAACTTTCCATTTGCTAACCTAGAACCTTAGTTCTTAATAGGTGGAGAAAAACTTGAACTAAAGCATGCAATGTAAAACTTTAAATTAAATCATTTAATTGTTCGACATGGGCTCATATCCAGAGGTAGAACGATTACAAGAGTCCCTACCTGCCCTGGTTTAGGTTAAATCATTTCATTTTTGTACACACTCATATCCAAGGGGAGAACGATTACAAGAGTCTCGGCCTAAAAAAAATAGGAGTCCTAGCTTTTTGTTTGGTATAATACATACTAAACTCTAAAAGCGCTTCACTTCGCTACCTATAGTAAGCATCTATTTTTTGTTTTTTTAACAATGTAGGTTCTTAATCTAAATACCTTCAACATCCGTACCCTCTCCGAGAAGCTTCGGCATTTTATAAGCACTCGACACATCAAGAATCAGGATATGAGGATGTCTGAAGGTCAAGAATAACATTTTATATGACAAATAAATGTTTTAGAAGGTCCATCAAACTTATATCATGCATCGATATTAATATGTTTATAGACTAAATCACATATTTGTTAGAAATTATGAGTTGAATGTTAAGTGATATAATTGTTCAAGGTTATAACTAAATAGAACAAATTTTCTAACCCGGAAATTTTCTAGATAGCAATATTTTTCGTGGAATTTTACACACGATTCCTGACATGTTTGAATTTTAATAGGATAGAGTATTTTTAATGTTTCATAATAAGGGCGCGTAGGACCAAAACACTTCACATTCTTAAGCCCACTTTTTTTTTTTATGAAGGTGGTGCATTTTGGAGAAACTTTGATGTTCTTGATATTGTTAAATTAATAGTTCGGTAGATACTATTCATTACAAATAAAACAAATATATTTTTAACTATGTAATTTAGTAAGGTCACATTAAAAATATCAATATAATTGATATAGTTGAAGGTTTCATTTGTATGTACCATTGATAAATATATATCAATAGAAATAAAAATAAAAATAAAACAAAACTATTGCAATAAAAATATTATTATTGTTATTTTGTTGGTCTAACTCACCCAGATTTGAAGTTTGAATCTCTTTCTTTAAGTATGACTTCATAACAAGGCTATTTCCAATTGAACTACACCCCATTCACAATAAAAATACGATTATTATTTTAAGTAATTCAATAATTAATTCATTCATTCATTATTAAAATATAAACTTTCATAAAACAATATTAAATATTATTTTATTAATATAAATATTGTTAATGGTATTCATTATTAATATAAATATTGTTACTTAATTAATATTGTTTTTAATATTGTTAATTAATTTATCAGTGTAGTTAATTAATTAATCATTTTAATAAATGTGATTAATATAGGCTCCAATGGATATAAATTTAGTAATAATAATAATAATAAATATAATAATTATAACCATTAGAATGGAAACTTATAAAAATTATTATTGTATTATAATAATATGATAATATTATTGATATTATCAATAATATAATAATTATTGACATTATTAGTCATATGAATTATTAATATTATAAATCCAACCACATTATAAACTCAGGAAATAATTTTAAACATAAATGAATAATATTGAAAAGTTAAAGGATTAAAAACCCAAAGAATTTATATTTTAAACCCATATTATAAACCATATCAATAATATTATATCCTCGGAATATGATACATTATATTTATAAACCCAAGGGATTAATACTAAAAATTTAAGGAAATATAATTAAACCTAAGGTATCAATATTATAAACTCCAAGATACATATTTTAAACCCTAAAATAAACATGGTTGATCATGGTTTATTTTCACTGTGAGATCATCTTTGGCACAATGCGATGTTAGACCATGGTTGATCGTGGTTGATTTTCATATTGAGACAATCATTTTCACAATGTCACATTGGACCATGGTTGACCCTGATTTACCATGGTTGACCATCAGTAACTATGGTTTATGATAGTTGACAATGGTTAACCATGGTTTATTTTCATATTGAGACAATATTTGTCACAATGTTACATTGGAACATGGTTGACCATGATTATATTAAACCCTAGAATAAAAATTATAAAAAGTATGAATAATATTATACCCAAGGAATATGAACTCTTAGATTAATAAACCCAAGAGATTGATATTATAAAACCAAGGGAATAATAAACACAAGGCGTTGATACTAAAACCCCAAGGGATTATAAACCCAAGAAAATAATATTTAACACAAGGGAATAATATTAAATCCAAGGGATGTATATTAACCACCAAAGTATAAAATCTCTTAGATAAATATTAGAAGCCCTAAAATAAACATAGTCGAGCATGGTTTATTTTCACATTGAGACAATCATGTTCACAATGCGACGTTGGACCATGGTTAATTGGACCATGGTTAACCATGGTTTATTTTCATATTGAGACAATATTTTTCACAATGTGACATTGGACCATGGTTGAGCTTGTTAGCCACCTATATTTTTCAATTATATCTGTTGGTGGCTAAATATTCTTTGCAGCTTTCAAGAAACAAATTCAATCCTGAAACTTGTTGGTGCTTGAAGACTGTTAGTAGGTTCACAAACTGCTGGTTGGTTCTTCATACTTTTCCTTCTCCCCAGCCTCTAATTCCCCAAGAAAATCCAAGTCAAGTATTGCTGCATCCTCCTCCTTTTTCCCCTCCCTTTCCTCCATTTTTACCCTCATCCTCCAATTGCCTTTTCTTCGCAAAAAACCCCACTAAATCATGTATTATTCCTTATGCCTCCATTAATCTCATTTCCTAAGGTTAAAAACCCACTTTTTGACCTATCGGAACCTTTCTCCTCTTACAAAAATCAGTTAAAAAACCATAGAAAAACATACGTTTCTATGCGTTAGGTGTTAGCCCCTCAGGCTAAGCCCCTTTCCGTTTCCTCCTCCATATGCCCCGACGCCAGAACCATGTGCTAAGTCCTACGGGCGCTTAACACTTGGAATTTATTTATTACCCGAAAACATTGAAAACCTTTGTAAAACGCAAAGTCGGGTTTTATTTATTTTTTCCACTAAAGAAAATCATATTGAAACTCGCCCGTCGATCTGCCCCACAGATCAACGGAGCGGAATACCCCTCGTCTGGTGGACCCCCCTTCACCGCGTTGTTTTCCAGTTCCACCGGTTTCAGCCCGCACCACCTTTCATCCAGGGGCGGTTTTATACCGTCGGCCAGCAATCCCACACGCTGGCCGACGCGTGTCCTCCACCTCATCCTCAAAACCGCCGTGCCATGTCTATTGCCCGCGCGTTAAAACTCGTCCTATGGCCCCGCAGTGGGATTTTCCCCCGCCGTCTGATCTGGGCCCTCCCATCCGACGGTCATTAATCGCCTCTCCTGCCCACCCGATAAATCTTCCCTGGCGCGTTTAAAGGCCAATCCCCGCTGTCGATCTCTGTAGATCGACGGTTTACATTCACTCTCCCGATTCCATTGTACAGTCCACCTTTTTCCCTGTTGACTGTTCAAATTGCTCCCAACCGTTGATTGCCATACGATCAACGGCTCTGATCGCTCCTTTTTCCCGCACGCCCTCCGATGCAGTCTATCCATATAACGCAGGATTTCCTCATTTTTCTTGTTTTTTGCAGGTTTTTAAGGTTTTTTCTTCGTGTTCTATGAAGATCTAAAGGATGGGGGTGACGACTCCAGTCCTTCCGATTAATCCAGGGAATCGATCATACGGAGAAGAACAAAGATATCAACAAAGTTTCATGAGCTTTGGTTGCCGCACATCCCTGTAAAGCTTGAAGAATGCCATCGATATCAGAGCAGAGAAAGAGTATCAGATTTTGAAGACAGAATGAACCAGAGCAGCAGTTTTATGAATAAATTGGCGGGGATTACGGCTAAGATGGTTATCAAAAGCCTAATCCCCGGCTCAGAACACGGATTAAAGCAAAACCTAAAAGTGTTCATCAGACAGATCGCCTCCACCGCCATACTTTGAGGCGAATTGATTCCTCAACCACCACAGTGCCACCTATTGCCCCAGAATGCTCAATCAGAGGATGAATTTATTGAACAAGATTAGATATTATGCCTCGGAACAACCAAAGAATTTATTACTGCACCAGATTTAAATGACAGAATGTTTGCAGAGTAACCCTAACAGTACGCAGAGCCTCAAAGGTCAACACAAGCTCCCGTCGAGCTTACTTCATCAGTATAAACACATTAATGCAATGTAACACCTGTAGAATTTCTTCATCGAACCTCACGGGGTCAGGAAGACATTAATTCTGCATTAATTGTATTTGAGATCTTTTTATCAGATCTCACCTCCTTATCCTTCTATAAATACTCCAGAAGAAGATGAGTGAGGGGTTGGATTAGTTGGTTGTCAATGTAATTGCTGAAGCGTTGTAGCTGTTTCTGAGTGGAAAAATCTTGACTGTAAATAGTGGTTTCATGGGCCCTTGGAGCTCTTCTTGTAACAGATAGGTTAGGTTGTGAGGAGAGGTGAATTAAAACATTGGATTTGAAGATTGTAACCGGTTTGAAGCAATCAATACAAGCTGATTTATGGGATCCTGGTCTATGCTGATGGTGATGTTATTCTCACCGTAACTTGTCATTTTATTTCTGTTTTCAATTTGTTTCATTTTCCACTATAAAGAACAGTTTAAACAGTGTTAGAGTTTGCTGCATATCAGTGACCTTCTCTGGCTGAAAAATCTTTATCCCAATGTTTTCTTCTAATTGTGTTATTTAGAAATGATTTAATTCGGTCTAAGCACAGAGATGCTGGCGTTCCCTCATCTTTTCGTCACTGCTGAATGTTATTTTTAAATGTTACTTTCATTTATGTTGTGGAAAGAATGAACTGAGGAAATCAAAGGTTAGCCCTGAGTCCCTTTCTTGTTTGCTCAACTACTTGTCTGTTTCCCTTAGGATGTGTCAAAAGCTGACTAGTTTCAAAGTACTTATCAGATCTTGGGCCATTCTGTGTTATCTTGGTGATTGTCTTGGAAGTAACTAAGTAAAGAAGAACTAAGATGAGGAGAAAGGTGAGCCCTGCCCGCTAGTCTCTGCTCCAAAGGTTGCCTTCAAGTTTCCCCTTGTTTTTAATCTGTGTTCTATCAGAAGTGTATCAAAGGCTGGATAGTTTCAAAGTACTTACCAGATCCTAGTTTGCTTCTATGTTTTCCTTAAGTGCCTGGTCAAAGGCTGGATAGTTTCAAAGTACTTACCAGATCCTGGGCTGCTCTTTGTTCCGCATATGTTAATTCCCTTTCTTTTTGTATCACCCCATTCCATAAATCAAACTTCAAAGAGATCCTTAGGCCTAGATGACTTGCCCCATAGATTACTCTTGAACCTGGATGTTTCAATTAAATTCTCTTATGACTCCATAGCCCAATGGATTGAAAACTTGCCATCATCTCTCTTTAGAATCAAAGTTACTCTGCTTGCTTGCAACTTCTCACCTTTGAACCTATTTGCATATAGATCTTTCCGCCTCAGACAGCAACTATGTTCAACCATCCGAGAAAACCAAACAAAACCCTTGGCCTTCATAACTAGCCTAATATCATCACCCCAAACTTCAAAGACAATATCCATCTTTGTATATATTGGAGAGATCCCTCTCCGGATTCAGGAGGGCTAGATCCTAGAATCCCAAAGTTGGTTGAAATGATGTTAACTCTGTGATCGGACTTTGCCAATCTTGCTTGTTACAGAGACCTAACATTTCTGGCGACTCCACTGGGGACTCAACCTAGAGTCTTTTACATTCAAATCTATTTCAAATCTATTCATAAAGAAGCTTGCGTTGCAAAACCAGAAACTCCTAACACCTTGAGAGTCATAAGCAGCCTTTCCAAGCACTACCAAGAAAATGGTAATTAAGATGAAGATCAATTGAATCAGTGACAAACTAGGTCAATCCTAGGATTCTTTAAGTTTTTATCTAACCTTGGAAAATCAGCTAGCTTAGCCATAAGGATAGACTGTCTTTGTTTCACAACCGTAGCTAAGTTTTGAGGCAAAGTTAGGACATTCTTTTAAACCACAAATATAGACAACTCAGAAAATACCAAAAACATTTCAGATTGGGGGTAAAACACTAGTTTTGATATCTTGTATACGTCTTTAATGTGTTTTACCCTATACTCTTAGACATAGTCTGGAAAGGGCCAGGTAGCCTCTGGATCTCATCCTCTTTTGGGGGTGACATATCTGGTGAATGCCCTCCCAGTCAATCTCTGGTTAGAGTTTGTTGTGTTTCGAGATATCCCTGAAAAGGAATGTTTCACAAACACTGTGGTGGACAGTGTACTCATTTGGAAACATTCTGAACCATCCACCTGGCGACTCCACCATCCTGAACAGACCTTAAGACTCCACTGGAAAGG
Source organism: Pinus albicaulis (assembly GCA_034641835.2). Taxonomy (NCBI): domain Eukaryota; kingdom Viridiplantae; phylum Streptophyta; class Pinopsida; order Pinales; family Pinaceae; genus Pinus; species Pinus albicaulis. Next base: position 549,841,136 of record CM076582.1, on the reverse strand, counting down.
ACCCTTATCATTATAAAATCATTCAAATTCAGTTAGAGGACTGCAGGATTCGAATTGAGAAAACAGATTAGTTAACCATCTAAAGATTGTCATATCTGGTTGAACTTTTCTTGTTTAGATTGGGTCTAAACACATAAACATTGTGGCTCCTAAAAAGATTCACACTAGAGCCCATCCTGACCCAGATCCTCCTGAAATAGTTGATAACCCAGAAAGAATTCTTAGGAAGTCTCCTAGGATACAGTCTTCAACTATCTTCAGACCACCCCTAAGAGCCAATTCAGTCCCTGAAAACCTTTCAGCTCTTCATGAATCACAAATTGACTTATTAAACCCATTCAGAACTAGGTCATTTGGTGATTTAGATCAGTTAGATTCTGAGCCTACACTTTCATCTCCCAAAACCAGTGAGACTCTTGGGAATAGAGAATCAACACCTCCTGATTTACATTTCTTACATAATCTAGGTGTCTCTCATCCGAGATCAGCTCAGAGATCTACTGTTGTTCCATCCACTTCTGTTCATCTTTCATCCACTGTTCAAACCACTCCACTTCAACCCACACCTCCTCTTGTAAATACACCCCCACCACATATCATGGCAGCATGGTATGCTCCCTTAGTCCTTCCTGTACCATTAGTTAATCTTCCACAGGACTATCAGTCCAACATTCCATTATATGATGCTAATAATACCATAACAACATCTCAACATGTGGATAAGATGAATGACTACTTTGACAGAAATGAAATCGATAATGAATCTGTCAAAATCAGATTGTTTGCTCAAAGTTTGGGGGGAGAAGTGAGAAAATGGTTTAAAGGTTTAACCCCCCACAGTATTAACGATCTCCAAACCTTCCATCAAACATTCTTAAACAAATGGGAAGTAAGGAAAAACCCTCTCCAAGTCCTGGCCGACTATAACAATCTCCATAGGAACCCTGGGGAAAGTGTACAAGCTTATTGTACCAGGTTTAACAGTGTATATAATGCACTTTCCCCCGAGCTGAAACCTCCTCAGGGATTAGCCTTAAACAAATTCCCTGAAGGGTTTGATCCAGACATGACTTATTCACTCAGAGAAAGAGTCTTTGCAACCCTTGAAGATATGCAAAGAGGTGCTCTTTCTGCAGAGGTGAACCTCATGGAGAAGAGAGCAAGGATGAAGGCTGAAAAAAGAGTATCTTTTAGAGAGGAATCCACTCCTTCCACCTCGAGCTCGAAGATGGAAAGAATGATGGAAGAAATGATGAAGAAAATGAGCATTCTAGAGAGAGCACAAGCAAGTCTAAATCAAAACGCTCCTCAAAACAGAAATCAAAACCAGAATCAAAATCTTAGAAGAAATCAGCCTCCAAACAGACCCAGGGAAGATGATCAACAGGTCATTCCTCCCTTTCATCAGAACTTTTTAAGTGAGGTTGAACAAACAGATCAAATAACAGAGGAATATGACATAAACTTATTTGGGGTAGATGATGATGACTTTGAGGTTCATTATGATAATAAACAAGGTCTTTATACACCTTATGATGACAGAAGAAATGATAATGAGAATAGCTATCAAAACATGGAGAACGCTGTCATAGAGCCTTTAAGGGAATATGAACTCAGAAGTAGATCTAATCAACAAACCCCCAACAATAAAACCTCTGACAAACCTTCTCAAAACAGCACTGCAACCAAGTCTAAAACAATCAAGCAAAAGGACAAAACGGTGGCTGTTGATTCTGGTAATGATAAAGAGAAAGACACTCAAAACATAGAAAAACAGAGTGCAAACGTTAGTAGTACTAGCACCTCAGTTAGTACTTCTGGAAAGACAACTGTTTCAACTGTAGATAAACCAAATCAGCAAGCCGTTATTGCTGATAAAGTGGCAGTAAACAAGGCTGAAGTCAATGCTTTGAAGAGTCAAAACCTTTTCAGCCTGGAACAGGAAATCTCAAAGATCAAAATCTCTGTTCCTTTGATTGAGTTAGCTGCCCAACATGTATATAGGTCCAAAATTTTGAAGGCTTTAAACTTAGAAGATAACGAAGATACTCTCAATCTTAGTGATGACCAACCAGAGCTTATTTTTGGTCCAAATATTGAAGGAAAGTTCCAAGAAGGTCATGTCCCTCCCTTTTATGTAAGCTTAAACATTCATGACAAAATTCTCCATAATGCTATGCATGACTCAGGTGCTTCCCATAATTTAATGCCAAAAGCTGTAATGGAAGGCCTGGGTCTTGAAATTACCAGACCTTACAAATATCTGTACTCTTTTGACTCAAGCAGAGTTAAGTGTCTAGGATTGATTAAAGATCTCTGTGTTAATTTAGCTCAAATCCCAGCCAAATGTTTAGTCATGGATGTTGTGGTGGCTGATGTCCCCCCAAAGTATGGAATGCTTTTATCACGATCTTGGGGGGCTAAGTTACAGGGGACCATGCAAATGGACATGACCTATGCAACCATCCCTGTCTTCAATCAAACTAGGAGGCTTTATAGGGAATCTCACATGCAGTACACAGTAACAAGTCAGGATCGGCCTCAAAACTCCCCTCTTTATGCTATAAACACGAGCCTTGATTCTTTTATCATGTTCAATAATGAAGCACTCACAGAACAAATTGGTTCAATAGAATCGATGGTTGAAATAAAAGAGGAGGAACACAACGTTGAAATGCCGAAACGGTCTATTGTGTCTGAAGATCCTAGCAAACTTAACACAGGTCTTGAACTCCAAGTTATCAATCCTTTGAGCTTAAAACTTGACAGTCAGAAAGACAGTCCTCAACCCAATGAAGAACTTGAGGAATCAAATGATACAAAGTCCATTCATCAAACGGAAAATCTGCCTCTCTGGACTATGTACTTTGATGGGTCATGCACCAAAACAAATGCTGGTGCAGGTGTCTGGATCACTAACACTGAAAACAATCATGCAGAATGTATCTCATGCAAATTAAATTTTCAGTGTTCCAACAACATAGCAGAGTATGAATCTCTTCTCTTAGGCTTACATCTTCTGAAAAAACTAGGTGCCAAGAGAATCGATGTTTATGGGGATTCTGAATTAATCATTAGGCAAGTCAATGGGGAGTATAATGCAAATCACCCCAGACTTAGGGCCTACAGGAATGATGTCATTGATCTTTTGAAAACATTTGAGGAGTACACCTTATCTTTTGTCCCAAGGAAAAGAAACATTGCTGCCCACAATTTAGCCTTTGCTGCTAGAACCTGCCCAATGCTGTATGATGACACCTCTCAGATAAAATTCAGACCAGCTATCCCAGATAACAAGAAATATTGGCAGGTATTTGATGGAGATAAACAAATACAATACTTCATGCAATTCAGAAATGAGTTTGAACCCCATAGTTCAGATTCAGACTATGATACAGACTGCAGTGAAGAAAATTTTCTTGGTGAAGAAGAACCATCTCCACAGCTGGTAGATATAAACCTTCGGACTATCACATCTACACACCAAACATAATTAAGTCCAAAACCTGAAATAGAAGAAATGGAAACTCTGCATTCTGAAGATGATAGTTTGCCCAAGGGCTCGGCCCCTCTAGAGGAACTGTTTAATTTTGATGATGTGGCCAAAAGACCTAAACTGGAACCGGTAGAAACTGAAGTGGAGGAATGTAATATAGGCAGTGAGGAAAAATCGAGATTGATCAAACTGTCTAAAACTCTATCAGCTCACATTAAACTCAAATACTTAGAGCTGTTTAAAGAATTTTCTGATGTTTTTGCATGGAGTTACGAAGATCTTAAATCCTATGACACTGAAATAATACAGCACAAAATCTCTCTTAAAGAAAACCAAAAACCATTCAAACAAAAACTGCGCAGAATCAACCCTGTCCAGTTGCCATTGGTTAAGAAGGAAATTATGAAGATGCACGATGCTGGTATTATTGTCCCTATTAGATATTCTGAGTGGGTATCTAATCTGGTGTCAGTTAGGAAAAAGACTGGAGAAATCAGGCTTTGTATAGACTTCAGGAATCTAAACAAAGCTTCATTGAAAGACAACTACCCTTTGCCCAAAATGGATCATATTTTGCAAAGGGTGATGGGGTCTAAAAGAATTTCTTTGCTGGATGGCTATTCAGGGTATAATCAAGTCCTAGTCCACCCTGATGATCAATTAAAGACAGCTTTTACCACACCATGGGGCACTTTCATGTATGTGAAGATGCCTTTTGGTTTAATGAATGCTGGAGCAACCTTTTAGAGAGCCATGGACATAGCATTCTCGGAAGAATTAGGCTTCTTCATCATTCTCTATCTTGATGATGTAACTGTGTTTTCAAAAACAGATGAAGAACACTTAGAACATTTGAGGAAAGTTTTCGAGAAGTGCAGAAGGTTTGGGATATCTTTGAACCCCAAGAAGACATTATTTGGTCTCCAAGAAGGTAAGCGTCTTGGGCATATCATTTCCGAGCAGGGCATAAAGATAGATCCCATGAGGATTGAGGCCATATTGCAAATCTCTCATCCTCGAAACATCAAAGAGTTGCAGTCTTTCATTGGAAAGATAAACTTTTTGAGAAGGTTCATCCCCAACTTGGCTGAGCTCCTTAGAAATATCACAAACATGTTGAAGAAGGAGCAAGGGGTAAAATGGACCTCGGAAGCAAAGACATCCTTTGAACTGGTTAAACAAGCGTTAACCAAAACACCGGTTCTCATATGTCCTGATTTTTCAAAGGATTTTTATATCTTCTCATTTGCATCAGAACATACTATAGCTGCTGTCCTTTTACAGAAAAATCCACAAGGGCAAGAGCAGCCCATTGCATTCTTTAGCAAGGCATTGAGGGATGCCCCTTTGAGGTATAACATTATGGAAAAATAGGCTTTTGCTTTGGTAAAGGCTTTGAAAGACTTCAGAGTATACATCCTTCACTCACACATCATTGCCTTTGTCCCAAATTCGGTTGTAAAAGACATTCTAACCTAGGATCCAGATGGTAAGAGAGGTAAGTGGATTGCTGTTATTCTTGAATATGATTTAGAGATTAAACCCACTAAGCTCATCAAAGGTCAGGGTCTAGCTAGGTTAATGGCTGAATCAAATTGTGAAGTTCTTGATATTAATATGATTAATGCTTTGGATGACCAAGAAGAATTCTCAACTCCCATTGTTGAAGATCATTTTGCGAATTCTCCTTGGTATATTGATATTGTTTATGTTTTGCTTAATTTAAACACACCTCCCGGTTTATCCAAAACAAAGGCAAGATTCCTAAAGTTAAAAGCTGTAAACTATTGCATTATTGATAAATGTCTTTATTGGAAAAATGCTAGTGGTATATTGCTTAAATGTTTGCCTGAGTTTGATGCAGAAAAGATTAAGCAGGAATTCCATGAAGGAGAGTGTGGAGGCCATTTGTATTGGAAGTCAACAGCCAACAAAATTTTGAGGGCTGGTTTCTATTGGCCTACTCTTTTTCCTGATGTACACAAACTGACAACCACTTGCCATAAATGCCAATTGTTCGAGGGCAAGAGAAAATTGCTACCCCTTCCTCTGCATCCAATTACTGTTGAAGCCCCTTTTCAACAGTGGGGACTTGACTTCATAGGAGAAATCCACCCACCATCCTCTGCCCAACATAGGTGGATCCTTACCGCCACAGACTACTTCACTAAGTGGATAGAAGCCATTCCATGTAGACAGGCCAATGACTCAGTTATCATTAAATTCATAGAAACCAATATCCTTTCCAGATTTGGCTGTCCTACCAAGATCATTACAGATAATGCAGCAACATTTGGATCAAAGAGAATGGTAGAGTTCTGTCACAAATATCAGATAACATTGGGACACTCCACAGCCTATTACCCTCAAGGTAATGGACTTGCAGAGTCTTCCAACAAAAGCTTAGTGAACATAATAAAGAAACTGTTGGAGGACAACAAGAAGTCTTGGCACATAAAGCTGAACCATGCACTCTGGGCTGACAGATTGACATTGAAGAAATCCATTGGCATGTCACCCTTCCAGCTTGTGTACGGTACTGATGCAATCTTTCCTAACAGCCTTGGTGTACCAGTTATGAAGTTAATTAAAGAGTTGCAGACTGAAGAGAATGACATAATCAGAAGAATAAATCAGACCATTCATCTTCAGCAAACCAGAGAGGAAGTATACAACAAAGCATTACAGAAACAAGACAATATCAAGAAGATATTTGACAGAAGAACAAAGGCCAGCAATTTCAAGATTGGGGACAAAGTCTTAAAGTGGGACTCAAAGAGGGAAGACAAGGGAAAGCATGGTAAATTTGACAATCTATGGCTTGGTCCTTACTCCATTCATTCAGTTGCTGTAAACAATGCATTTTTCTTACAAGATCTGAATGGAGCAGAATTGTTTGGGGGTCCTGTCAATGGCAGGATGCTTAAGCATTTCCGGTCTTAAATTATTTCATGTTTGAAGTCTTTTCACCTTTTTTCCACTGTAAATATTTCATCCACCATTGCATTTAAAGTTATGAAAAATCAAAAATACAAAAAAACAAAGAAACAAAGAAAAGAGGGCAGGAATAAAAACAAGAAAGGCAAGGCCCCATGCCAAAAAAGAGAAATGAATCTGAAAGTGTGCAAGCTTAAATGCCACTCCTTGAAACACACTTCTAATTGGTCAAACTGTTTAATCTTGACTAATTAGCTTTCAATTTTCTGCTGATAGGGTAGCAAATTTGATTTGCCAAACTGTTTAATCTTGGCTTATCAGTAGATAGAGTAGGGTAGAAATTAAGGTTCAAACCAGCTCAAAATCTGAACCAAAGTTTCCAAAGAGATGACTCAAAGCTTCTCTAATTTCTGAGTCAAAGAAAAAAGACCTGGTTCTAATTCACTCAAAACTTGAACCAGAGAAAACATAAAGATAGCTCACTGAAAAGAAAAAACAGAGTTGTGAATATAAGAGAAGGCCACAATGAGAAATTTTCAGATCTTAAGCCTTCTGTTTTAATTTAAGATTTTCTGCGAATAATGATCTATGTGCAGCTTGTCTTTATGCCATAGACCATAGCAAGTCAAACAGCTCAATCTTGACTTGGCTATTTTTAAATTTCCGCTGTAGAATTTAGTGAATAAAAGTTTGTTGGACTGTTTAATCCCAACAAACAATAGAATAGGTAGAGGAATATCTGAGCTCAACTGTTTAATCTGAGTTCAGGGAGAAATAAGGAGTAGAAGTAGATTAGATTTCCTGCTTTCAAAAGAATAAAATGTTGTGTTAAGAGGTTGCCAATCCAAGTGCACTCTGATGAAGAAAAAATTTTAGATCAGTAGGATTGGGGTAGGTAGAAGTTGTATTGATGAAATTCATCTCTCTTTCATGACTGACATTATTTTGTCTAGAAGAAAAGCAAGAGCGAGTGATGGGTCAGACACCAGTCATCATCCCAGAGAAATCAAGTCTGAATTCTTGATGCCTCAAGAAGGCACCATCCCCAAGTGGAGCCACTGTTAGCCACCTATATTTTTCAATTATATCTGTTGGTGGCTAAATATTCTTTGCAGCCTTCAAGAAACAAATTCAATCCTGAAACTTTTTGGTGCTTGAAGACTGTTAGTAGGTTCACAAACTGCTGGTTGGTTCTTCATACTTTTCCTTCTTCCCAGCCTCTGATTCCCCAAGAAAATCCAAGTCAAGTATTGCTGCATCCTCCTCCTTTTTCCCCTCCCTTTCCTCCATTTTTACCTTCATCCTCCAATTGCCTTTTCTTCATAAAATATCCCACTAAATCATGTATTACCCCTTATTCCTCCATTAATCTCATTTCCTAAGGTTAAAAACTCACTTTTTGACCTATCGGAACCCTTTTCCTTTTGCCAAAATCAGTTAAAATACCATAGAAAAACATACGTTTCTATGCGTTAGGTGTTAGCCCCTTAGGCTAAGCCCCTTTCCGTTTCTTCCTCCATATGCCCCGACGCCAGAACCATGTGCTAAGTCCTACGGGCGCTTAACACTTGGAATTTATTTATTACCCGAAAACATTGAAAACCTTTGTAAAATGCAAAGTCAGGTTTATTTTATTTTTTCCACCAAAGAAAATCATATTGAAACTCAGCCGTCGATCTGTCCCACGGATCAACGGTGCAGAGTGTACCCCTCATCTGGTGGACCCCCCTTCGCCGCGCTATTTTCCATTTCCACCGGTTTCAGCCCGCACCACCTTTCGTCCAGGGGCGGTTTTATACCGTCGGCCAGCGATCCCACACGCTGGCCGACGCGTGTCCTCCACCTCATCCTCGAAACCGCCGTGCCATGTCTATTGCCCGCGCGTTAAAATTTGTCCTATGGCCCTGCAGCGGGATTCGCCCCTGCCGTCGGATCTGGGCCCTCCCATCCGACGGTCATTAATCGCCTCTCCTGCCCGCCCGTTAAATCTTCCCCGGCGCGTTTAAAGGCCAATCCCCGCTGTCAATCTCTGTAGATCGACGGCTCTCGTTCACTCTCCCGATTCCATGGTACAGTCCACCTTCTTCCCCATTGACTGTTCAAAATGCTCCCAACCGTTGATTGAAATATGATCAACGGCTCTGATCGCTCAATTCTCCCGGACGCCTTCCGATGCAGTCTATCCATATAACGCAGGATTTCCTCATTTTTCTTGTTTTTTTCAGGTTTTTAAGGTTTTTTCTTCGTGTTCTATGAAGATCTAAAGGATGGGGGTGACGACTCCAGTCCTTCTGATTAACCCAGGGAATCGATCATACGGAGAAGAACAATGATATCAACAAAGTTTCATGAGCTTTGGTTGCCGCACATCCCTGTAAAGCTCGAAGAATGCCATCGATATCAGAGCAGAAAAAGAGTATCAGATTTTGAAGACAGAATGAACCAGAGCAGCAGTTTTATGAATAAATTGGCGGGGATTACGGCTAAGACGGTTATCAAAAGCCTAATCCCCGACTCAGAACACGGATTAAAGTAAAAACATAAAAGTGTTCA